>BPTQ01000008.1:120279774-120617080 GCA_019973895.1 Chrysanthemum seticuspe
TTAAATAATTACCTAAAATACAAGAAAATATGAAACAAAGCTAGAAAAATAAAATTTTGACTTAGAAAAATCTAAAATAACAAAATAGAATTTTCAAAACTATTTTTGTATTTTTCTGAATATTTTTCTATTTTATAGGAATTAAAAACTATTAAAAACTAATTAAATTATCTAAAAATACAAATTTAACTAAGAAAAATTTGGTAAAATATTTTTTTGGCTTTCTATATTTATCTTAACTTAATAAAAATGAAAAATTATTTTTTTGAAACTTTTCTGAATTATTTGTATTTAAAGCTAATTAAAAATGCTTAAAAACTAATTTAAATCAAGAAAAATACCAAACTGACTTGGAAAAATCTGAAAATTTCAGGAAAACTCTAAAATTATATTTGGAATCTAGGAAAAATGGAAAAACAGGTGCTTATGTGTAGGAATATGCAAATGCTATCACAAGTGCTTATAAATAAGCACTTGAATAAGCCAAAAGAAGATCAACAAGCACCAACTGTTTACAGAAGCTAAAATAGGCTACAAGTACTTAAATGCAACTGATCTTAACTGCTTTTAACCTCTAAATCTCCATTTACACAGATTTGATGTATTTGAGTTTTAGTGAAAAAACAGTTTTGGGACACTATTTTTGAGCACAAGAACAAGCTACTCAACAAGCTTAAATTCAAAACCAAAAGTTGGAACTTGGAAAAGACTTGGCTAAGAACATGTAAACCAAAAATCAGACCTAAGCAAGCTAGGATAAGCTCTGTGCAAGGTCTGCAATTGACTGAGAAAGCTCAGCTTAAGCTGGGATTTGGTGAGCAGGGCACATGAGACCTAAAAGACAAGATTGTTTGAGACTTATAAAAAATTCACAAAAATGTATAAAAATGCTAATAACAAAATAGACCAGTTGAACTTTTTAAAACAACAAGATTCACATGATTTGGCCCAGAAATGAATCAAGGAAAATTCATCTTAGTTGAGCTAAAACTGAGTTTTTGCAATTTTGACTTTTTGACATTTTTGGAGTTTTGACTTATTTGAGTTTTGATTCAAAATGGTGGACAGATAATGATGTTATAAGATAAATTAAACCTAGTGCAAGCTACATCTATGAGTTTTGAACATAAAACAAGATTTTGGCTTTTGAAAATTGTAACAGTTAAGCAGCTAAGTTATTTGAAGATGGATTTTGACTTTGATGATGCACAGGCACAAAATTATGACAGCAATGAACATAAAACAGCTACACAAGCATGAAACAACAGATACTAATCAATGAACTAGCCTCTACTGCAGTTTAAACTTCTGATCCAAACACCACTATAGACAACTGTTTTGCAAATGAAATAAGCTAAACACTGAACTATCATATATCATTAATCAAACTGAGTTTGATTGATCTAAATACAACTAAATAAGCACATTTAAACTAATAATGACCACAGATAAACAGACAAGCATAAACTGCAAATTGACTTGAAATTTTGAAAATGAGAAACTAACTCACATGTGTCCAACTGTTTCTCAGGCTAAACCAAACCAAATCCTGCACTGACCTAATCTATTTCCAACCCTAATCCAAGCTGCATCAACCCATTTCCAACTCCATTTCCATTTTAGCCCCCAGTTGACTTTTGTTGACCAGAATACAAAATGGCTTGAAACTTGACTTTAAGCTTATAAAAAGCTATAACCAGCTTATATAAGCTTATATAAACTTGAAAAGAAGCTATATGAAGCTTGAAATTATGAAATGGAAACTTAAATTTTCAACAGTAAGCACATAAAGATGAAACTAAATGAAACTTTGGAATTACTGATTAAAACTTGATTAAACTGAAAATGTAACTTGAGTTCAACACTTAGGACTAAAATATTACAACTTTTGAATTAAACTAAGACATTACTAAGAAAAACGACATAAGAGTAATTTAAAACTAAAACATCTACTACTTGTCTTGCTTCTCTTTCCTTCTCTTTATACCCAAACTCTTTCTCTCTCTATTCTGATTGTTTCCCATCACTTTTCTTGACCATTGGATGAAAAAATATGATCTTGGCCATTGACTCCAATTTTGGCGGGAAATGGTTGTTTTGACAGTGGGTTGAGATTGAGTGGGTAGAGGGAGCATTAAATGCCCTTTGGAGTTGTGTGGAGGTGGGGGGACATGGAAGGAAGAGAGTGAGGAGGGGGGATGGGAAGATGGAGTGATTTCAGGGATGTTGTTGGGGAAGAAGAAAAACGCGCCAAGGTCTGTTTGTTTGACCATTTGGTTTGACCGGATATTAGTTATAGGCAGGGGTCAAAAAGCAAGGGGTCCAAATGGTTTGTTGGCTGGGGTCCAAAGTAGTGTGACAAGGGTCCAATAGCATAAGCTTATTAATAAACAAGGACTAATGTTGTAAATTCTGAAAAATCAAGGGCCAAGGCTGCCAATTAAGCAAAGTTGCTTCAAGGGACTAAAACTGACAAGCTCAAAAAGTACAAGGACCAAACTTGATATTTTCCAATTTCCAGGGGCCATTTCTGCCAAATTTCAAACTTGAAGGACCAATTTTGTAATTTCTCAAAACTTTTGATATTTTTCACCAAAGGACTAATTTTGACAAGTTATGATTTAAAAGGGGCCTTTGGTGATTTTTCTTTTGAAATTAGGACTCAAGGACTATTTTTGACAATTTTAGAAACTTGGGGGACTGAAACTGCCAATTATGCAAACTTTGCTCATTTTTCATCTGATTTTGAACATTTTGCATCTGAAACATATAAAATGCAATTTTGGAATATTTTCAGTATTTTGATGCATTTCTGAGCATTTTTAAACGTTTTGCAGTTCAGATTGACCCAAAAATGATGAGTATTTACACACTCATCAATCCCCCACACTAAACTATTGCTAGTCCCTAGCAATCTTTTGAGAAAAACTTAATGGATTTGAATCTCTTTACCAAAATCCATTACTTCTGGAGTAGCCAAATGTTTTAGTTCAAGTAAGAACTATGGTACACTGATAACCATGTGATTTTGAGCAAACCACCAGCTTTCAACGGATTTGGTTTGTCTTTACCAGAAGCCGTTTGCTTCTGGACTAGCCAACTCTTAGATAAATTATCAATATTATCTTTGGTGAGCTGATTACCAATTATGGTTTTTTCCACTGCCTTTACCACAAGCCATAAACTTGCGGGCTAGCCAACTCTTCACTTTTAAGGATATGGTGAGCTGAATACCATACAATTTTGGGCAAATTGCAAGCCGTCAACGGATTTGAGATATCTTTACCAAGAGCCGTTTGCTCCTGGATTAGCCAATCCTTTTGTTTATTAGACAAGGCGGACTGATAACCAATTGAGTAAGTGCAGAACACTTACTCAAAAAAAAAAAATTTGGCCAAAAACGGGGGAATTAGGTGGTATAATTATATGATAAAATTCGTGAGAATCCCCCCCACACTTAGAAATGAATATTGCCCTCAATATTCAAAGTACCGGCGGTTATGCCGAAACTGAGAACGTAAAAGGGAAATACTACGGCCATTATTTTAGAATATATATATATATATATATATATATATTTTTAGATATATATATATATATATATATATATATATATATATATATATATAACATGTGGGGCATCACCCCCACACTAAGGTGGTAGAAAGGGGTAAGAAGACAGAAATATGGGTGAAAACCCATATGGTGTGTGCTACTGTTTTTGATTTCCGAGTCGCTAGCTTGACTCGACCCCGCATTAATTTGTTCATGGGGAAGCAAAGTGGAAGAAACAATCTCCATCGGACTTTCATTCAAGATGTTTGGATAAACATTGAAGCACGTGAAAGTTCCACACCGATGAGATAAAGAGAGACAGACCCGGCTCACAAATGATAAATGAAAATGCCGGGGTCAAAGATAGTGTCCTCACTCCCGAAGGAGTGAAGAAGAGAGGAAGTCACATCATATGTGAGGAATGGAAGAAAGATGTTGATAACAATCAAGATCCATTCTTCATCCTCAAATGTAGACATATCGGGAGGAAGGGTGAAGGTAGTATCATCAATAAGCAAACTCTTATGATAGAGTACACCTTCCTCCGAGCCAATATCATCCTCAAGATCAAAATAGAAATGATCATATTCCGGAGGAGATATGTCATGAGAGAGTTCACCGGAGAACTCTTCATGAAGAGAATCATTGGAAAAAGCCTCAAGTTCAGGAGATGTTTCGGGCTTGTCCAATGTAGAGTCACTATCCACAACGGGGATAGGAGATGAAGCTGACTTAGCACAGAATGATTTGATCTTAGAAACGAGGAGATTTATATTGAACAATTGTTCACGAAGTATCTCGTCCTCAATTTCCAGATCATCAGAATCTCTCACTTCCTCTAAGCTAACTAGCTCAGAAGGTAGCTCCTCGACATAATCGATGTCTCCATAGGATAAAGAATCGTCAAACGAAGTACAATCGTTATCAGAATCGGAGAACATCTCGACATGATCATATGGAATGTCAAGAGGAGGAGAAGAATCATCATTAAGAGGCTCATCACACATATTACCGGAGATAACCTCGGACTCACTTGGGATTGGGACAAGGCTCTCAACACTAGACGATTCCATTTCTGGAATAGTGCTAAGAGGCTCGTCCCCCATTATGAGAGAGTCAATGGGAGCTTCGGGTGTGATTTCAGTTGACAAGCTCTCATAATATTCCTTCATTTGAATAGAATCCTCATCATCATCGTCATCATATCTGATTCTTATATTCATCTGCTGAAGCTTACACACCATTCTTTTCATTTGTAGTTTCTTTCGAATGCGTATTTCTTCAGAACTTTGCGGAAGATTACACTCCTCGTAATCATTGAAATGCTGAGAAGGATATTGATGAATGATGGAATACTGTGGGGGTTGGAAATTGTCAAAACCGGGAGAATTGGAATTTTGAAAATTTTGATTCATCGGTTGACATTCAAAAGTCGCATGAGGACCCCCGCAATTCTCACAACAGAGATAATTGGGAAAATAACTTTCACCAAAGTTCTGATTGTAACATGGTTCGGGCTCATAGACAATCGGGACCCGTGGTGGACAATCAAAACCGTAATGAGAATCATTCCCACAAAACTCGCATGAGTAGGATTCGTATTGGGGCTGTGGAGGTAGGTAGGAAAAATCGGGTGTTTCATTGTTTGAAATGGGATCGGGATTACCGACAAACTTGTCTCCGAAACTCACATTGGTACATCGCCGACAATTTCCACCGTTAAATGGACCTCCACACCAGGAACATGTCAAATACCATGACATAAAGAATTAAACGGATAAGAGGATAAGGAATGGAGAATTAAACGGTTAAAGAAGATAAGGAATGAAGAATTAAACAGATTAGAGGATAAAGGAATGGAGAATTAAACAGATTAGAAGATAAAGGATGGATATTTTTGGATTTTTGAAAAATATGCTATAAAAAAAAGAATGAAAATATTTTTGGTGTTGCTAACACTTCACGAAAAGTGTTAATGAACTTTTTGGATTTTGATAACTATACAAAAAACTTTTTACAAAAGATGGGGTATGTGCAAGAATGGGTCTGAAAATGGCTAAACACACGCTAAAGCCTCCCCGGCAGCGGCGCCAAAATTTGATCTGTGCTAAACCGTCAAGCTACCTCACACAAGCTAGCCACTTGTGAATGGCTAACCGTAAGAAGCTTAAAACTGCTTAAAACACAAATACAATGAAGTCCTGGAGAATATAGTGAATTCCCGGGTCGTTAAGTCCCACGGAGACTCAATGGTGTGCAAACACTTGATCAGACGATAGAATGATCACTAAGGATAGTGATCGGAAAGGATTTTGATGGATAACTATACCTAAAGAAAAAGTTTATAAATAACAGCGACTTAAATACAAATTAAGAAAATTAAAAAGATAAAATATATTAAATAAACGCTATCACTATATTCAAAATGATGAACGTTTAAAACTTAAAAACTTACGTTTAAATAAAATTACGTAAACGTACAAAATAAAAAGTGAAAATAAAGAAGGAAAATACCTACGGATATGAAAAATACATTTTTACAATCCTAATGATAAAAGAAAATTTCTATAAAAAGAAAATTATTTTTACAACTATTATTCTAATTATTATTAATTAAAAACTATTTTTAACTATTAAATAATTACCTAAAATACAAGAAAATATGAAACAAAGCTAGAAAAATAAAATTTTGACTTAGAAAAATCTAAAATAACAAAATAGAATTTTCAAAACTATTTTTGTATTTTTCTGAATATTTTTCTATTTTATAGGAATTAAAAACTATTAAAAACTAATTAAATTATCTAAAAATACAAATTTAACTAAGAAAAATTTGGAAAAATATTTTTTTGGCTTTTTATATTTATCTTAACTTAAAAAAAATGAAAAATTATTTTTTTGAAACTTTTCTGAATTATTTGTATTTAAAGCTAATTAAAAATGCTTAAAAACTAATTTAAATCAAGAAAAATACCAAACTGACTTGGAAAAATCTGAAAATTTCAGGAAAACTCTAAAATTATATTTAGAATCTAGGAAAAATGGAAAAACAGGTGCTTATGTGTAGGAATATGCAAATGCTATCACAAGTGCTTATAAATAAGCACTTGAATAAGCCAAAAGAAGATCAACAAGCACCAACTGTTTACAGAAGCTAAAATAGGCTACAAGTACTTAAATGCAACTGATCTTAACTGCTTTTAACCTCTAAATCTCCATTTACACAGATTTGATGTATTTGAGTTTTAGTGAAAAAACAGTTTTGGGACACTATTTTTGAGCACAAGAACAAGCTACTCAACAAGCTTAAATTCAAAACCAAAAGTTGGAACTTGGAAAAGACTTGGCTAAGAACATGTAAACCAAAAATCAGACCTAAGCAAGCTAGGATAAGCTCTGTGCAAGGTCTGCAATTGACTGAGAAAGCTCAGCTTAAGCTGGGATTTGGTGAGCAGGGCACATGAGACCTAAAAGACAAGATTGTTTGAGACTTATAAAAAATTCACAAAAATGTATAAAAATGCTAATAACAAAATAGACCAGTTGAACTTTTTAAAACAACAAGATTCACATGATTTGGCCCAGAAATGAATCAAGGAAAATTCATCTCAGTTGAGCTAAAACTGAGTTTTTGCAATTTTGACTTTTTGACATTTTTGGAGTTTTGACTTATTTGAGTTTTGATTCAAAATGGTGGACAGATAATGATGTTATAAGATAAATTAAACCTAGTGCAAGCTACATCTATGAGTTTTGAACATAAAACAAGATTTTGGCTTTTGAAAATTGTAACAGTTAAGCAGCTAAGTTATTTGAAGATGGATTTTGACTTTGATGATGCACAGGCACAAAATTATGACAGCAATGAACATAAAATAGCTACACAAGCATGAAACAACAGATACTAATCAATGAACTAGCCTCTACTGCAGTTTAAACTGCTGATCCAAACAACACTATAGACAACTGTTTTGCAAATGAAATAAGCTAAACACTGAACTATCATATATCATTAATCAAACTGAGTTTGATTGATCTAAATACAACTAAATAAGCACATTTAAACTAATAATGACCACAGATAAACAGACAAGCATAAACTGCAAATTGACTTGAAATTTTGAAAATGAGAAACTAACTCACATGTGTCCAACTGTTTCTCAGGCTAAACCAAACCAAATCCTGCACTGACCTAATCTATTTCCAACCCTAATCCAAGCTGCATCAACCCATTTCCAACTCCATTTCCATTTAAGCCCCCAGTTGACTTTTGTTGACCAGAATACAAAATGGCTTGAAACTTGACTTTAAGCTTATAAAAAGCTATAACCAGCTTATATAAGCTTATATAAACTTGAAAAGAAGCTATATGAAGCTTGAATTTATGAAATGGAAACTTAAATTTTCAACAGTAAGCACATAAAGATGAAACTAAATGAAACTTTGGAATTACTGATTAAAACTTGATTAAACTGAAAATGTAACTTGAGTTCAACACTTAGGACTAAAATATTACAACTTTTGAATTAAACTAAGACATTACTAAGAAAAACGACATAAGAGTAATTTAAAACTAAAACATCTACTACTTGTCTTGCTTCTCTTTCCTTCTCTTTATACCCAAACTCTTTCTCTCTCTATTCTGATTGTTTCCCATCACTTTTCTTGACCATTGGATGAAAAAATATGATCTTGGCCATTGACTCCAATTTTGGCGGGAAATGGTTGTTTTGACAGTGGGTTAAGATTGAGTGGGTAGAGGGAGAATTAAATGCCCTTTGGAGTTGTGTGGAGGTGGGGGGACATGGAAGGAAGAGAGTGAGGAGGGGGGATGGGAAGATGGAGTGATTTCAGGGATGTTGTTGGGGAAGAAGAAAAACGCGCCAAGGTCTGTTTGTTTGACCATTTGGTTTGACCGGATATTAGTTATAGGCAGGGGGTCAAAAAGCAAAGGGTCCAAATGTTTTGTTGGCTGGGGTCCAAAGTAGTGTGACAAGGGTCCAATAGCATAAGCTTATTAATAAACAAGGACTAATGTTGTAAATTCTGAAAAATCAAGGGCCAAGGCTGCCAATTAAGCAAAGTTGCTTCAAGGGACTAAAACTGACAAGCTCAAAAAGTACAAGGACCAAACTTGATATTTTCCAATTTCCAGGGGCCATTTCTGCCAAATTTCAAACTTGAAGGACCAATTTTGTAATTTCTCAAAACTTTTGATATTTTTCACCAAAGGACTAATTTTGACAAGTTATGATTTAAAAAGGGCCTTTGGTGATTTTTCTTTTGAAATTAGGACTCAGGGACTATTTTTGACAATTTTAGAAACTTGGGGGACTGAAACTGCCAATTATGCAAACTTTGCTCATTTTTCATCTGATTTTGAACATTTTGCATCTGAAACATATAAAATGCAATTTTGGAATATTTTCAGTATTTTGATGCATTTCTGAGCATTTTTAAACGTTTTGCAGTTCAGATTGACCCAAAAATGATGAGTATTTACACACTCATCAATGGCTTGCAATTTGCCCAAAATTGTATGGTATTCAACTCACCATATCCTAAAAAGTGAAGAGTTGGCTAGCCCGCAAGTTTATGGCTTGTGGTAAAGGCAGTGGAAAATCCATAATTGGTAATCAGCTCACCAAAGATAATTCTGATAATTTATCTAAGAGTTGGCTAGTCCAGAGCAAACGGCTTCTGGTAAAGTCAAATCAAATCCGTTTACAGCTTATGATTTGCTCAAAATCATTTGGTTATCGTTGTACCAAGGTTCTTACTTGAATCAAAACAATTGGCTACTCCAGAAGTGATGGCTTTTGGTAAAGAGTTTTTAAAATCCATTAAAGATCTAAATCATTGCTAGGGACTAGCAATATCTTAGTGTGGGGGATTGATGAGTGTCTAAATACTCATCATTTTTATACAATCTAAACTGCAAAATCATCTGAAAACACTCAAAAATGCATCAAAATGATGAAAATATCACAAATCAGTGTTTTATGTGTTTTAAATGCAAAAATATCAAAATCATATGAAAAATGATTCAAGTTTGCAAAATTGGCAGTTTTAGTCCCCCAAGTTTTAAAAGTTGTCAAATCTAGTCCCTGGAATTCAAAAATGTGAAGTTTTGTCATTCAAGGTCCCTGAAATATTCTAAGTTGTCAAAAATGATCCTTGAATGATTCTTTGGTCAAATGGCGGAAAAAGTCCTTGAACTTTGAAATATTGCAAAAATAGTCCTTGGATTTCTAAAAATGGAATTTTATGCAAAAAGGGTCCTTGTACTATCAAAGTTTGTCAAGTTTAGTCCTTGTGATAAGTTTGGAAAAGTGTCATGATCAGTCCCTCAAGTTTGGAGAATTTGCAATTTTAGTCCTTGTATACTACTTAACCAAACCGGACATCCTTTTAATATCAAAGCCCAAATCCAATCCATGGCCCAACATACCTTAGCCCAATCTCATTTTGACCCTTGAGCCTTGAGCCATGAACCTTGAGCCCCAGTTCACAATACATTTTGGCCCCAGTCATAATCCATTTTGACCTCCCCCGTTATATTAAACCTTGGTCAAACTCAGTCAATGGCGCCAAAACCAGGGTTACTATTCATCTCCTTCACACAAGCTGAAAACCAGAAACCAGAGCTGTTTGTTCACTTTTTCAACACTCACTCACCTTACCTTGTCCCCTCCACCTCCACTAACACCCAAAAACTCTTAATTGATTGAAACCAACCCAATTAATATCAAAACCTGCTATGAAGAATTTTGGCGCCAAAACTACAAGTGGACGGTTTTGATGATTTAGAGAGATCCAAGGGCTGGAATTTGGTGGGATTCAATCAGAGATGTCATCAGAGTTCAAAAAGTCTATAAAAGAGTGGGGAGATGCATTGTATCAATTTATCTAGAGTAATTTCCATTTTCTTATGTCGTTTTTAGCTTATTTTTAATTTCAGTGTATGATTTAGTCTTTAAACTCTGTATTTCAAGTTTTTATGTTATAATAAAGCTTTTGTGAAACATTAATTCCAATATCAAGTTCTAATTCAGTTTATGCAAATTCTCCTTATTTCAAAAATTTCATGAATGATCAAATGTTGTTGTTAGGTGTTCTTATGGACTGAATAAGCCACATAAGCTCCTATATAGCTTTTAAAAGCTATTAGATACCTTAAAATCCAGTTTAGAAGCAAAAACACAAAAATACCAAAAATCCAATTAAATAGTTTAAAAATCAAAAATCCATTGGAAATGGTGTTCACAGCTGGAGCAGGGTAAATCTTGGATGGCCTTGGGTTAGAAGCTTAGTGGTAAGCTAATAGGGGTGATAATTGGTTCTTAATCTCAGTTTTGAGCTTGGAAGCTTTTGTAAGCCTTTATGCTCATTTCTTGCATTTCACTGTCTTAGTTATTTAGTAGCTTTAATTCTTGTGTTTTATTGTTTATTAGTTCTAATTAAGTAAATCTAACCAATAAAATCAGTTGTTGTTCTTTTAAATTTGTAGTTTACAAAAAGTTCATTTTAACAGTTTAAATAGCATATAGATCATTATTGAGTTTTATGTTATTATGGTTGTTGCTTAATGCTTATTTAGTGTTATTACATGATATTATAAGGTCTGAAATAAGTTTCATGGTTTTGATTTGTGATTTGCTTTGAAAAGTTCCAAAACAGTTACTTAGAGGGTGTTTAGATTTGCCTGTTTAAACCATAGCAGGACTTGTTTGGGTTGTTTGTTTGTGCTTGTTCTGAGTTACATACACACCTAATAACTTAAAGAAACCAAGAAAACTAGTGCTTGTTACATCAAAAGTCAAAATTTCATTTAATCTCATCTCTGTCACTCACTGTTGGAATTTGATGATTCATGGTCATGATTTTGTGTTTATAAGTTGTTAAAATTGTTCAAATCAGTCTTATTACATCTTAAAACAACATAATTAGTGAGTAGTAGTGATTCAAAGTTCATATTAGTCAACTTCTTTGTTTTTAAGAAAAGTCAAAATTTTCATTTGGGTCGTTTTTGAATTAAAAAGATAATTTTATTGTGTGTTCAAAAGTAAGATTTAGCTTAAAAGCTTTTGGGTTATTAAAGTTCAGTTGCTAAACTAAATTAGAAAAATACTAGTTCTCTGTTAATCAGCTTTTTAAGTGCTTTTTAATTAGCTTATTGTTGGTACCTGTTCTGAAATACTGTCCTGTGCACAGTGGAAACAACCAATTTGAAAAGCTCACACAGAGCTTAATTGTTGATCTTAGCTTGTGATCTTTGGTTCTTTGGAAAGCCAACCAAGCCATCTTGAAGTCTCAAGCTTGGTTTTTCATTTTCTAGCTTGTTTGCTAGGGCTGCACTTAGCCTTTTGTTCTGTCCATTTTTCAAGTTTTAGCATAAGTGCTTATTGCTTATTTCAGCTTATTAGTATGGCTCTCTGTGTATTCTAGCTTAATTTGAGTAGCATTAGCCTATTTGTAGCTTATTTAACTTTTGTTTTCAGCTGGTGAGCTTGTTTGAGCTTATTTCTCCAAAATAAGCTCTTTAGCCAACTGTTGGCTTATAAGCTCACTCTAACTGCTTATTTGTGATTTGTAAAATTTTTGTCTTTATAAAAGTTTCATATTTTAAGTAGTTTAGTAGTTTTCAAAAAGAAAAACCAGAAAAATATCATTTTTAAAATAGTGATAGCATTTATTTAATAGGAGTAAGCTTTTTAACTTTTCTTTTTAGCTTATTATTAAGCAAATCTTGTTTTTATATTTTTCTTAGTTTTCTGTTACCTTAAGTTATTTTTAGAAAAAGTTTCATAAATTTCTCTGTTTATTTAGTATTTATTATAATTTTAAATAGTTAAAAGTATTAAATAATTAGTAATAAATAATTAAAAAGCATAAAAAATATCTTTTCAGTTTTAAAATTAGTTTTATCATATTTTAGATTTTTCAAAGTTAAAATTTTATTTTTCCAGGTTTATTTTATATTTTCTAGTATTTAAGTGTATTTTAAATAATAATTAATTAGTAATAATTAGATAAAAAGTGTGAAAAATATATTTTCAATTTTAAAATTAGTTTTATAATATTTTAGATTTTTCTGAATCATAATTTTATTTTTCTAGCCTTATTTTGTATTTTCTTCTATTTTAGAGTATTTATAAATAGTTAAAATAGTTTTTAATTAATAATAATTAAATAAATAGTTATAAAAATAATTTTCTTTTTCTAATAATTTTCTTTTATTTTTAGGATCTCAAAAATGTTATTTTCATATTTTTAGGTCTTTTATTTCTTAGATTTCACTTTTTATTTTGTACGTGTACGTAGTTTTTAAACGTACGTGTTTTAGTTTCTTTTATCTGATTGTTGTGCTTTCCAATTCTGTGTCCAAATACATTCCAATCAATCAGTAGTGTAATATTCAATCCAAAACCTTTACTGATCACTATCCTTAGTGATCACTCTATCATCTGAGTTAGTTTTGACACACCATTGAGTCTCCGTGGGACTTAACGACCCGGGAATTCATTATATTCTCTGATCTTCATTGTATTGGTTTCTGAGCAGTTTTAAGTTTATTACGGTTAGCCATTCACAAGTGGCTAGCTTGTGTGATTAAGCTTGACTGTGTTTTCAGGAGCCAATCAAGTTCCAAGTCCGTTAGTTCATGATTGTACCAAGTCCGTTAGTACAGCATTATACCAAGTCCGTTAGTTCGACATTATACCAAGCTCATTAGATCGTGATCATACCAAGTCAGTTAGCTCAATGGTCTATGATATAGAAACTCTAAGTATGGCAATACTGTTACTTCGTATGACTAAACATTCAGTTCAGATAAACATATAGTTTGCAAATAATCATGATTGTCATAAAAGTTGTTGAGCATGTATCTCCCCCGAAGAGTTTAATAAAAGTATTAAAAGAGTAGGGGCTATGACTCACCTGATGCAATGATTATGATGAAAAAAGTGGATACACTGAAATGAGGTGAAATCTCTATCTGCAACCTAATATGAATGATATGTTCTAATGTAAGTCATGAAACAACGTCGTACATGCAAATTCACATGTAATCTATACCACTTGTACATTATTGAAAATGAAATTTATAGTTGAAATATAGGTTTATGACATCTCGTCATGTTATAAAATACTTTACCAGTACTTACGTTGAAACAACTTCCCACGATAGTCGTTTAGTGATTTATCAAGAAATTATAGTTTTTCGTCGCAAAACAATGTACTTTGATAATTCGTGAAAATGGCTAAATGGCCTCGAAAAGCTAGTCGTAAAATAGTGAATATCAAGTGTTAGAAAACAAACTCAATGGTTTTAGAAAGCTTGTAACATTATCTAAAAGTCTTAGAATTTAACTTTTGATCATAGAAGTCTCAATTATAGACAAAAATATAGATGAAGTAAGGTAGTCGAGCTAAAAATATAGTTTAAGGTTAAATTTCGGCAAAGTTTAAGTGATCGTATATTATTCGTTATAACTTCGTTTGACGAACGGTTGAACATTTTGGAAAATAGGCTAGGTGAACTCACTTTCACCTGTAGACATCGTTTTCTCAAAAGTACTCTGTCGATATGAAAAACGGCTCCAAACATGGTCACTTGCGATAACCATTTTGGACTAGTAAAAATTTGTAAGTGTTATTACTTGTGAAAAATAGTTACAATGGCCATATTTAAAATGCGTGTAACTTAGTCGTTATAAGTCCGTTTTATATATCCTTAGTTTCGTTTTAAAGTATACTAATATATTTTTGATAAATCGACTCATTTAGACAATGTTTAAAACTCATTTTTGCCCTTAAAATAACCCTTAACAGCTTACATATTTTCAGAAAATTAGTTTTCGTCATAAAATTTGAACATAGCGTAACTTCTTTGTTATAAATTTGTTTTAACCCGTTCAAGCGACCAGGGTTTCGTTTTAAAATCTATTTTCTGAAAATATAAACCAAAATAGTCCATAAACTGTCGAAATTTCCAGATTTTATAAAAATGGGCAGCAACTATTTTATTATCGTCTAACTTGATTTTTCTTGCGTAATACTTGTTTCAATCACTTCAAATCAACACCAAATCTATTTTAAACCTACCATACACCGTCTTAGGGTGTCATGGGTTCCTAAACTTCATCAACAATGATAAGTTTTATGGGAATAATTATAGGATGATTAAAACTCATAATAAGTACTAAAAACAAATAAAAGTGGTATAAATACATATGATACTTGCATGTTTTTGTTCTAGCATGATAAAAATAGCTCAAGTAAGATGATGTAAGTGTAATAAAAATTATAAGAAGCTTACTAGTTATTATGATGAGGTTTAAGGTAACTAGGTACTAATTACTCCTTGGTTTTTATTCCAAAACCTTATTTAGAAGTATACTAGGGTTGTGATTATCACTTGTTCTAGAAAAACTTATGTTTCTTCCCTTTTTTTCTTGCCTTGGCCGAACCTCCCAAAAGAGAGGAGAGGTTTTCAAGTTTACTTTCACCTTTGAATGTGTGTTGTGTATGTGTTTTTGTTAGATATTATCTAGTATTTACAAGCCTAGTCATACAAGGATATGTGTACATTAATACAAGATATTTTTACATATTGGATGACTATTTGGGGGGGGGGGGTTTGATTGGCAATGCTTAAAATGGGGATAAGATGGAAGAGTTTTGATAATTAAATGCATATAATGTTATGTAAAATGGGTATTTGGTACATATAAATAATTATTAAGTGTAGCGTTAGCTAGAAATCGATTTTAATGGAACAAAATAAAATATATTGAAGTCATAAAAATTATAAAAATGCATTTCTCGCAAGTATTGAGTGAATAAATATTTATCGAATTGAATTTACGAAAATCGTCGTAAATATATATATATATATATATATATATATATATATATATATATATATATATATATATATATATATATATATATATATATATATATATATATATATATATATATATATATATATATATATATATATAATAATATATATACAAAATAAATTCAAAACATCGGGTAAACTAATAATATAATTTTTATAGTCTTAAAATGAGTATAAAAATATATCCGGACAATTGTTGGAAGTGTCAGATCAATTATTCAAAATAAATGATCGTGCAATAGCGTTTATTTAATAAATAAATATTCGTTAATGAAATATGCAAACCAATGCATGAACTAATATGAAAGTTGTAACATATTGGATTTCATATACACATCATATCACAAACACACTTAGGCGTATAGATGATTTCTAGAGAAAGAAAGTGGGATGTTTTAGAAAGAGAAACTTGTGGAATGTTAGATTCCAAGTGAACATCCAACCCTCTACCTTGTAAGGTAGAGGGTATTCATAGGTTACAAACTAAACGACCTCCTGACGGCCTGTGGATCAGGTATACAATGGGTAAAGACCCGTCCTTCCTCCACGGTGTTGAACTAAACTAACTAATAAACTACTTAATAACATAAATAACGACAAGTCTACGAGCTAACATAGGCTAGATAACATTTGGGGTGACCGACTCTTTTCTTATGGAATTTCCAATTCCTAACAATCTCCCCCTAAGGGAGGTCACCCCATAAATTACATTGTGAATCCTAGCATTCTAATAAAACTTCAGTCTTGAGCTCGTAGACTTCTCTTCATTAACGTATTCAAACTATGTGCATCTGTGGAGATATCATCATTGAACAACTGTAGTGAATATTTCGTGGAGGTTGAAAAGCTGATCCACTATGATAACCTTTGAGCATTATAAGAGATCATCAGCCATAGTAAAGCTCAGCATCATACATTGAAGTGTTGCCTGCATATGAAAATGTGTCAAATTGGACCGACATGCTCACATTCTGGATCATGATAACTTCTTATCAGAGTTGCGGAAGCTTTCGTTGATTCATGATATTGGCAATAGCGTAGCAGAAGCATGGAGTGAAAATATCAGAGTCATTGATGCACTAATCATGATTTCTTTCGAGATGAATGTGTTGAGTGAGCATGCGGCTATGGATTGACCACATCATTCTGATCAGCTGCAAACGTAAGGCGTACCTGCATAAAACATTTAGCAATAAAGCGCACGAAAGTGTCTTTGATCACTTTTGTTGAATTGAGGTACACGGCCCACGGTTCCCCGTTGATCAGTACAAGTACTGCCTGTGATCAGGTATAATTCCGAAGAATTTCCTTGACAGGGTTTCGCAGCTGCTCTAGCTGTTATCAAACCGGAACGTCTCAAAGAAGACAACACGGAGTGAGTGAACCAGCGAATAGGGATTCACTGATTGATGAAAAGAGATTTGAAAAACAATCATGTATCGCTCAATAGAAATTGTTTTTGCAATACAACGAAGGTTTTAATGAAAATCAATTATCAATCATAAACACCTTTTGATTTGAAATATTCGAACACGGTCGAAGTGCTAAAGAAAAGAGTTTTTAAGTACAACGACCGGTTTTTCAAAGGTATCCGTCAATCCATAACCTGAACCAGGATTGATTCAAAAGATTAAATCGCCCCATTATTTCTGTTCAGTTGTCACATGGTTGATCTATAGAATAGACCTCACATGCCACCTACCAGGAGCTTGTTTGATGTTGGCTCCAGAAGGAAATGCGTAGGACTCAAGATATAATCTCTCTTTCCACATTGTGTGAAACAGAGAGTCTTTATTGAAAGTGTCCTAATGAGATTTATTGATGATCTCGTGGCTCTAGACTCAATTTGTGCATATTTGGATCCTATATCGGAGACTAGGGAGAGGATCTCCTTTTTCAATATCAACAATCTCTAAGAGAAAGTCGATAGATAATGTCGGTTCCCTGTGAGAATGAAACAAGCCCTTTTAAGAGGAACTTGAGTGGTTTGGGAAGTTGAAGTGCAGTGCGTCACTGGGTCCATGACGTCTTGTCTTCAATACCTATGTTACCTTGGTAACCACCAGTAGCATATGAATTGAACCCGGTATCTGCCCTAAGATTGAATAATTGGAGGGCTATTTATTTTCACCCTTTTCTCATTCAATTCTTTTTCATTCTTCAACCCCTTCAGTGCTTACCAAGACTTCATAACTAGAACCTTGTTGGGTTTATTCCAGTACTAGCTCAGTCTCAGTCCGCACTCTTCCCATATCTCACTTTTCTCCTTTTTTCAATATACCTAAGGACTTCTACACTAACTAGTGGATTGTCCCTGGGTAGATCCCTCATGTTCTGGCGGATCATGGGAACAAATACCTAACCTTATCATCCTTATATCACCATACATAAAGTAAAGTTGGTCGGTCTATCAGGTATTGTTCATCTGCCATTGGAACCAATTGAAAACCATTTGTAAATCAATCCAGATACTTATGATATATTATCAAAGCATTTTGTACCTGAATTGTTTTTGATATTTTTAGAACAAGAGCTCCCCCTCAACATGTGCATCAAGTGTTTGAAATTGTTTTGCACACGGAGGCAAGAGAAAGAATTAACTTCTTTGATTACCATTTTGTAAAAAATATCAACATCACTTCCCTGATCAAAACAAGTAAATAAAGCATATATAAGGGAAGGATGAGGTTTTCATAAGCTTTGCTCCCCCTCACTATGTGTCTTGAGGTTTGAAAGAGTTTTGCACATACAAGAGGGAAAAAGGTTCTTAGAAGCACATTAATGATCATACCGCCATACAGAAACCAAATGAGAGTAAATCAAGGTACTTTATGATGAACCATATAAAACTTTGTACCTTGAGGGTTTATTATCGTTTTGAAATGCTCCCCCTTAATATATGCTTTGAGATTTGAAAAATAATTTAGCATATATGAGAGAACAGTATGCACATTGAAAAGGTCATCTTTTATCATCTTTCATATTTCTATCACATTTTCTCCCCCGATCAAAAATTTCTAATCCTTTGAGATTTTGGATCTCAAGTGATTTAAATATGTATGAAACAAAACATTTGTAGTAGAAAAATGTGTCTGGTTTTATAAGATTTAAGTGGACAAGACTGAAGTTCCCTTTTTAAACATAAGGGAAACCACAACACACAACCTAGCACTATTACATACATTATAGTTGTTTATAGAATGTACACCACATATTACACATAAATAGTACAAAACAGAAACTACTTCCGGAAGATGACTTCACTCAGTTCTTTGAAGTAGTTTGTAATGACCATCACGAAGTCTACCACCAACAAAACTTTCAAGGCTATGAAAGATCATTCGAGTCTTAATTCTTCGCCTGATTGCAGCAATGAAATCTTCACACCTCTTCAACTCATCATCAGACCAGAATTTTGTTTTGTTCCACGACTTCATATCAACTCTGATTTCTTTCACTCTGGAGTTCAACTCTTCTTCAACCATCTTGAGAGTACCATCACTGAATTTGTAGAGCTCGCACAATCTCATCAACATGCGAGTTCCATACCTGTCATGGAAGAGGACGGCTCTGGGGGTGTCCAGCACTCTATAGTCATGACGAAATTCTTGTCCTTTGGTATCCCATTGTGGCCTTGTTAAATTGACTCGAGTCTGGTAGCTTTCTATCCCAAGCTGAAAGTCCTCAACCCGTTTTCGGATGACTAAGCCTCTAATCCAAAGAATGACAACGGCATATAGAGATTTCTTTTCACGAACTGGTAGGTGTTCAAGGTGTCCTTGAAGATTCAGAAGATAGAGATCTTCAAAGTCATTTGGCAGGAGATGTTTAAAGTCGTTTTCTTCAATAATATATTCTTTCCGGTCTGCTCTTTTCAGAACGATCTTCTTCAAATACTCATAGCCATAGATTGGGAAGACCTCTACTCGAACAACACTTAAAATTCTTAGCTTGGATCGAACATCTTTGCGAGTCTTTTTAGCTGCATGTCTCTCAATGTAGAAATTCTTCTTCTTGAACCACCAATGAGAGATTCCGTATGAAGCCTCGATGTCATATTCTTGTTCTTTGTCTGCCCAGAATTGATCCGGAACCATTTGTTCAAGACCCTGATCATAGTAGGTAGCAGCTTTCATCTTTGAGATTGATAAGGCTGGTCTTCTTTCAGTAGTATGGCCACAAAGATAGTCTAGGTCATGGTTGAAGAAGAACTCAGACTGAATAGTAATTTATCCAGGTTCACCACCGAGTGGAAGAGGCATGTTCACATTGAATCGACTAATCTGTTCACTGACTTGATCATTCAGCATCTTATGGCATTCTTCCATCTGGTATTGGAGCTGATTGGTATCAGAGTGAAACACCTTGACAATTTCATAAGCTAGTCCTTCAAGATCCTTTGGAGTGACGGACGTGATTTTCTTCTGTTTACAAAACCACTTAATGAAGCTACCCATATCACCAGTGACATGAAGGAGAGAGTCTTCATCTGGGGTTTCATAGTTGGTAGAGATTGTTGTAGCCCAGTTGTTGTCAGGGATCATCGAGTCAGACTCTGGGATAGACCATGAAGGTTCTGGAGTATGAGGTCTCTCCTTGATGATCCAGCTTTGAATCGTATCTATTGAAGGTGCAATTCTGGATGTGTTATTGCGTTTACCTGCCACGTATGAATCAAACCAATCATCTTCAGACGGCATGGGAATATGCTTGGTGGATGCATCATCGTCATCTGATTCAGACTCTGTCACAACATGCGACTCTTCATGAACCATTTGATCTTCAGGAAATGAAGTGACTGTGGGTGTGAACCTTGAATCAACCGTTGTCCAAGCAGCAGATTTCTTCTGAGTTCCCTATTTTTCGGTAGGACTAGATTGATTGGAAGGTTTTGGTTGTGATGATGGTGGTTGTGAAGGAGGTGTAGAAGTTGTCTTAGAAGATCCACCAGCTCCAAAAGTTCCAGCACCCCCAGTTGGAGGCGAGGAAGGAGGAGGAGGATCTTTAGGACCTTTACCCAATGTCTCTAGCACCACGGACCTCCTTTTCTTCTTAGCTTCTAATTCTCCAATGTCCTTCAAATACTGTACGTGTTCGTCGTACTTAATTGATTCATCTAGAGTCTCATATAGCTTCTTATGTACCTCATGCTTATGCTTGTTGGCTTCAAACATCTTATCAAAGAGCACAACTCTCATATCAGTAATAGGAAGGTCTTTGAACCGTCTCAGCAGAGGAGCTTCCATTGCCCATTCTACAGCATCCCTAACTTCGCCTTCAATGGCGTTAGCAACCCCTTCGTCAAAGTTAAGATGCTCCAACCTATAGACACGATCCTCAAAGGCATCAAAAGTTCTTGTAAATTGTCTTTCAAGAGTTTCAATTCTTTTCACTACTTTGTCTAGCAATTGATCTGATGAAAGTATTTCAGGAGGTGAAGCTGGTGGAGTTTCCGTGTCTGCAACTGTAACCACTGGTTCAAGGGATAGATTCTTTGCAGATGCAGGTGGTGGAAGTACGGTTGATTGAGCAGGTTTGGGAGGTGGATGTGTTGTTGCAAGTGAAGATGCTGACATCGGTGGAATGGTTGATGTGTCTTGCAGAATGTTGACAATAAACATGGATTGTGCATCCTCTTTATCATTATCTTTCTTAGAAGACTCAGTATCTATGGGTTTGTCATTTAAAAATTGATCACCGAAAGTGAAGTCTGTATCTAGGTTCTTTAATGAAGATAGAGAACCGGTAGACAGATTTGGTTCTTCCAAGGGCATAGTCTCATCAGATCTTGACTCAGGATTCTCCTGTGAGTCTTTATGTAACTTTTCTTCAACATTTTGTTCATACTGACTATCACTTGAAGCAGGAGTTTCTTCGTGTGCTACAGATGCTTCCTTTTCCAATTCAGATGCTTCTTGAGCTGATGAAGCTTCAACACTTCTTTTCTTCAGTTCGAATTGAGTGGTAGTTCTTGAGGGTGAAGAGGAGAAGGTAAGGAGCATGTGAGCAGCTTGTTCTACACCGACAATCCCTTTCCCCTTATCTTGTGTGATTGATGTTGTTTGTCGAGGCAATTGATCATGTTCTCTTAACACTACTCCTCAAACTGGTGCTCTCACATTATGACTTTCTAGGCTTTGCTGGATTCCAAGTTGCAGAGCAGCATCATCTTCATCAGTTAACCTTGTATTACCCCTCGAAACCTCAGTTTCCTCAACAGTTTCCTTTTCCACTTTCTTCTTCTTACTTTTCTGCTTCTGGGATGTGGTATCTGTATGTTGCGACTTTTCACGTCTTCTTTTTGGAAGAGCAGCATATGAAGTCTTTGAAGTCTTTGAGCTAGAACCAGACTTAGCAGCTTTGGGTTGTGGTTGAGTGGGAGAGACATCAGCATCATCACTGGATCTGGAAGCCCTTTTCACGAATAGTTTGAAATGATCCGTCTTTTTAATATCTTCAGTAAGAAGAGAATCAGGAATTTGCAATCCAAAGACCTCTTTATTTACCCCACTGGAAATATATCTGAGATTGCCCAGAACAAATTCATCCTCAGCATTATGTAGTTCTGATTCAATCCTAGGGTTGAAGTTGTGAATCTGTTGCAGGTACTGGATAACAAGCTTCGAAAATCTAATGCTAGGAATCACAAGTTTGTTCTGTTTCTTTTTCGTCCCTGAGCTTTATTCTGAAAGTTTGTTCTATCAGATATGAATGTGTTCATTGACAGCGAAAATTCTTCCCAGATACGTTCTGAGACATTCACATTCACACCATTGACGATACCCCATAGGATTTGCAAGATGGGAATTCTCACTTTATCAAACCCTGATGTTTTGCCAGATAAGCACAAGTTGAGAACTGTTGTCATTGCTCTCCAGGGTTGATACATGTGTCCGGTGATGATGTCAAAAGCCCTTGTAATGCTAGTCTGGTAACCCAAACCAATTAAAAAGACTATTAGGTCTTCAGCACTAGGTGGTGGTTCAGATCGTATGATGGGGTTACAAGGAGTGATTCCTAGGGCCTTGCTGAGAATGTCAGAATCGATCACAAATTCCCTATCATCCAGTTTGCAGGAATATTTAGCTGTGATTTTGTCCCATTCAAGGGTGTTCCAGAACTATTGAATGTAAATGGTGGGAATTGTGCATTGCTTTGTTAGTGCACCGAAGAAGTTAGTGTTTTTTAGGATATCAATAGACACTTTGAGGATAGGATTTTGTTGCAACTTTTGTAAGTCCACATAACAGTTACTTTTTCCAATTTCTGCCCATTGACTTTTAGGAAGGATTTCTTCGTCTGAGAGAACATTGGGTAGTGCAGAAGAAGTAATGTTTTCAGCTGAGGTTGTGATTGCCATTGAAGATCTGAAGATATACACAACCAACAACAATGATTGGGAACATGTTAGATTATAAATGGTTAGTCAGACAACATTGAATACATCTGTAACACCCCAACCCGACAAGGGTAGAAGTGTCACATTCTGGTGTCATATCAGAACATACAGATAAAATCCTTACAAACGAAAACCTTAAAAATGAAGTATCAAATCATATAAACAATCGACTGACAAGGAAGATTACAAAATCCAAAATGTCTAAAATAAAAATCTCAAAACAATAGCCCGACAAAATAAATCCAAATAATAAGGTAACTAGGGTTGGTCTATTCAAATAATCCAACTCTCAGCCCATCAAAGCCCATCTTCAAACCTAACACCTGCCGCAGGAAAAGAAATGCGGCTGAGCTTAAAAAGCCCAGTGAACAGATATAACAAAACGAAAGCTAAATAGAATCTGAAATGCAAAATGAACAAAGGAAACGGATAATAAAGTCACAGCGAAATGAGAACAATGAATCAAAGAGGATCCTGCAGAACACAATTATACAGATATCCAAAACGAACAGATAACAAGGAGAACGAAACAAAGCAAAGCATCGATGACATATAAACAAGCACATACGAACCAGACATACGAGAACTGAAACATAAGCAAACATAGCAGGCGTCGCATCCACACAACATATATGTCATACCATCAATTCAGGAAATCAGAAGACATACAAGCCAAACAGATATCTACACGCAAGCGAAAGCAATTAATTAATAAGTGAGCATGGCAATTCACACAGGTCAAAAACCTTAGTTGAAAACATAACCAGCATCATAACAGCGGAAGTACTAACAGCAGTCAACACATGGCAGTTACACGTAATAAGTAGGAATACACTATAAAGATATAATTAAATGAATTAAAGACATAGCAGGGCAACTAAACAAATTAACAAGCCAGACGTCACAAGCTGAACCATTTACCCAATCAAACCGTAGCATAAACCGAAATGCAAACATGGCAGGTCAACAACAAGCAGATAAGGAAACTATCAGATAATCATAGTCCACGAAATTATCTGAACAAGTACACATAATAAACAGACAAAACTATCGATTACACATTAGCATGGTCACCAGACAATTCACAGGGTCACATAACAGTGAGATCACATATCATCAGTTGAAAACAGGTAACTCAGATAACCACATATTAATCACATCATAGCAGGATAATCAGTAGTAACATAGTTCATGAATAGCATAATCAATTTCAATAAGCATATAATAACCCAGTACGTGAATGGAACCATAGTCTGAAGTAACGGAATGAAAGTGTGACAGATCAATGTAATGGAGTATCTATGTCTTGGTAAAAGTGAATCATATAAGGGTATTGAGTAATGAACAAGTAATACAGATTATGGTGCGTTGGGGAATACGGAAGGTACAATATAGGTTTATCAAAAGTGTAAGGGTTATCAGAAATCTACCCGAGCCCGGAAACATATCATATCATATCATATCACAAGTAGCCATTGTATTCGGAGGGGTGACCTCGGAATACCATACATAATAGGAGGGGAGACCTCAGTAACAAATGGAGTAGCTAGCTCCCAGAATTGTGAAGACGCGTATTGCACACGACATCATTCACCATATAAACAAACGTATCAGATCAAATCCCTCGAACATATCATATCTAGGATGCATCCATACGCCCCCCGGAACATATCATAGTGGCCAAATCATATACATATAGTGAGCTCATAATCATATCATATCATAATGGGGACGGTGTGTATCATCACTCGTACACACTGGAGTCATGCCATTGGTGCATCAATGACATGGTCATGTTACCTTCATGACTAGGAACACATATTTGGCTCGGGTATCAAACTGAAGGGTCAAAGCATAATCATATCATAAGGGTTCATATCAAAGGTTCAGAAGTCAAAGGTTCATATCAGATTTCCATAACATAAGTTCATAATCAGAGGTTCATAATCAGATGGTTCATAATCATAAGGTTCATAATCAGAAGTTCATAATCATAACAAACGAATATCATAGCGAACAAAATCATATCAAAGGATTATGTCGGAATCATATCAAAAGGATCATAGCATAAGGAAATCATAGCAAAGGAATATCATAAGTGAAGTAAAGTCAAGGATTGAAAAGTTATGAGAAATCCCTACTGAAAAGGGATAGAATATCTGTACCTTAATGCCAATGAAAGGAAGCAACGAATGAACAAACACGAAGACATAACGTCACGCCTTCTTCAATGAATCTACATGGATTACGGTTCGCGTAATAATTATTAGCTCATTTAATGTCGTAAAGGATTTTAAATACTCATTATGAAACGCATTAATACTTTAGAGTTTAATTTGGTTAAGCGCATTCTCGTTTTATTAATAGGCCAATTTAAGTATTTTTAGATTAAATGCTTAGACACAAAGATAGAATGAAAATCCTTTAGTTCAAAATACCCATTCAAACACTCATAAAGGACGCACACAAACACATTATTCGACCCACACCCATTTTCACATCAACTCGGGTTTGAAAAGAAACAAGGATCCGTTCGAATAACACACAACACTCGACATTCATACATGCTTATACCCACTCGATACAACATCACAGCTTCAACCATGCACAAGGCACAAAGAATACATTCGACAAACACACCTCATAAACATGCACAATTTAACCATAATCCGACCCCACATGCACATATACACGACCAGTTTACTTCCTTTATCCACAACTCAAAATGAAACCCAAACCTTTTACCCATGCATGCATTCATACGCCAACATACACACACCATATTTAAACAATGACTAACGAGACACTACCTTATGCACCTTAACGAGACACCCAACGAAACAAACTAGTTTTAGCGAGATCGAAATACACCACAACTTTAACAGAAATCGAACCATAACTTAACCGAATACGTACAAAACACGACTCCAGAATGAAGAATAAATCTCACATGAACCTACTATATTCCTTTAAGTTATTACATGCTTTATGCATTAACAGTCACGCATGATTAAGTAGACATGGTTCCCATGCAACATCTTTCATATTTGAACATTTAATGTAACTGTTTCTATATTCTAGTTTGATTATAACATGAGTATATATACTGTTGTAGCTAGGCAAAGAGGAGAAGGATTTGCTAATGACCGAAAGTTATATTCACATGTTTCGACTTAGATAAGTAAGCAAACGAGAGTGGCGATACTACACGTTACCTTTGTAGCGTGCGAGCGAAGAACGAGACCCAACAGAAAGCAAGACCCACGGCAAGATTAGACCCAAGCAGCCACGCCAAGACTCACGACCACAGCTGCTCCGAACCACAACCCACGATCAACAGCCTTACACGAACCTTGTGCAACCTCCCTTGGACCTCTCCTTTGTCGACATAAATTAGAGTAGGAAAACCCTTGTTGGCCGTCACTTTTATTTAGATGGATTAGGGTTTAGGTGAGATTTGTTTTAAATAATACATGGAAGGTTATAAGGTGATAAGAATTAAGTTAATTTTGGCAAAGATATGGGGCATGTCTCGTGGGTTTTTTTTGACCGAGCAAAAGGGAGAAAAACTAGGACCAAATCAGTATTTCATTCACTTGCTGTTTTACTTTGTTACATTTATTCGATTAAATATTTAGTGAGGTCTAGGAAAAGTTTTAATGTCTTACATATAGTATTATAAGTTAAATGTAAGTTCAATTCTCCCATAACTTGCGTAAATATTCAAGATATGTACATGCAACGTATTTACGAGGTTCTTTTATTTTACGAATGTTTTACGATGAGGGGTATTATGGTCAATCAGTACATTCACGATTTTAGGGTTTTACAACATCCTTATGTCATAAACGCACAAACTTAGTAGTTCAGACAGGGTTCCCATAAGCAAATAGAGATAGATTGAGTAGCATTAGCGAGTGTATAAGGTTAAGGACTCCATTTGATATAGTTTTCACGAGACGAGTTGTTTTGGAATTAAAATATTTAAAAAGCATATTTGCTAAGAAATAATGTCATGAAACAAGATACAAATGTGGAAATGATATAACAGTTTGTATGAAACAAGTTGTGATATTAAGTTGCTACAATAGAATCCAAGTACAACTTGCTCAAACAGAAATGTTATAGCAGGTCACAAAGAGTAAGTTGTCAATACAAGTTGCTACAGGAAAACCTGAATCAAGATTGTAAGCATGAGATTATCCTAGCAAGTTGCCTTAAAACATTTTAATAACCCTAGTCGCCGTATGAAAAATAAACCAATTAAGTCGCTAATCATAAATGTACAAGTCGCTAAACCAGGCTAAGTCGCTACATGAAAACTTACTAAGTCGCTAACTTATAAAGATAAGTCGCCATCAATAGTAACACTGCCAAGTCGCTACAAATCAGTTCACTAAGTCGCTACAATTACTATGTCGCTAACTTGTAAATACAAGTCGCCATCAACAGTGATACTGCTAAGTCGCTACAAATTAGTTCACTGAGTCGCTAACTTGAACGTACTTAAGAGAAACAACTCGCCACGATGAATTTGTACACTAACTCGCTACCAAGAACATTACTAAGTCGCCATAAAGAACCCAATCATATCATTCTAATAACGTCGCAAACCATTCAACATAATCAGATTAATTTTTAGAAACACAACCCAGCCCATTCACAAAGAACACGCTCACAAATTCATTAATACATATATTCATGAGAATTACAACAACCCTAGAGCATCCAAACAACCCTTAATCCATTAACACATATATCACAATTATTTTCATTCAACAAATCCGACAACAAACCTATAAGAGGTAATCAAGAGATGAGGGTCAAGTTCCGTGGGATCTGTTAAGGAGAAAGGAGTTAGGAAATGCATATATTCATCATATTTGGGGACAAGAAACAAGTCAAGATTGCCATACCACACGCAAGTCGCTACGAAGAATAGAGAACCTCGAGAGAGAAGGAAGAAAGAAGAAAAATAGTTGATTTTATGTTTTCTAAGAGAAAAATGGCAAGTCGCTAGGTTAAGGGGAAGGGTTTAAGCAAGATAACTAATTTGACACATTCAGTCCCTGTAGTTTTGTGAGTGGTTAGCAACTCGCTATGACTTTACAAAGCAAGTCTCTAATACCAAACTATGTTGCTAAGACTTTACAAAGCAAGTTGAAATCTTATCACATTATGTATTACAGACTCATTAGTTATATGAGCTTATCAGATATCAAGCTAACACATATAGCATAAAGAAATAACATAATAAGATAAGCAAACTAACATAATGGATAAGCAAACTAACAACCTGCATTTGAGCACAAAACATAACCAGCGCAGATATAAACAAGATGTCTTGAAAAATTATCCCCCTCAATCAATGTTACCAGAGAACATTGATTGAATTCAACCCACCCGTTATAAGATAAGAATATATCAGTTGTTCGAACTTCATCTATGATCTCGTATCATTATTGAATGACATTTCTAGGACCGTAGATGTTATCGATAACAAAGAATATATCCTTTATTAGTTTGAGGAAAATGACTAAAACTATGAATTTAAAAGAATGAAATATTTAAAAAGTATTAACACAAAGTGTATAAAATGTATTTAATTTTTTTTTTAAACATGATTTCTGCACAGATTTATAAGAACGAGTCCTGATTCAAGATGAATAGGAGTCAAAGTACGAGGTACATCAATTCTGGCATGCTATAGCTCCTGAGTGAGCTATATTCATTTCTGATGGAAACCAAGTCATGAAGTTCCTGATTGAAGTGAGCATTGTACTTGAAAAAGACTGAGAGCACATTGTACTAGAAGCACATGTAGAATTGCAAATGGATGGGTTAGTGACATGAGTAATCTCACTATTGGATGTATCACAGTTTAATATAGACGTATCATTATTAGAGATCCCTTTAGGCTCAATATACTTGAAGAGTTTTCCTGTGGGCATCCACTTAAGGCAAGACCTAGGTATGTAAGTCTGTTTGGATCCTGTAAACTTAAATAATCTGCCAGTGGGAATCCATTTGAAGCAGCTACTAGTAGATTTTTATGTGTGCACTTTCCTGTTTTGACTATTGGTCCTTTTGTGATTAGTATGTTTCTTAGGGGAACTAGTCATACTTCTAGTATTTCTGATCTTTGAGCTTTGAACATTAACCTGGGGTTTGAGATTCATCATATCGGAACGAAGCAATGAAGTGACTGGTTTTGTCAAAACAGCATTCTCATCAACTTGGGAGGCAAGCCTAGATTTCGATGGTTTAACTCTTTCAGTTCTAAAGGCATTAGGCTGCTTAACTACTGTATGTTTAGAGTGGTTCTGAACAGTTGATTTTCCCAAAGTTGATGGTTTTGCAAACTTAGTGTTCACCCTATTTCCAATAGATTTCCTAAGCTCATTTTTTAAGGCAACAATATTGAAGCACTTATCCTGAATTTGGGCTTTGAGGTCATCAATGTCTTTCAACAAGATGTTAGATTGATTGATCAACTTGGAATTGGTCTCCTCTAAGTTCTTCCTTAATGACTCATTTTCTCTTAATAGGTTGGACACACATAGAGCTAGTTTAGCATTTCTAGATTCAAGTGTATCACTCATCACATGACAGTCATGTTTCTGCACATCTGAGAGAAGTAATTTCAGATTGCATATGGTTGAGTCTTTGTCCTGAATCTGGGTTTTCAATTGATTAATTTCAAAAAATTCTCAAAATTCTGGAAATTCCTGATTAGTGCAAGATTTTTTTGCATAAAAGCTTTCATCCTTTTGTTGTATTTCAATTTCCAATTTAATACAATGCTTTTCAAGAATTGAGTATTGGTTTGAAAGTTCATCATATACCCTTTTTTCAATCATGTCATTAGCATTAATAGTTTTAGATTCAGGCTCAACCAAGATCGATTTCACAGTAGTATGTTCAGAGTTAGAATCAAGTAGATCAGGTACATTAACATTTGAATTACTTTGATTAGTTAAGGGTACCTTATCACATGAAACCTTTTCTGACTCTGACTCTGAGTCTTTGAGATCAGTACCGTTGTCTCCATCTTCCTTCATTGCAACTGAACTTCTGCATTCGGTATCATTCATTGGTTCAACTGATCCATTGCATGACCTATCACAATCTTTCCAGAGCATCACTTGACACCCATTCAATTCATTCAGCTTGTCATTCTCTTGAGCAGCTTCCTTAATGTATATTTCCATATTACCCATAAGTTGAATAAAGGTGTTTCTGAACTCATGAATTTCTATTCCAGTGTGTTTCTTGAATGAAATTCCAGTCATGCCATCATAAAAATCTGAGGAATATTCCCCCCGGATAAGTGGCTGAAATTGATTGAATATTACTTGAAGAGCTGCATTAGATTTATCAGTTGAGAACTTTTCTTTGGTAATTAGAAACCTCAGTTGTTCTAAGTTAAGTGCCACAGTTCTTGTCAAGGTGGGAAAGTCCTAACGAAGGAGAGCACTGCTTGTTCGATCCATGGTTGTAGATAACAGTAGTTTGAGATGTTGATGAAGTAGTTGAAAGGTCTTAATGTTGCATTCCATTTGCCGTGCATCATTTGTCAATATCAAGAGTGACTCATTAGAATTGTTTTGATTATAAGTTGCTGAATCATTCACAGTAGAGCATTTTGGGTAGCAACCTATTTCATTATTCTGTGAGGTATCATAGAGTGCAAGTACTTTGGTGATTAAAGGATCAGTGATGTATGACATTGTGGGTTGACGAGTATCTTCTACATGAACGACCTCAGCTACAGTGGAGATGATTGTAGGTACGTTGGTAGACATGTTTACAGATTAAACGGGATTTTATAGCTCTATGATTAAACCGGGAAATAGATTCTTTCACGGGATTTTACTAAATCAAGAGAAAACCGTATTACAGACAAGAATCAACCAAGTCGCTAAGTAACCTTGAACCAAGTCGCTAAGTACCAAGTCTCTATAATCCCAAGTCGCTAAAACACAGTCAAGTCGCTATATAGCAACTCGCTAAGATCCAAGTCGCTAGCAAAATTATGACAGTAAGTCGCTAAAACCCAAGTTGCTAAGTTGTCAAGTCGCTAAATAGCAACTCGCTAGGCACCAAATCGCTAACACCAAGTCGCTAACAACCTTAAGTACAAGTCGCTAACTTTCACCAAGTCGCTACCCGTAGTGGAGAATCCACTAAGTGTACTGTTTGTTGGCTTGTCTCAATAGACAAGTCGCTAAGCTCAACTCGCTAAGACCTTCAACTACAACTCGCTACCAAATTACAAAGCAAGTCGCTACCAAGACAACTTATCCGTGGCTCAAGTCGCTAGCTAGAAAAACACATAAACATCACTTTTCAATCCAAAAACAACCCAACCACGATGATTCAAGCTTACCAAATCAAAACCCAAGCACATACAATGATTCTAAACACAAAACTACACCCAAGATTCAAACTTTAACACTAGAAATGATCCAAATGATGCAAAAACCACTAAACTTTTTCAAACTCTAAAACCACCTAAAAGTCACTAGAAATCCAAATATATGTAAGAGATGATCAAACCATGGCTCTTGATACCATTTGTAACATATCGGATTTCATATACACATCATATCACAAACACACTTAGGCGTATAGATGATTTCTAGAGAGAGAAAGTGGGATGTTTTAGAAAGAGAAACTTGTGGAATGTTAGATTCCAAATGAACATCCAACCCTCTACCTTGTAAGGTAGAGGGTATTTATAGGTTACAAACTAAACGACCTCCTGACGGCCTGTGGATCAGGTATACAATGGGTAAAGACCCGTCCTTCCTCCACGGTGTTGCACTAAACTAACTAATAAACTACTTAATAACATAAATAACGACAAGTCTACGAGCTAACATAGGCTAGATAACATTTGGGGTGACCGACTCTTTTCTTATGGAATTTCCAATTCCTAACAAAAGTGATGTTACTGGTGATATGTAGACTAACTCTAGTCTATATGAAGTGTTCTGAATGATATTTCATGAATACGCAGCTTAACCCTCACGGTTACGCGTATTTGATACTCGTAAACCTAGTTTACGAAAAATGATTAATAGTGAATCATGAATAGTGATTTTTCTCTGGGAATGAATAGTTTTTCGTGAATAGTAAAATTTTGAAATAACCTCTCAAAATATCAAATCGGCTTCAAAAATGATGAATAGTAAAATGATGAATAGTAACCGATGAATAGTAAATTCCTGAGATGAATAGTAATTTTGAGAAATGACCTGAAATTACGAGTTGTCACATTCGCCCTCCTAAAAAGGAATTCAGTCCCTGAATTCAGTTCGTGTTGGTTTCTCAGGTTTAGGATTTGTGATGAATAACGGGGAAAGAAGACATGAGGAGGTGTTGTTACGGCTAGCTAGGATTGAGAATGTATAAACACCGCGACAGAGAAAATATTGGAAGAATATCTCCGATGAGCATCAGTTGGACTTACAGGAATATGTGAAAATTTTTCCTGCACTAAGATTTATAATTAACTGCTCCCAACATAACATGATCCCTCCAGAATTAGACATAGGTAGCTAAGTTATGTATAATTAAGGAACGATAATGTGACGTTCGGTTTAGTTGTTATAACTCTCAATGTTTAAACAGATTTAAACCATGTCGTTAAAATGGCAATTAAGATGAAAGGAAGTAAAAATTTTTGTAAGTGATAACAAGTCAGAAAGGAAAATAAGTACGATAGATGAGAATATTTCACAACGAGTGGTTTATCAAACAGTACATAGTCTTAAGTCATAAAGATCCGAATACTAGAGAAGACATAAACTTAGTACGACATAGTGCATAAGGAAATAAGACTGTTAGATTCTAAACTTCTTCAGTCTGCCGCATTGTTAATACCCTGGTGAGTTTCTCCTCCTTCTAACATATATGCTCTCCCATGAGCACCTTCAACTTGCTGACCTTGGTTTTGGGGACATTGGTTCCGATAGTGTCCTTGCTCCCCACATCCGAAACATGTAATTATAGCCTTGCGTCTACAATCCCTGGCAAGGTGTCCCAGTTTTTGACAGCTATAGCACTTAGCAGGGCAAGGACCTGAGTGATGAAACTTACATCGATTACATAGTGGGTAGGTTCCAGCATAACCTCTGCCTTCTATTGGTGTAGCAACATAAACCATTGCAGCTTCTTGTCTTCTATTCTGTTGTTGATGATGGTTAGTGTTACGGTTTTGGTTGTCATAATTATAACCTCCTTGGTCATTTTTCCATTTCCTTTTGTTGTTGCTAGTTTGGTTGTTATTGTTGTTGTTAATGGTATGATTGTTGTTATTGTTGTCGTGGTTATTGTTGATAATGTTTTCCCTCTTCACAACTTGGGCCATGAGTCTTTAAGTTATCCTGATAGTTTCTTTAATTGTTTGTGGATCGGAAGAAGTTACATTTCCTTGAATACTTTGTGGAAGTCCTCCAATGAAATTTTCCAGTAATTTCTCATTGTCCGAAACCATAGTTGGACAAAGAGCAGCCAACTCTTGAAACCTTCTGATGTAAGTCTCGATGTCATAACCAATAGTCACTAACTCATAAAATTATGTTTCTAGTTTCTTCACCTCTGTACGTGGACAATACTTCTTAGTTACCAGCTTCTTGAATTCATCCCACGTGAGCTTGTAAGCATTTTACACACCAATAGGTTGCGCATACGAATTCCACCATGACATTGCGCCATCTAAGAGTGTACCGGTGGCGAACTTTACCTTGCAGTCATCTGGGAAATTGCATAGAAGAAATACAGACTCCATCTTCTCAAACCAACGGATCATAGTAGTGGCTCCTTCTGTGCCTTTGACCTTTGTGGGATCACAGTTCTTAAAGTCCTTGTATGTACAATTTCGAACTCCAGATCCTCCTGCAGCTCTTGTAGCAGCAGCAAGTCTAGCAGCTTCAGCAGCAGCCGTGGTCTCGGCAGCAGCAGCTACCGTTGCTCATTCTTTCCTTAGTGCCTCGGCTATACTATCCTTTACATACTTTTGGCCAGCAGCTTGTGTCATTTCTGGTGCAGCTTTCTTTGGCGCCATAACTCTTCAAAATAAGAGGAAAGGTGAGACGTAGCAAAGTCCTATGTTAAGAATAAGCGCTCTAAAGAGATGTGATAGGAGGTGATAAATTTGAGGTTATTTTTCAAAATGATTGACGAATTCCTAGGAGATGGGTTATGAGATGTCGTAAGTGCTTCAAATGTATGATGGTTTAGTGACTTAATGTGTGAATAGCGTGTAACCCGACATGTTGATGGTGAAACAGAGGAGTGAGAGCAACTTCACCCTCCTTGAAGGTTTCGTCTCAGCATTCGATGTTATCGGTGATGAGTCAACTGATGTTAAAATTGTGATAGGGAATGACAAGGCATTCTCCACGTTGGAGTCTGATGAAAGGATAATGGAATGGGTATCTGAAGACATCAATGTGACAAGCGATTTGAAATGAGAGTAAATAACCCGCAAAAATGTACGTATAAACTGCATGTATAGTGAATATGCACTTATGATGAAATAATGAGATGCTATGATGATGTAGTTATAGTCTAGGGTCAATGATGCAACCTAGTTCTCTATAACTCTTGCTCTGATGCCAATCTGTCACACCCTCAAAATACCTGTTTTGCAGCGGAATGAAATTTTTGGGGGATGACTGCCATAGGATCACAGTTACAGTTATATTGAACGACCTAAAGTGTCGTTTGGAAAATACATCGTTTGATTGAGTAAAATAATCAGAGTTTACAAAGTATAGGTCCCAAATGATAGTCAACATGTACGGAAATATCTTTGATACAAGCCAAACGATGTTTTTAAAGTGCATAAATCCCATGTGAGACGCATCGTCACCGCGACTCTATGATAAGTCCACATGCATGCCATGAAGTGTATGCCTTAGATACCTGAAATAAAACATGCTAAAAGTGTCAACACAAAGGTTGAGTGAGTTCATACAATTTGTGTTGTCATGAAAAACCTTTAAAGAACGTTCATGCAGCAAAGGCATTGCAAATCCACTCAGTTCCAAGTTCCGCCCATTCAAAATTTGCAACCTGTGTGTTCGCAACCCACTGCCCAAATATGTATAGTTTATGTTCAAGCACACATCGTCAAATGAGTTCACATAATAGTACATAACTTAATGTATCAATAGTCAATTGATATAGCAAATAATTCGTATAGCTTCAAATAGTTACAAGTTTGTTAGTTCATGATTGTACCAACTCCGTTAGTACAGCATTATACCAAGTTTGTTAGTTCGACATTATACCAAGTCCATTAGATCGTGATCATACCAAGTCAGTTAGCTCAATGGTCTATGATATAGAAACTCTAAGTATGGCAATACTGTTACTTCGTATGACTAAACATTCAGTTCAGATAAACATATAGTTTGCAAATAATCATGATTGTCATAAAAGTTGTTGAGCATGTATCTCCCCAAAAGAGTTTAATAAAAGTATTAAAAGAGTAGGGGCTATGACTCACTTGATGCAATGATTATGATGACAAAATTGGATACACTAAAATGAGGTGAAATCTCTATTTGCAACCTAATATGAATGATATGTTCTAATGTAAGTCATGAAACAACGTCGTACATGCAAATTCACATGTAATATATACCACTTGTACATTTTTGAAAATGAAATCTATCTTTGAAATATAAGTTTATGACATCTCGTCATGTTATAAAATACTTTACCAGTACTTACGTTGAAACAACTTCCCACGATAGTCGTTTAGTGATTTATCAAGAAATTATAGTTTTTCGTCGCAAAACAATGTACTTTGATAATTCGTGAAAATGGCTAAATGGCCTCGAAAAGCTAGTCGTAAAATAGTGAATATCAAGTGTTAGAAAACAAACTCAATGGTTTTAGAAAGCTTGTAACATTATCTAAAAGTCTTAGAATTTAACTTTTGATCATAGAAGTCTCAATTATAGACAAAAATATAGATGAAGTAAGGTAGTCGAGCTAAAAATATAGTTTAAGGTTAAATTTCGGCAAAGTTTAAGTGATCGTATATTATTCGTTATAACTTCGTTTGACGAACGGTTGAACATTTTGGAAAATAGGCTAGGTGAACTCACTTTTACTTGTAGACATCATTTTCTCAAAAGTATTCTATCGATATGAAAAACGGCTCCAAACATGGTCACTTGCGATAACCATTTTGGACTAGTAAAAATTTGTAAGTGTTGTTACTTGTGAAAAATAGTTACAATGGCCATATTTAAAATGCGTGTAACTTAGTCGTTATAAGTCCATTTTATATATCCTTAGTTTCGTTTTAAAGTATACTAATATATTTTTGATAAATCGACTCATTTAGACAATGTTTAAAACTCATTTTTGCCCTTAAAATAACCCTTAACAGCTTACATATTTTCAGAAAATTAGTTTTCGTCACAAAACTTGAAAATAGCGTAACTTCTTCGTTATAAATCCGTTTTAACCCGTTCAAGCGACCAGGGTTTCGTTTTAAAATCTATTTTCTGAAAATATAAACCAAAATAGTCCATAAACTGTCGAAATTTCCAGATTTTATAAAAATGGACAGCAACTATTTTATTATCGTCTAACTTGATTTTTCTTGCGTAGTACTTGTTTCAATCACTTCAAATCAACACCAAATATATTCTAAACCTACCATACCCCTGCTTAGGGTGTCATGGGTTCCTAAACTTCATCAACAATGATAAGTTTCATAGGAATAATTATAGGATGATTAAAACTCATAATAAGTACTAAAAACAAATAAAAGTGGTATAAATACATATGATACTTGCATTTTTTGTACTAGCATGATAAAAATAGCTCAAGTAAGATGATGAAAGTGTAATAAAAATTATAAGAAGCTTACTAGTTATTATGATGAGGTTTAAGGTAACTAGGTACTAATTACTCTTTGGTTTTTATTCCAAAACCTTATATAGAAGTATACTAGGGTTGTGATTATCACTTGTTCTTGAAAAACTTATGTTTCTTCCCTTTTTTTCTTTCCTTGGCCGACCCTCACAAAAGAGAGGAGAGGTTTTCAAGTTTACTTTCACCTTTGAATGTGTGTTGTGTATGTGTTTTTGTTAGATATTATCTAGTATTTACAAGCCTAGTCATACAAGGATATGTGTACATTAAGTCAAGATATTTTTACATATTGGATGACTATTGGGGGGGGGAGGGGTTTGGTCGGCAATGCTTAAAATGGGGATAAGATGGAAGAGTTTTGATAATTAAATGTATATAATGTTTTGTAAAATGAGTATTTGGTACATATAAATAATTATTAAGTGTAGCGTTAGCTAGAAATCGATTTTAATAGAACAAAATAAAATATATCGAAGTCATAAAAATTATAAAAATGCATTTCTCACAAGTATTGAGTGAATAAATATTTATCGAATTGAATTTACGAAAACCATCGTAAATATATATATATATATATATATATATATATATATATATATATATATATATATATATATATATATAACAATATATATACAAAATAAATTCAAAACATCGGGGTAAATTAATAATATAATTTTTATAGTCTTAAAATGAGTATAAAAATATATCAGGACAATTGTTGGAAGTGTCGGATCAATTATTCAAAATAAATGATCGTGCGATAGCGTTTATTTAATAAATAAATATTCGTTAATGAAATATGAAAACCCATGCATGAATTAATATGAAAGTGATGTTACTGATGATATGTAGACTAACTCTAGTCTATATGAAGTGTTCTCAATGATATTTCATGAATACGCAGCTTAACCCTCACGGTTACGCGTATTTGATACTCGTAAACCTAGTTTACGAAAAATGATGAATAGTGAATCATGAATAGTGATTTTTCTCCGGGAATGAATAGTGTTTCGTGAATAGTAAAATTTTGAAATAACCTCTCAAAATATCAAATCGACTTCTAAAATGATGAATAGTAAAATGATGAATAGTAACCAATGAATACTAAATTCCCGAGATGAATAGTAAATTTGAGAAATGACCTGAAATTACGAGTTCTCACATAGACCATAGGTATAACGAGACTATATAAATATTAAAACCTGGTTAGTAAAACTTGCATCAAAGTAATAAAACAATTTCTCACAAATCCTTAACCATTAACGATGTATGTCATGTAGAAAACTTAAACTTTAATCTACTAAGTATAGGTCAAATATGTGATAAAAATTGCAATGTACTTTTTAACGAAACCGGTAGTAAAATATTGAAAAATTGTATTACTATAGGAAGAGGCATTAGAAAACATGGAGTTTATGTCATTAAAATCGGAAATGAACCAAAAGATAAGCTTTGTCTTACCTCTATGGATGATACTTCGACCTTATGGCAACGAAGATTAGGTCATGCCAATATGCGACTTCTTCAATAGCTATCATCCAAAGAACTAGTAAGAAACTTAGCTAAACTAAAATACGAACATCATTTTTGTGATACTTGTAACATAGGAAAACAAGTTCATGCTAGTCATAAAGCTAAAAATATGGTTTGTACAACTAAGTGTCTAGAATTACTACATATGGATTTATTTGGTCCATCCGCTATCCAAAGTTACGGAGGCAACTTCTATACTTTGGTTATAGTGGATGATTACTCTAGGTATACATGGGCTAAATTTTTAAAGAATAAAACTGAAAGTTTAGATTACTTTGAAATCTTAAGTAACAAAATCTAAAGACAACTAGGAAGTCCTATTGTGTCAATTAGATCGAGTATGGTCAGGAATTTGATAATGAAGTGCAATTCGGAGCTTTTTGTGATGCTAATGGTATTACCTATAATTTCTCGGCTCCTCACACTCCACAATCAAATGGGGTAGTTGAAAGGAAAAATAGAATCCTACAAGAAATGAGTCGCACCATGATTAATGAGCAATCTATTCCTCAAACATTTTGGTGCAATATCGTCGACACATCAACTTGCATACTAAATGAGTCCTAATTAGACCATTCTTAGAAAAAACTCCATACGAGTTACTACAAGGCAAAAAGCCTTCGTTAGAACACTTTCGAGGAAAAACTCCATACTTAATACTAAAGATTATTTAACTAAATTCGATCCAAAATCAACCTTCAAAAATGAACGTTTAGAAAAGGAAGTTCTTGAACTAAAAGATAAATTAAAGAGATTAGAAAAGGGAAAATAAGTAGATAGTGAATGCAAGCTTTATGTAGAACTTCAAACGTTAGTTGATCATCTTGATTCTAAGATTGCTAGAATAAGTTCTAATACTCTTGATAAAATACTTGATAGTGTTAAAACGGGTAATAATCTTACAAGGAGATGAAGAAAAGTTACTAGTACAACATGAACAAATCAATCCTAAACCCTTCTAATCTTCAACCCTTTTCTTCAAAACTTCAACCCAATATTTTTAAACCCTTTTTAGCTTTGTAAAAACTTTATAACACCAGCCCCTAATCAACTTAATAATCTTTAAAATCGCCCAAGAGATATGAAATTGTGATAGGATTGAACCAAGAATCACTAAACCTTCAACTTTTATCATAAAATAAGTGTAACAAAAGATGGATTTGGTGCTTTTTGGTGTTGATATCCATGGCAAAAAGAGAGGAGGACAAATGAGATAGGAAAATTTTGAAATATTTTTGCATGTACAAGAATGAGGTGTATGTTAATTTATATGTATCATGACAAGTGTAAAACACATGTTCAAGAGTTGGATATGTGTGTTTAAACGTGGCACTAGGGGATGAGGTGATGAATATTTATGTTAAATTTTGGTAGTACTAGTTTTAAAGGGTATAGTTTGATCCCAGTAATTACTAACATTAAGCCCTTAAGTCACGAAACTTAAAATCGAGTAACATTAAAATATAATACTTATAAAAATATTAAAACTTATCAATATACTCTATATTAGTATATTAGATGCGTGATAAGTTTAATGGCGTGTGTATCCGTTGTTAAAATATAATAACGTTGGTTCAGATACGCGTAATATGTAAAAAGTACAAAAGTTACGTAAAAATGATAAGATAGCAATAGTTTATATAAAATATGACTATTATAAAAATAAAATGCCTAGAATACGTAGACTCATCATAGTCTTATAGTGGTTACGAGTAAGGCTCAAGCGGTTGAACTTACGTAATTACTTATAAAAGTAATGTTACATAAAATTTAAATAATAATAACTCAATATAATAGTCAAATATTAGTCTAAAATGTACGAGTTGCCACAGTTCGCCCCTAGATCTTTAGGAGTAAAAGCATTCATCTTTAATGCTTAGTGAGTGTATCGATAGTATAATAGATTCTAGAACTTGTTTTGTGACGCATTTCAAGATCGCTAGTGAGAGTACATTCGGGTAGTTAGGATTAACTAAATGATAAGAGGCATTAGGATAACCCTTGTTTTAAACCTGTAAGTTTAAGTTGAACAATTTGAGTCGTGGTTATTCTAGTATTAGCTATAAGCGTACTGTAATTAATTCAAATTCTACTACTGCTTACAAAACATGTAATGAATGTTTAATTTCTAGTAATCATGATGAATGTGTTGTGTCTATTTGAGGCCTTTTGTTAAATCCCCAGTAGATAAAGTTTTGAACGCTAAACAGGTTAAGCAGTCTTGGAAACCTACAGGGAAAAAGTTTATTAATGTGGGATTTCAGTGGAAGCCTACAGGCCGTAAATTCAAAATTGGTGAACTTTGTCCTTCATTGTCTAGATCAGTGCCCGTTAAGAAATGGAAGTCCACTGGTAGAATTATACCTTTAGGAACTCAACACATTATGACTAGGTCCACTGCTTCTACTAGTGCAGCTCCCACTAATAATATCATGGCATCTAAGAATTCTGTAGGTCTACAGATTGTTTGTACTAACCAATTAGACCCCATATTCACATGGGGATCTACTATTTCCAGTTAAACATTCTCGTCTGTTTTCAAATGCAGGTTGTACAAATCGTCCTTTGGTATTTTGATTCAGGATGCTTAAAACATATGACTAGGGATCGCTCACAGCTCAAGAACTTCGTAAATAAGTTTATCAGGACTGTTAGATTTGGGAATGATCATTTTGGGGCAATTATGGGTTATGGAGATTATGGTTTTGGTGACAGTGTTATCTCCCGGGTATACTATGTGGAAGGACTTGTCCATAATCTGTTCTCTGTTGGTCAATTTTGTGATTTTGGTCTCGAAGTAGCCTTCAGAAAATACACATGTTTCGTTAGAGAATTAGATGATGTTGAGATTCTAAAGGGATCACGAGGCACAAATTTGTACACCATCTCTATCGAAGACATGATGAAGTCTTCTCCTATTTCTTTGTTATCTAAGGCATCAAAGAACAAATCATGGTTATGGCACCGTCGACTCAATCACTTGAACTTCGGCACCATCAATGATCTTACTAGAAAGGACCTTGTGAGAGGTTTACCCCGGTTAAAATATGAAAAAGATTATATTTTTTTGCTTGCCAATTGGGTAAAAGCAAAAATTATGCCCATAAACCCAAACCTGCCAATACCATCATGGAAGTTCTTCAAACTTCCTCTGTTCTGTGACAAAAAAAAGTGCCATCACTCTCTGTTGGAACAATGTCCAACACTTTAGATCTAGGCACTGATGCAGGTTTTAGTGAACAGGTTTTAATATTTATATTGTCTCGTTATACCTATGGTCTACCATAATGCACTAACGGGCAGTGTACCTGGTCGTGTGTAGTGTAGTATTCAGTAAAACCGAGGTTGTCCCAAGAGCTATGTGTGCAGATTTTCACTAAGTCTAGGTGTCACAGATTTTAAGGTGGAAATGATTATTTAATAACTAAAGAAAAAAAACAAATAAAGGCGAGGGTTGTGATCAATAGAGGAGAAGTGTGCTAACCTAGTTATTCATCCTATCAAGTTAAGTTCATGTTTAATTACTTCCAATTGCTTCAAGCGGGGGTAAAAGTCGCTAGGACAGCATTTGGTCAGTTCGTCCTAACCTATCAGCAAAGGTTTCCACCGGAGATCATCGGGTGACCCCTCGAAAGTCCAGCTGTTTTTAGTCCCCTAAGCCAAGTCATTAAGTGCCGCTACATGAAAGATTCATAACAATGAGTGCCCGGGCGCTAGCATCTTAAACACTCATCCCTAACTTCTTAAGTTTATCCAAAAGGTAGGTGATTAGTTGGTCAAATCGCACAAGCGAAGAAGGGTCGTCAGTTGGTCAATTCTTACCCTTCCCACTCAGTCTAACTACTTAGGTCAGTTGGTCATATCTCCTAAGTAACTAGTCACTACCGCCATTCAAAACTACCGAAACAAGGGTAGCTACCAACAAACTATGCATACATACACTAGAAACAATTATACGGAAACAATGTAAACATAAACAAAATAATTAAGGAATCATAACTAGGCTAGCACCAATGGTTCTTAGCCGCTCATATTAACTAAAACAATTGATTCAATGTTTAACATATCAAAATACATGAATTGAAAGTAAAGAAATGATAAAATGATAATACGTATCATAGAGGAGTGATTTCTCCCTTGGAGATGGCTCCGTGTGCTCCCTAAGATCTGCCTTCAACCTTCTACCCACGTTCTCTGAATTGGTGTGTGAAGTGAATGAATAGAAATGCTGGAATTTGGGCGGTATTTATAGGCCAGATCTGGTTACGGCGTAACTTAAGTTGAGAGTTACGCCGTAACATCCATGTCTTCATAATTTGCTCTGGAAAAGCTGGTTGCGGCGTAACATCAGGAATGAGTTACGTCGTATCTTCAATAAATCGTGGTTACTCCGTATTTGTGGAATTAGTTACGGCGTAGCTTGCAGCGGCGCGGAATATCGTTTGACCTAATTAGTTACGACGTAATCCTAGGAGGGAGTTACGCCGTAATCTTCCGTTTAGTTGGTTTTCTGAGCCACGCTTCTGATACAGCGTAATGTGCGAGGAGACTTACGCCGTAACATCTTCAAATAGATCATATTGTCATATATCTTCAATAAACTCTCCAAATCCACGTCTCATTAGCTCCAATGCTCGTAATTTACCTGAAAGTGAAATATAGAGGAAAACAAGCGTAAATCCATATAAATGATATAAAATACGAGCATTATTGGGGGAAACTGACACTTAATATTCAAGATTATTTGATGTTATCAAATATCCTCCCACTTGAACTCAACTTGCCCTCAAGTAGACCTTAATAGATAGATTCCTAAAAAGATATCTCCCATTACTTGGAAAATATAAGTTTACAAATCCCTTATGCTAGAATAAAACAAATCTGAACACCTCACGAACTGGGAACAAAACACTCAAATCTCTCAACTATTCTAAGTGTCAATTTCGGGGTGATCTCTTATTGCACAGTCATAGCATGTATTCTATCATAAGCTTGGCGGTTACACAAATCTCCACCACTAAAGTTAAGGGCTAAACAATTCTCGAAGTCAATATGGTAGACACGACAAAGGTTAAGGGTGAGTTTTCATTACTAACATGTCACGGCGAAGTGGACAAAATCAATGATACATGACCAAATCCATGGCCAAGACACCAAAGATTGCTCGTTGCGTCACCTAGACACGCTTCATGACTAAAGGGTAGGATAAGACATGGGATAAAATTGGTGTAAAATAAAATCAAGCAAATAGTCTAAATCTATAACCAAGTCATCACTACTTACCGTTCGTCCAAAGTTCAAGTTTCGAAGTTAAGAAACCGGATCATGATAATACCAAATAGATGTGCCATTAGAGGACATCATGATGGGCACATTACCAACTCCATTCTTCAAATGTGACCGAGGTGGCCTCCTCGATACTAAATCTATAATAAGCTCATAACATAGTGCTTATAACTTTGCACTTTACAATCAAATAAATAACAATAACTATTTTTTTTTCAACAAACATAACAACTAAACATAACATCCCCCCACTTGAGATGAACAATATGATAAATTGGGGGGTCTTCAATGATCTTTAAGAATATGTCGTCGACGAAAGCATGATTCCCGAACCTTTCCACTTGAACCTTGAACTTAGGCAAACAATGACTTCCCAATTACAAATAAAGACTACAGGGTAGGCTAAGGTGTATGGGTGTAACGAAACAATATGTTAGGTGAAAAAAATGAAAGGAATGGCTCAGATGGGTGTATCTAGGGGTATCTTGCACTAAAGGTAAGTGCAACAAAGGGTTTAACATGAGGGTCGAGAAGTCGAGGTGACTAATCGATAGACACACAATGATAGGCTATTTGGGTGATAATCCTAAAATATTGCCTTCTTAAACTGAAAAGACCAAATACATTGAGCTAACTCAACATACCTCATCTATGGTCTCGAAATGAGGCAAAGGCCAAGTTCTAAAGTTTACAAGCTACCGGCACACTCATAATTTGGTGGATTTGGGGTAAAAATTTGGAAAAGGATAAGGCTAATCTCACCATATAATATCAAGGGTTATAATGTGCTCAGCTAAGGTCTAATCTAGTTAGGTTAAGAAAAACATGTCAAAATTTTAAAAATGGCATAATTTTTCAAAATAAACTAAAAAAACGAGGGCAAAATAGAGTTCAAGAGACAATTCTACTCCCGTCCCCCCACTTGAAATGTACAAAGTCCCTTTTGTACTAAGCGTTAAATAAAGGTGAAGAGAAAAGTAGAATTAGAGCGAGAACTTCCCTGAAATTTACTCCAAAAAGAAAGAAGGCTGACGAAAGGAATCGTGCCTTCGCATAAGCATCCACGAGCAAACTTTAATCCCTGAAATCACACTACCGACAAGCATAATTCTAAAAAAGAAAAAAAAATGAAAAGAAACCTAACTCACTTTCGTAAGAATCACGGTTGCATTTAGCGTATGCAACAAGCCCTTTAAACCACTTGGTATCCCAAGTGGATGAGTGTAGTCTCGTGAGGGCTTATAGGGAACATACCCACAAAGTTCATTTAAAAACTAATACAAGGTTATTGTGTTTAAAAAGAAAGAAGTGTTACAGAGGATAGTTACGTCGTAACCTCTAGAAGGAGTTACGCCGTAATTAGTGCAAAACCTGGCAGACGCTACAGGAGTGTAGCTACGGCGTAACCGTTGCATGAAATTACGCCGTAATTGGTAATGCTCTGAGAAACTACTGCAAAAAGTATGTTACGGCTTAACCATAAGAATAAGTTACGCCGTAACTGTGGACAGATCAGGTCCCCGTTTAGCATGCTGCAGCAACTTTTCTCCGATTTCCTGCAAAAATGGTTAAAAACACAAAACCCAACAGAAATTGTGTTAGGAATTAGAAATTCCCGGTATTAAAGAGTCGGTCACCTCAAGTATATGTAATCATTAGAAAGCTCGTAGTCGTAGTAATTCTTAAGTTAGGTAGTATTTAGTTAAGTAACACCGTGGAGGACGGACGGGTCTTTACCCACTGTATGCCTGATCCACCGCCCGATGTGTGGCGATTTATGTAAGACTATAAATACTCTCTACCTTCCAAGGTAGAGAGTTGGAGCTCATAATAATATCTTTCACTTTCTCTCACTAAGTTCCCTAAATCCTCTAACTTTCTCTCTCTAGAATTCCATCTATATGCTACTTTGTGTTATGGTTTGATGTGCATGTGAAAAGTTATATCTTACAATTGGTATCAAGAGCCATGGTTAGATCATATCTTGCACATCTTTGGATTTATAGTGGTTTTTAGGTGGTTTTTGAGTTTGAAAAAGTTTAGTGGTTTTTGCATCATTTGGTTGATTTCTTGTGTTAAAGTTTGAATTGTGTTGGTACTTTTATGTTTAGAATCATCACAAGTGTTTAGGTTTTCATTTGGTAAGCTTGAATCATCTTGGTTGGGTTGTTTTTGGATTGAAAAGTGATGTTTATATGGTTTTTCAAGCTAGCGACTTAGCTCACGGAGTATTTTCTTGGTAGCGACTTGCTTCACATTTTCTTAGCGACTTACAGTGTTGGAGCTAGCGAGTTAGATCTAGCGAGTTAAAGTACAAGTAGTGGACTCTCCACTACGAGTAGCGACTTGGTCTGTAGCGAGTTGCTCTTTAGCGACTTGCATCGTTAGCGACTTGTGTAGCGAATTGCTGCCAAAATTTTGCTAGCGACTTGAGTGTTAGCGAGTTACTACTTAGCGAGTTACTACTTAGCGACTTACATCTGGTTAGCGACTTGGAACTCTAGCGACTTAGCTTGGTGGCGAATTAAGTGTTAGCGACTTAGTGCATTACTTTCTAGCGACTTAGTGCATCATCTGTTAGCGACTTAGTGCATTATCTTCTAGCGACTTGAGTGATTGTTTACGGTTTTCTCTTGATTTAGTAAAATCCCGTGAAAGAATCTATTTCCCGGTTTAATCATAGAGTTATAAAATCCCGTATAATCTGTTAACATGTCTACCAACGTCCCTACTGTCATATCCACTGTTGCCGAGGATGTACAAGCAGCTGGCTCAGATACTCGTCCACCCATGCTTGACAGAACTGACTACGATTCTTGGGCTCAACGAATCAGATTGTATTGCCTTGGAAAGGAAAATGGTGTCAACATTCTCAAATCCATTGATGAAGGACCATATAGAGTTGAGACGACTAGAGACATACTTGATACTAATGAAGATGGTACTCCTGTTTACGGAATGGACAGACCTAAGATGTATGATGAGCTTGATGATAAGGAGAAAAAGAGATTCGATGCAGATATCAGGGCTTCAAACATTGTTCTTCAAGGTCTCCCTAAAGACATCTACAAGCTGATCAATCATAACACTGATGCAAAGGCAGTTTGGGATAATGTTAAGATGCTTCTCTCAGGTTCAGAATTAACTATGGAAGACAGAGAATCCCAACTCTATGACGAATTTGAGCACTTCAAGATGAAACCAGATGAGAGTGTCTATGAGTACTATGTGAGATTTCATAAGTTAGTGAATGACATGAGGAACATTAGAATGACTATGCCTAACATTCAGCTGAACTCAAAGTTTGTGAACAACATGAATCCCGAATGGCACAAGTTTGTCACAGCTGTGAAGCTCACTAAAGGATTGAAGAATACAAACTATGAGCAACTCTATGCCTTCCTCCTTCAGAATGAGAGACATGCTATGTTTGAAAAATTGATTCTCAATCAGTTCAAAACCAACCAGGGAGAGACAAGCTCGTCTAATGACTCAACAGCTTTCTACTCAAACATCGGAATCACAACCAAAGCATCACAAGTCATACCCTTGGGTAATGGTAATCACAAACTCATCCCTGATCCTATGTTCAAACAAGCTGATGCTGATGCACACGTGGGTAACATCATTAATCAACTAGCTCTTCTCATTAGTCAAAACATGAATTCTCTCCCACAAACCAACAACAACCTCAGAACTGCATCTAACCCACATAATCAAGCCACTGTTAAAGATGGAAGGATCGTGGTGCAACCAGTTCAGGAAAGACAGTATGATCAGGGAAGAGGTGGAGCTGGGAGAGGTTATGTTGGCAACCAGAATCGAGGAAGAAATGGTAACCAAGGTCAAGTTAAGTCAATCAAATGTTACAACTGTGGGGGTGAAGGACACATTGCAAGGAACTGCACATCTCCAAAGCGTCCACAGAATGCTGATTACTTCAGAGATAAGATGTTGCTGGCACAAGCTCAGGACAATGGTGCTGCTTTGGATGAAGAGGAATTGTTGTTTCTTGCTGAGGGCAATGCCAAGACCTATGATGCAGATGTGGATGAGCAGCCTATTCAGGAGATAGGTCACAATCATCAGAATGCCTTTCAAGTCGCTGACTGTGATGCATACGACTCTGATGTAGATGATGGACCTACTGCACACACAATTTTCATGGCTAGCATTTCTCCAATGGTTTCTCCCAAGGTCTCTTCTTCACCACAAGCTGGCACATCCAAGGACAAACTAATCTCAGAGGTATTAAAACTATACGATGATGCTGATGTGCAACAGATGCATGACAAAGTACAATCAACTGAAACTATTGAATCAAATGTTGAAAATATGGGTAATAACAATATTGTCCCATACGATCAATACGTGAAACAAAGTGAAAGTAAAGTTGTACCAAGTGATGCATCTTCTGCAGTCGACAATGACTATGTCTTTGATGAATACACTGCATGTGCTCCTGATGATTCCGTAATTTCTGAACTAAATGCCTATAAGGAACGTGTTGCTATTTATGAACAACGTGCAAAATTTGAGTTGACCACTCGTGAGCAGGAAATGGATGACCAAGTAAGTACAGTAATTAGAAAAAGTAAGTTTAGAGAAGAAGTATTGAAACAAGAATTACATTCCTTGCAAGAAAAACTTTCTAAAACAGCTAAGCAAAAACAAGAACTTCAAGAAAATGTTAAAATGCTTAAGCAAGAATTTAATGCAAAGGAATCAAAACTCTTGAGAGATTTTTCTAATCTGAAAACTTTGAAAAACAAACTTGAAAACAAGTTGTACATACAAGAAAACACCATTCAGACTGCTCACATGGTCACGAAACATCGTGTCTTAAGCGATAAGCATAGCATTCCCCTTGTTGAGGAACCAAATCCAGAGGTAATTAAAAAGGCTAGAAATGCTCATAAGGTGCTTTATGATGGTAATGAAGTCCTTAAGCCTAGGCAGAAACCTAGTTGCGTTGAGTGCACTGAGGAAGATAAGATATTAAATGAAATCACTAGGGAAAAGATGAATAAGAAACAAAATGATCCCAAATGCAAAGAGAAAAACATAATCATCTCTCCTCATGATTACAAGAAGGAAAACTGGATTTCCTTGAACAAGTTTAAGCCTCAGACTTTGTTGACTCCCGAACAAGTCTTCTGGAAAAAGGATTTAGATAAGCAGAAAGCGGAAAATATTATTGAAACAAACCCTCCCCTTTGGAAAATGCCTAGAGAGACTGTGTATCCTCCTAATACACCAATGCATCTAGTTCCTAGAACAATTGCCACTAAAAGCAAGACATTAATTAGCCAATACGTTATATTTCAACTATTTGTTGATTTTGAGAAAACTTGCAAGAAAAGGATCACACCCACTGGTATAACTGAAGGAGAAAGAGGTTTTGAACAAATGAAAGAATGTTATTTAACTGAGGTCATGCCCTTCTTTAAACTTCTAAAAGATCACTTTGAGAGTCTTAAAAAGGGGGTAGAAACTGATATTAAGGGTATGGAAAAGGAATTTGATGCAATGGTTGTTGAAGTTAGTGACTATGAGCGTGCACTGAAATATAATGAGATTGAGAGAAAGAACCTGCATACATTAAATGAGAATCTTATTACTGAATGTGTTGCTCAAGATGTCTTTTTCACTGCTTCAAATTGCTCTATTAATGCTTCCAAATTTCATGAACTATCTGTGGCCCTGGAAGTCTCCCATGATCGTGTCATTGAGCTTGAAAAAACTAATTCTAAACTAAATGAGAAAATTGAACTGGATGATCATGACAATTTGGTTAAACATTTTTCTAAACTAGAAGTTGAGTATTTTAATCTACAACTAAAATATCAACATCTCAAAGAAAATGTCAAAACTTCAAATATCAAGACATCTTCAGATGCTCCAGAGTTTGATGCAGTTTTTCAAATTAACAAACGAGATGAACAGATTCAAGCTCAGTGTAACACGATCAGAAAGTTGAAAGCCCAAATCTCTCAATTAAAGGGTCAAACGAACAATATGACAGGCTCCCAAATGCCTCCTCCTTTAGATTCTCAGAATTCTCAAACGTTTCATCTTCAAAACCTAGTAAATGCTTTACAAAAGGAAAACGAAAGTTTTCTAGAAGAAAATGAAAAGGTTAAACGTCATTTCAATGAGTTATTTGAATCAATTAAAGTCACTCGTAACAAAAACAACGAACAAATAGCTTCATTGCAAAAGGAAATTGAGAATCTGAAGGGTCAGGTAAAAGGGAAAAAGCCAATGACCAATGGGGAGAATGTTGTATCAAAGGTTCACTCTTGTAATAAATATGCTTTATCTGTGACATATGTCCCTCCTCATCTAAGGAACAACAAACTTGCCATTCAAACATATTTCTCATCCCTTAAGGATTGCTTAGAATGCCTGCGTGAGATTGTTGAAGAGGATAAGCTAGAGAAACCTCATGATAATGCAATTGGACATGCATGCTTATATGCCAAACGATCTCAAGAAATCTTAGAATGCTTGATCACAATATGCCCAAAGACATTAGGTGAGAGAGTTAACCCTTTGATTTCATGCTCAATGCCTAAGGCCAAATATGATATGCACTCGATTCCCAATGTTTTGAATGTGAGCCGTAGTGTACCCTTGAGCAGTTCAGATTCTAGATCTGTCAATGCTAAGAAAGAGAACTCAAGTGTGCCTTCTAGGAGTACAAATCTCAGTACCTCTAGTCTTAAGAATGTGAACCGTAGTGCACCTGCATGTAGTTCAGATCCCAGCACATCTAAACAGGTGGTGCAAAGAGTAGTAAAACAAACTAATGTTCCCATTCCCTCTACAGGAGTAATCAGTGACATTAAAGGGAGCAGGTCAAAGTCTCAAGACAATACAAGGAATGATAGGACCTCGCAAGCTAAGAATGTGCACTGGAAAAGAGTAGAAGAACAATCTAGGAACTTTAAGTTTGAATCGAATAAAACGAATCGTGTTGATTCTAGTATTAGCCATAGGCGTACTGTAATTAATTCGAATTCTGATACTATTTGTAAACCTTGTACTGATGTCTGCTTGAATTCTGCCTCTAAACATGAATGTGGTGTTAATATTCTGCCTAATGATGTTAATTGTCCAGTTCATATTGTTAATGCTAAAACTCATGCTAAGAAGGCTAAAAGGCAAAAACGAAAGAAAGTTAGAAAACAGTGGAAACCCACAGGAAGAACATTCAGTAAAATAGGCTTCTATTGGATACCTGTTGGTCATAAGACTAATCAGATAATGCCCACTAGAAAATGGATGCCTACTGGTAGAACTATTCCTTTAAGAAGTGATCACACTGTGAACAGGGCTAATATAGACACTAGTACTGCATCTAGTCACAATGATTCCATTGCCTCACTTTCTGATATGAATGCTTCTATTTCTGATGTGGGTGGTCCAACCATTGTAACTAACCAAATGGAACCCATTCTTGCATGGGGATCCCAATTATCCAGTTATCCATTCTTGTCTGTGTTCAACTGCAGATCGTTCAAATCGTTCTGTGGTACCTGGACTCAGGCTGTTCCAAGCATATGACTGGAGACCGGTCGCGGCTCATGAACTTCGTGAGCAAATTCATCGGGACTGTTAGATTTGGTAATGATCATTTCGGTGCTATTATGGGTTATGGAGATTATGTTGTTGGTGATAGTGTCATCTCTAGAGTGTATTATGTGGAAGGTTTAGGTCATAATCTGTTCTCTGTTGGTCAATTCTGTGATTCTGATCTAGAAGTAGCCTTCAGAAAACATACCTGCTTTGTTAGAGATCTTAATGGTAAGGAACTGTTGAAAGGAACTCGTGGCTCAAACCTTTACACCATCTCTATCGATGACATGATGAGGGCCTCTCCAATCTGCTTGTTATCTAAGGCTTCAAAAACAAAGTCATGGTTATGGCATCGTCGTCTCAATCACTTGAACTTCGGCACCATCAACGATCTTTCCAGAAAGGACTTAGTTGTAGGTTTACCTAGACTAAAGTATGAAAAGGATCATCTTTGTTCAGCATGTCAATTGGGAAAAAGCAAGAAGTATGCCCATAAACCCAAACCTACTAACTCCGTCACAGAAGTTCTTCATATGATTCATATGGATTTATGTGGACCAATGAGGGTACAAAATATCTTTGGGAAGAAATATGTGTTAGTTGTGGTTGATGATCACTCTAGATTCACCTGGGTCAAGTTCTTAAGGACAAAGGATGAAACTCCTGATATCATCATCAAACAGCTGCAGGTTCGACTAAACAAAACTATCAGAATTATCAGAACAGACAATGGAACTGAGTTTGTCAACAAACAACTTAGTGAATTCTATGAAAGCGTTGGAATCAGCCATCAAAGAAGTGTTCCACGAACCCCTCAACAGAACGGTGTAGTTGAAAGACGAAATCGTACTCTTGTTGAAGCTGCTAGAACAATGCTGATCTACTCAAAGGTTCCAATGTTTCTCTGGGCTGAAGCAATTGCCACTGCATGCTACACACAAAATCGTTCCCTGATTCACACTATTCATGGAAAAACTCCATATGAACTTGTCCACAACAGAAAACCTAATCTATCTTTCCTTCGTGTGTTTGGTGCATTGTGCTATCCAACTAATGAGGGTCAAGACTTAGGCAAACTTAGGGCCAAAGCTGACATTGGAGTATTTGTAGGATATGCATCAAACAAAAAGGGATACCGAATCTACAACAAAAGAACCCGAAATATCATGGAAACAATTCACGTTACGTTTGATGAGCTGACCGGTCAAATGGCTCCTGGACACTCCAGCTCAGGACCCGCACTTCAAAACAGTCCCATTGGTTCATCCCTTGTTCCAAACTCCTCTCAAGAAACTCCATATGTACCTCCATCTGAAGATGATGTAAAGAAATTGTTTGATCCTATGTTTGATGAACTGTATGACTCAATTACTAATGAGGTGCTGATCCCTACAACAGAGGATGCTCATATTCCAGTGAATGAAGTCAATCCCTCAGTCTCAACATCTTTAAGTCAAGAAGCACCTGCTGCTGATCCTTCAGTCTCATCAACAAATCATCATTCTTCAAATATACATCATGGAAATGTTTCTGGCATCAATGATGAAGTTAATCCCTTTGCTACTCCTGAAGATGCTCCATTTGAAAACATATTTGCTACTCCTGAATCATCATCAGAACCATCTTCTTCAGGAGACATCGACTCTGCTACCTCAGTTCCTCAACAACTGCCACATGAACACCTCAGAAAATGGACTCACGATCATCCATTAGACAACATCATTGGAAATCCCTCTCGTCCTGTATCAACCCGGAAACAACTCGCAACCGATGCCTTGTGGTGCTTCTTCAACTCTGTACTATCTAAGATCGAACCAAAAGATGTTAAATCTGCAATGAATGAAGATAGCTGGTTCAATGCCATGCAAGATGAAATTCATGAGTTTGATCGTCTTGATGTATGGGAGTTAGTACCTGCTCCAGACTGTGCTATGATTATAGCTCTAAAATGGATCTTCAAAGTAAAACTTGATGAGCATGGTGATGTGTTGAAGAACAAGGATCGATTAGTTGCTAAAGGATATCGTCAAGAGGAGGGTATAGACTTTGAAGAATCTTTTGCTCCAGTTGCTCGAATCGAGGCAATCAGAATATTTCTGGCTAATGCTGCTAGTAAGAACATGGTAGTTTATCAGATGGATGTAAAGACGGCATTTCTGAACGGAGATCTTAAAGAAGTCGTCTACGTCAGCCAACCTGAAGGATTTGTGAATCAAGAGCATCCTACTCACGTTTATCGTTTGAAGAAGGCTCTTTACGGTTTAAAGCAAGCTCCAAGGGCATGGTATGATACACTGTCAAAGTTTCTTCTATCAACCGGATTCATCAAAGGAGCAGTTGATCCTACATTGTTCACCAGGAAGTCAGGCAAACATTTAATTCATGTTCAAATTTATGTTGATGATATTATTTTTGCCTCAACAGACCCAATGGAATGTGATCGTTTTTCAAATGAAATGAGTTCAAAGTTTCAAATGTCAATGATGGGACAAATGTCATTTTTCTTGGTATTACAAATTTCACAAAGTCCCGGAGGCATTTTCATAAATCAATCTAAATATGCAACAGAGATTTTAAAGAAATTTGGATTTGATTCATGTGACCCTGTTGACACCCCCATGATTGACCGAACCAAACTAGATGAGGACCTCTCAGGGATCATGATTGACCAAATTAAATATCGAAGTATGATTGGATCCCTGATGTATCTCACTGCTAGTAGACCAGACATCTTGTTCGCTGTTTGCATGTGTGCTAGATACCAGGCTAAGCCTACTAAAAAGCACCTTGAAGCAGTTAAACGGGTCTTTCGGTATCTCCAAGGAACCATCAATATGGGACTATGGTACCCGAAGGACACCGGTATGTCACTTACGGCCTATGCAGATGCTGATCATGCAGGTTGTCAAGATACACGTCGAAGTACGTCAGGAGGTGCTCAGTTTTTGGGTGATAAGCTTGTGAGCTGGTCTTCAAAGAAGCAAATGAGTACTTCTATTTCCTCTACAGAGGCTGAATACATAGCCATGTCATCTTGTTGTGCTCAAATCTTATGGATGAGATCTCAATTATCTGACTATGGCTTTGAATTCAACAAAATCCCTCTGTACTGTGATAATAAAAGTGCTATTGCTCTCTCATGCAACAACGTTCAACACTCAAGAGCAAAGCATATCGACATTCGACATCATTTCATCAGGGAACAAGTGGAAAAAGGTGTGGTGGAACTATATTTTGTGAGGTTTGAATATCAGTTAGCAGACATCTTCACCAAAGCTCTTCCAAGAGAACGTTTTGAGTTTATTCTTCCACGACTTGGCTTGAAAAGCCTTCAACCAGAAACTCTCAAACGTCTTCAGGAGGAAGACAAGGAGTAAAGGTCTATCTTCATCTATCTCTTGTATATATCTATTCGAAAATCAAATAGAAAATTATAAAACTTTCAAAATCCATAAAAATTTGAAAAATTCGAAAAAAAAATTCTTCAAAAAATATTGTCATTTTGTCATGTTTCTCTCGATTCGATAATATCTACGGTCTTGATGTTGTCATTCAAAGAATGACACGGGACTTTAGATGTTGTTCGAATTTTTATATTAAAAAAAAATAAATAAAAAAAAAATAATAATAATAATTTTGGGAGAAAGAGAAACTATGGTTTATTGTCATTTTTCAGGCAATAACCCGGGTTTAAAAGAAAGAACAGAGCCATGTTTTATCATGTTTTCAAAATTCCATGCTCTGATTCTATAAACATTTATCTGCTGAAAACTAAATGCTTTGAAAAATAACTCGATCTCTATTTTTGATAATCATCAGGACTTATTTGTCAAAATCTCTATCTCTCAATCAACAACCTATGTCATTGATTGAGGGGGAGAATGATTTCAATTAAATTAAAAAGTTATTTGGCATTAAATTGTTTTCAAAAGATGTACATGCATGTTTTTATCAATGGAGTTTAAAGTCTTAAAATCCGATCCTTATCAGTTAAAACGCTTTCATAATCAAGTCACAATTCCCCTTAAAAGCTTTCAAAATCAATTTAAATCAATAAGAGATCACAAATCTCAAATGATTTGATAATTGTGATCGGGGGAGAATGTGTGATTTAAATTGGATTTAAACTGATAATTAGGTAAATGGTTTTATAAGGATGTACATGCTATCCTGCCCACATGTGACAAACGATTTCAAATTTTCCATGCACATGTTGAGGGGGAGCATCTATCTTAAACCTATGATTTGAAATGTGATCAACTTATCTCAATGTGCAGGTTCCCTCTAGTATGTGCAAAACTCTTTTCAAACCTCGAGGCACATATTGAGGGGGAGCAAATTCATGGAAACCTCATCCTTCCCGGAAATACTATATCTTCTTGATTTGATGTGGGAAGTGATGTTGATATCTTTTAGAAAATGGTAATCAAAGAAGTTAATTCTTTCTCTTGCCTCTGTGTGCAAAACATTTTTCAAATACTTGATGCACATGTTGAGGGGGAGTTCTCGTTCTAAAAATATAAAAAAACAATTCATGTACTAAAAGCTTTGAGAATATATCACAAGTATCTGAATTGATTTTCAAATGGTTTTCAATTTGATCCAATGGCAGATGAACAATACCAAATAGACCGACCTACTTTACTTTATGTACGGTGATATAAGGATGATAAGGTTAGGTATGTGTTCCCATGATCCGCCAGAACCGGAGGGATCTACCCAGGGACCATCCACTAGTTAGTGTAGAAGTCCTTAGGTATGATGATAAAAGGAGGAAAATGAGATATGGGAAGAGTGCGGACTAAGACTGAGCTAGTACTGGAATAAACCCAACAAGGTTCTAGCTATGAAGTCACGGTAAGCACTGAAGGGGTTGAAGAATTAAAAAGAATTGAATGAGAAAAGGGTGAAAACAAATAGCCCTCCATTTATTCAACCTTAGGGCAGAAACCGGGTTCAATTCATATGCTACTGATGGTAACATCAGTATTGAAGACAAGACGTCATGGACCCAGTGACGCACTGCACTTCAACTTTCCAAACCACTCAAGTTCCTCTTAAAAGGACTTGTTTCATTCTCACGGGGAACCGACATTATCTATCGACTTTCTCTTAGAGATGGTTGATATTGAAGAAGGAGACCCTCTCCCTAGTCTCCGGCACAGGATCCAAATATGCACATATTGAGTCTAGAGCCACGAGATCATCAATAAATCTCATTAGGACACTTTCAATGAAGACTCTCTGTTTCACACAATGTGGAAAGAGAGATTATATCTTGAGTCCTACGCATTATCCTTGTGGTATTGCCTGAACATCTGAGTGATGTGTTTACATATTCACTATGAAGATGGAAAGCCTTCTGGAGCCAACATCAAACAAGCTCCTGGTAGGTGGCATGTGAGATCTATTATATAGATCAACCATGTGACAACTGAACAGAAACAATGGGGCGATTCAATCTCTTGAATCAATCCTGGTTCAGGTTATGGATTGACGGATACCTTTGAAAAACCGGTCGTTGTGCTTAAAATCTCTTTTCTTTAGCACATCGACCGTGTACTCATTTTTCAAACCAAAAGGTGTTTTTATGATTGATAATTGATTTTCAATAAAACCTTCGTTGTATTGCAAAAACAATTTCTATTGAGCAATACACGATTGTTTTTCAAATCTCTTTTCATCAACCAGTGGACTTAAAATTCGCTGGTTCACTCACTCCGTGTTGTCTTCTTTGAGACGCTCCGGTTTGAGAACAGCTAGATCAGCTGCGAAACCCTGTCAAGGAAATTCTTCGGAATTATACCTGATCACAGGCAGTACTTGTACTGATCAACGGGGAACCGTGGGCCGTGTACCTCAATTCAACGAAAGTGATCAAAGACACTTTCGTGCGATTTATTGCTAACTGTTGTATGCAGGTACGCCCGACGTTTGCAGCTGATCAGAATGAAGCGGTCAATCCATAGCCGCATGCTCACTTAATACATTCATCTCAAAAGAAATCATGATTAGTGCATCAATGACTCTGATATTTTCACTCCATGCTTCTGCTACGCTGCTGCCAATATCATGATTCAACAAATGCTTCTGCTACTCTGATGAGAAGATATCATGATCCAGAATGTGAGCATGTCGGTCCTAAAGTCACAACATCACATAATACCAACACCACAAAGGATGTGTCAGAGATTGTTGATAGCTGATGATCTCAAAAGATGGCTCAAAATTATTATCACGTGGATCAGTAAAAGACCTCCACTTGGAGTATCCAAACATGCAATGTGAAGAATCAATGACTACGAGCTGAGGAGCAAAGGACTACATCAAGAATGCAAGATCAATTGTTAAAGTATTATCTGGTTGCATTCAATGTATTTTTGGTACATGATTGAGGTGACCTCCCTTAGGGGGAGATTGTTAGGAATTAGAAATTCCCGGTATTAAAGAGTCGGTCACCTCAAGTATATGTAATCATTAGAAAGCTCGTAGTCGTAGTAATTCTTAAGTTAGGTAGTATTTAGTTAAGTAACACCGTGGAGGACGGACGGGTCTTTACCCACTGTATGTCTGATCCACAGCCCGATGTGTGGCGATTTATGTAAGACTATAAATACTCTCTACCTTCCAAGGTAGAGAGTTAGAGCTCATAATAATATCTTTCACTTTCTCTCACTAAGTTCCCTAAATCCTCTAACTTTCTCTCTCTAGAATTCCATCTATATGCTACTTTGTGTTATGGTTTGATGTGCATGTGAAAAGTTATATCTTACAAATTGAAATAAAACAAATGAAAAGAATAATTCGGGTTGTCTCCCAAAAGAGCATTTTTCTTTATTTACGAGTCTTTAAGTTAGACTCAAAGCCTAGCCTCGGGGCTTTATGGTGGCCTTTGGACTTGCCCAACTTCCTCCAAATCCTTCATCAAATTATGTCTGACCCAGGTAACATTTGTAGCGTTTCGAAGATATTCTTTAGTCTCGATCTTCTGAATTTTGCAAAACTTTTCGTCCCGCCCCAAGTGGTATCTAGTAAACTCATACTTTTCAGCTACAATCGGTGGCGACCTCTTATACGAAATTTCAAGAAGTTTGCACCTTCTTTGCTCATATGCTTCATCGTCGGGGTCAGTGAATCCATCTTCACCTTGTATTTCAAGGAATCCAAAATCCCTTCTATATCATCATCATCGGACTCGGTATCTTTAAACCATTCATCCTCGAGTAAATCTTCCACTAGTATCTGTTTGCATTCCTCTTTCTCATTTCTCGTTGAGTCTTTGGTATCTTCATCCGATACTTCACTTATGTCGTTTGGAACTTCTTCGCTCGGGTCTTCTTTACTCATGCATCCTTTCCAGATCTTCTCCTTAGTCAACGCATCTACCTTTCCATATTTGATTTTGACCAATTGTCAAATCCCAAATTGTCTAGCCAAGGCAACTTAGTTCTTTCCGCATCATTGGTTGAGGTCCAAAAGAATTCATCCTTCCCAACCTTCTCTATGCTGCTTCCCCCGTTACATTTATCATCATAAGGGTTGCAAGATGCCCAAAAAATTTCGCCAGGTGTTTTTATTTTCTCACACCAATGACTTCGAGCTACATCGTCATTGGTGTTGCTTGAAGGTTCCTCCGTGCAGTAGATATCATTATTTACGGACTCTCTATGTAGACAATGCTCCTCATAATCAATCTTAAGCCTTTTTTGCAGATTTGGGTTAATTTTAGCATCCCCAAATTGTACCGCATACCAATCATCAAAGGATAAATCCCTGAACTTAACATCATGTCTTTCGAGCTCATGAGGGCAAGTCCATTCCTCGTCTTTCATGTTACCACCCCCATTGCAATACTCGCGGAAAGTATTGCATGTAGGCCATGCTAGTGTGGACTTGTCATCAGCGATAATTATCATGGTGCAACAATGCCTAATAGGTGGTTCCTCCTCTTCTTCAAATGAGAGCTTTGCCAACCTTTCTTCATCAGTATATATATATGCAGGCCACATGAATTTGTTATCCTTGACCCTATCCTTATCGATTCCTCCATCGCAAATTTCGTTCCGAGGGTCGCATGAAGCCCATAGATCATACCATTCACCATTAGCTACGGGTATTTTCTTGCACCAGTGATACTTCCTTTTAGATGGAGATTGAGGGCATAAATTAATATCATTGGACCATCCGTTAATAACCTGCGTCCCTGATTCATCTAACTCGAGAAATTTGTCGGACCACGTATCCTAGTTACGCCGTAACTCTGATGTTTGGTTACGGCGTAACTCACTCCTGTCATCAGCATCGGTATCTTTCTTCTTCATAATGCCACGTTATCTAACCCATGGCTACGCCGTAACTCGTCAGAAGTGTTACGACGTAACTGAACACTGTCACCGGAATTTTCAGCCGTAACCGAATTTTTGGGACAATTGACTTGCAACTTTGCATCTTCATCAGAAAAGATGACCTTGCATTCCATCATAGGTTTTATTACTTCCGGTTTAGTGTTATTTTTCCTTACCTTCTCACTAAACTTCTCCACCATTGTTTCAAGGTTTTTTAGGGTTTTGTCGTGATTAGAGAGGCTTCTATTAGTGTTTTCCTGGAATTCCTTGAGCCATTCATCTTGTTCCTTTTGTCTTTGGGCTAAGGTTTCCAGAAATTTGTTGATGGTATCTTCAATGTTGGGCCTTTTTTCTCCATAAGGCCCGTGGTTGTAATTTCCAGAAGGTCCTCCACGATAGCCATTACTATTCCGATTTTCCCCATAAAACGGTCGATTTTCTCCATATTTAGCTTCTTCGATTGTGCTATCTTCGTTAATGTGAGGACAATTTTTGGTGAGATGTCCTCCTCCGCAGCTTTCACAACCTACTTAGAAGGCATGAACACTTTCTCTAAGCTTGAGCATATCTCGACCAAGATTTTCAATTTTGCTAGTGATGGCGGCAATTCCATCAAGATTTCCGCCTTGATTCCTCTTGCTTCCTCCATCGTGCCATTTTTGGGAATGATCGACCATTTTTTGGATGGCTTCAATGGTGAGGGTAGGAGTCATGTTTGGGATCGGTCCTTGGTAGTCCAGCATCTATCTTGTAGTTACGTTGATACCTTTGTAAAAGATGTTGACCTTTTGCTGGCTATTCAGGTCATGAGTTGGACACTTGTAGAGGAGATCGTTGTATCTATCCCAGGCTTGATACAAGTTTCATCATCATCTTGCTTGAAATTATGGATCTCCATGAGCTGATTAGATATCTTTGAAAAAGGACAATATCTTTGGATGAAGTGCTTTTTTAGTAGAGTCATAGGGAACACCCTTAGTATAACAGCGTCATGAGATACACCCGGAATGTTGAAAAGGCTTACGATGTACAAGACATTCTCAACGTGCTCATACGCATCTTCGTCCCTGTTTCCTGAAAAAGGGTTAGCACGAAGCTCCCTCATAAATTGATCTTTAATCTCGAAACAGACATTAGCTCCAATCGCCAGTCTTATGAGCCCCGACCCTTGTTCTTCTCTTGTTAACGCCAAATATACTTCAAGAGTAAGGTCATCAATGTTAACAACTTCCATAGTACCAGAAACTTGAAAAGAGATCGTGAGAAATTGAGAAAATTTAAAACAAAAATGAGAGACTTAATGAAAATCCTAATAAAACTCCCCAACAGCGGCGCCAAAAACTTGATGCAGGTTTTACTGACCAGGTTTTAATATCTATATTGTCTCGTTATACCTATGGTTTACCCTAATGCACTAACGGGCAGTGTACCCGGTCGTGTGTAGTGTAGTATTCGGTAAAACTGAATTCGTCCCAAGAGATATGTGTGTGGATTTTAACTAAGTCTAGGTGTCACAGATTTTAAGGTGGAAATGATTAATTAATAACTAAAGAAAATAAAAGAAAGTATATAAAGGCGAGGGTTGTGACAATAGAGGAGAAGTGTGCTAACCTAGTTATTCATCCTATCAATTTAAGTTCACGTTTAATTCCTTCCAATTGCTTCAATTGGGGGTAAAAGTCGCTAGGACAGCATTTGGTCAGTTCGTCCTAACCTATCAGCAAAGGTTTCCACCAGAGATCTGTGACCCCTCGAAAGTCTAGTTGTTTTTAGTCCCCCAAGCCAATTCATTAAGTGCCGCTACATGCAAGATTCATAACAATGAGTGCCATGGCTCTAGCATCTTAAACACTCATCCCTAACTTCTTAAATTCATCCAAACGGTAGGTGATCTATTGGTAAAATTGCACAAGCGAAGAAGGGTCATCAGTTGGTCAATTCTTACCCTTCCCACTCAGTCTAACTACTTAGGGTCAGTTGGTCATATCTCCTAATTAACTAGCCACTACCTCCATTAAAAACTACCGAAACAAGGGTAGCTACCAACAAACTATGCATGCATACACTAGAAACAATTATAAGGAAGCAGTGTAAACATAAACAAAACAATTAAGGAATCATAACTAGGCTAGCACCAGAGGTGCTTAGCCGCTCATATTAACTAAAACAATCGATTCAATGTTTAACATATCGAAATACATGAATTGAATGTAAAGAAATGATAAAATGCTAATGCTTATCGTAGGGGAGTGATTTCTCTCTTGGAGATAGCTCCGTATGCTCCTTAAGATTTTCCTTCAACCTTCTACCCACGTTCTCTGAACTGGTGTGTGAAGTGAATGAATAGAAATGCTGGAATTTGGGCGGTATTTATAGGCCATATCTGGTTACGGCGTAACTTAAGTTGAGAGTTAAGCCGTAACATCCATTTCTTCATAATTTTCTATGGAAAAGCTGGTTAAGGCGTAACATCATGAATGAGTTACGCCGTATCTTCAATAAATTGTGGTTACGCCGTATTTGTGGAATTAGTTACGGCGTAGCTTGCAGCGGCGCGGAACATCGTTTGACCTAATTAGTTACGACGTAATCCTAAGAGGGAGTTACGCCGTAATATTTTACTTAGTTGGTTTTCTGAGCCACACTTCAGTTACGGCGTAATGTGAGAGAAGAGTTACGCCGTAACATCTTCAAAATGAGCATACTATCATATATCTTCAATAAACTCTCTAAATCCGCGTCTCATTAGCTCCAATGCTCATAATTTACCTGAAAGTGAAATATAGAGAAAAACAAGCGTAAATTCATATAAATGATATAAAATACGAGCATCATCGGGAGAAATTGACACTTAATATTCAGGATTATTTGATGTTATCAAGCACATTGACATTCGACATCATTTCATCAGGGAACAAGTAGAGAACAGTGTGATTGAACTCTATTTTTTAAGGACTGAGTATCAGTTGGTAGACATCTTCACAAAAGCTCTTCCAATAGATCGGTTTCAGTTTATCCTCCCGTGACTCGGTATGAAGAGTCTGCAGCCGGAAACACTCAAACGTCTTCAGAAAGAGAACGAGGAGTAAAGGAGTTAATTCACCAATTCTTTTTACATATTTTTTAAAAAGCAAATTACAAAATTATAAACCAACAAAAACCCATAAAAATTTGAAAAACCAAAAAATTCCAAAAATATTGTTTTTCTCAAGGCATGTCTTCTGATATCGATAACATCTATAGTCCTAGAAATTTCATTCAATAATGACACGGGGTTTTAGATGAAGTTCGAGCAGAAGTTCAAATGTTTTTCAAAACATGCCTAAAACTTATGGCTTACAGTCATTTCAAACTGTGACCCGCTCTTCAAATGATGGCTAGCAGTAACCCGCTTTTTCAAGAAAGGAAAGTGTTGTGCAAAATATATTTTTATAAATACTGAGCACTTATCCTGAAACAAAATGAGGAAAGCATGTCACCAAAAAGACTGATGTTCCTATACAGATGTTTTTCATTCTAAGATTCTTCATGAAAATATTTGTATTGTACATGGTGATAACATTGTTTGAAAATGAATCGGACCAAAATTTTTTAAAATCAATCGGACTCAATTTTTCATAAATATTTATCACTCAATCTATGACTTGGGTCATCGATTGAGAGGGAGAGTGATTTCAATGTTCACATTTTCAAAAGACATATCAACAAATGAGTCCATTTGTACATTTTAAAGTAGTGAATAAAGTTTTGGTGTTATATGTCAGGGTATGATTGTTCATTTTGATGGGTAGAACGCTAAAAACGTAGTTACGGTTCAAAAGTTATGATCTTTCGTTATTATCAAAAATCTTTCAAAAATAAATTTTTAATGAACTCTCAGAATTATCATACCTGACACTAACACTCTCCCTCATAAATTGAGGGGGAGCGGTAAAATGTTCCTTATCGGTAAATATTAAAACAGAGCCACATCTTTCCCCAATTTTTTTTCTATATCATTTAAATCAATCGGGATCATCAATCTCAAACGGTTTGAAATTTTTGATCGGGGGAGAGATTTTGATTTAAATATCAAATCTGATAAAATGGTGATTGTTTTAGACTCAAAAAGGCACTCCTTCCTCCATGTGCTAAATGATTTCAAGTACCGATGCACATGTTGAGGGGAGCATTTATAAAAGATCAAAAACAATTGAGGTACAAAGTTACCTTGATTGGTTTTTCAAATTGGTTTTCAATGGCAATCGTGAAAGTATATCAAAGACCGACCTTGCACTTACTTTATTAGAGTTATAAGGATGGTAAGGTTAGGTATTAGTTCCCACGATCCTGCCAGAGCCGGAGGGATCTACCCAGAGACAATCCACTAGATAGTGTAGAAGTTCTTAGGAATGATGAAAAAAAGGAGAAAAGTGAGAATAAGGGAAGAGTGCCGACTGAGATAGAGCTAGGACTGGAACAAACCCGACAAGGTTCTAGTGATGAAGTCTCGGTAAGCACTGAAGGGGTTGAAGAATGAAAAAGAAATGAAAAGTTAAAGGGTGACTTGCCACCACTAAATATCCCATATCCAACAAAACCATTTACTTCCCTACCCTAAGCCTAAAGTTACAACCCTTTATAAAGACCTCTTATATAGTTATTCCTAGGTGCTTATGCCAAAGCGGTGGAGGTTTAATCTATTCTCAAGCTTATGGTAATCTATTTACTGTGCCAGGTAATGAGTTTTTATCTTCCATTTCCATTCATACTATATTTCATATAAACCCGAGAGATGAGAGAATCCAAACACCAATTATGAGGTGCTAGTGTATAATTTTCGTGCTTTTTATGGCTATTGTGGCGCTTGTACTTGTTATAAACTATCTTAAACCAATGCTTCATGCCCCCTAACTTATAAATTAATTGGCCAAAAGCACATTTGATTGAGGATAAGGAAATTCCAAGTGTAGGGATATTTGATTAGGATTTAAAACATACATTTTTAGGGGGTCATTTAAGCCCTAAATCAATAAATTTTATATCCGTTACTACTTAAAATAGTTCCTTTTCACATTTTAGGTCTTTTGGAAGCAAAATGCTGGAATGAAGCATATTTAGATGAAAAGGAGCGAAAACATGAAGAAAACGACAAAGTCAAGAATCAAGCAGATTTTCAAGCCTGACGGCGTCTCAATCAAAGGGCGATGCCATCCCTATATAAGAGTTTTGATCAAATTACACATGACGGATCAGAATGATTTTTGGTTTTAAAGACTGACGGCGTCATGCCTAAACTCTGGAAGGCGTCTCCCTTATCTTCTACCGCAGACAATGTTAGTAATTACCGGGATCAAACTATACCCTTTAAAACTAATACTACCAAAATTTAACAAAAATATTCATCACCTCATCTCCTAGTGCCACATTTAAACACACATATCCAACTCTTGGACATGTGTTTTACACTTATCTCGATACATACTTACACCTCATTCTTGTACATGCAAAAATATTTCAAAATTTTCCTATCTCATTTGTCCTCCTCTCTTTTTACCGTGGATATCAACACCAAAAAGCACCAAATCCATCTTTTGTTACACTTATTTTATGATAAAAGTTGAACGTTTAGTGATTCTTGGTTCAATCCTATCACAATTTCATATCTCTTGGGTGATTTGAAGATTATTAAGGTGATTAGGGGATGGTGTTATAAAGTTTTACATAGCCAAAAAGGGTTTAAAAAGATTAGGTTGAAGTTTTGAAGACAAGGGTTGAAGATTAGAAGGGTTTAGGATTGATTTGTTCATGTTGTACTAGTAACTTTTCTTAATCTCCTTGTAAGATTATTTATTTTCCATGTCTTTCAATATGGTTGTAAATAACTTATGGACTTTTATGTATTTTATGATGTAATAAAGATTATATATGTATTTGACATTGTACATGAAGTTTAAGAACTCGGTAGAACCAAACCTTTACACTACTATTACACAACAAATATGTGAAATATGAATTACAAGATCTTGCTACAGAAATCTTGTGGATGAACAAATCAATCAAGGACCCTTTGCTTGGATCACTTGTAGTATAGCGTGATCTCACCTTTGTGACGGACCTATATGAGAATCACAACAAAAGATAGAACAACTACTAGAATGATCAAATGATCATAGGTTAGGAGAGTGAGAAAATATATGAGAAAATTGTAAGAAGAAGGGTGAGTAACAATAAAGAAATGACTAACTATTTATAGGCACAAAAGACTTCTGTCCCACGGTTCCGGCGGATCCCTCACTTGGGGGATCCGGCCAGTGCAAAACCAGGGATCTGGCAGTCTGGGTCAGAACAGTCCGGATTTTGGGTTGCAAACCGGGTTATGGGTTATGGGTATGAGCCATGGGTCATGGAATTTGGGTCATGGGTACCCAACAAGATACAATGTATCTAGAAATAGGTCATGGGTCTTGGGTTATGGGTCATGGGTCATGGATAATACCCAATCATGATTTCATGAAATGGGTCATGGGTTATGGATTAGCTCCATGTGTATGGGTCATGGGTCTTGGATATTACCCATCCTATTACATAAACTATTTTAACAATTGAATTATTACAACATTTTATGTAACTGATCAAATGTATATACTTTGCAAAATAACATGTATTCTTTTACTTATGATAATTTTATATTTGTTATCAACAAAACATAACGAGATCGCTAAATATGAATAAACGTTTTTACAGTTTATTTTTATTAACAATCTCCCCCTTTTTGTTGATGGCAAAATATAACGTTGTTTTCTAGCTTGATTTAGTGACAGTTCTTATTTGATGAGTTGCGAAAATCAAACTAGAATCAATTTATTACTCAACCTATTCAACTTAATCTCATGACAATTCTTGTTTGAAAAATTGTTGGGTTATGTTAGAATCAACTAGCCAAAGGTCTTTTGAGGGCTATGCTCAAGAATGAGAAAGTTTGCCCCATCATATCTAACCATAAGAACGTACATTTGTAGAATGAACAAATTGAATTCAGGGACTGAATTCCTTTGACGGGTGAAGATTGTAGCAACTCGTACATTTCAGACTATAATTTGACTATTCTATTGACTTATTATTATTTAAATTTTAAATAACATTACTTTTTTAAGTAATTACGTAAGTTCAACCGCTTGAGCCTTAATTGTAACCACCACAAGACTATGATGAGTCTACGTATTCTAGGCATTTTATTTTTCTAATAGTCACTTGATGAGTCTTTTTCTAGTCGTAATCATGTCAGGAGATTTCTAAGGGAGCTTCCATCAAAGTGGAGACCGAAGGTGACGACCATCGAAGAATCTAAAGACTTGTCAATCCTCACTCTCGATGGGCTGACTTTTCATGATATGGTTTGAGACAGGTGTTTTCTCTGTTGTTCAATTCATTAATGCGAATGTCTACGAACGGTAAAAAAAATTGCCCCTCAAAGGGTTTAAGTAAAAGTTTGTTTTTAGGTATAGTCTAAGGGTAACTATACCCATCATAACATGATTCTTTCAGAATTTGATATAGGTGATCGGGCTATATATAATTGAGGACTAATTATGTAATACTTGATTTAGGAAAAATAGCATCATGTTTCTTAAAGTGTAATAATATTAATCACTTTGTTTATAAAATGATGGTCAAAACAGTTTTCAAAGGAGTAATATAGTTTATATGACGTTAGCAAAAATAATTTGTATGATAGTTGTAAAATAGATTGTAATATGGTAACAAAGTAGATTTATAGGTTACTTAACGAAACATTTTATAAGGTGGTAAGAGTCTATAGGGTAATAATCAGACATTTTATTAGGATGTAAATAAACTAGTTTATAACATAGTAGTAACATATTTTGCAAAATGGTTGATAAAATGGTAGTGAAATACGGAGACTAGAGTCATCGCAACGTGTCGGTAATAGAAGATAGAGAATTCATTAGATATAAATTTACGTAATACAACGAGAACTCATAGGAAAGCACTAAATGTAGAATACTAAAGAATACAACTCAAAGGGGCTTAGTCTTTGGTTTTATTATGTAAGGCAGGAGGTTATCTCTTTATACATTGTCATCACCCGTAACGTCGTTGAGGTCCTAGCGAGCTTCTCCTCCTCCTAACGTGTACACGCTCCCATGATTTCTTCCTCCATTTTGATTCCTCAACTTTGGGCATTCACTCCTGGAGTGCCCTATTACTCCACACTGATAGCATGTTATCATGATGTTCTGATCCATCACGAGGGTGGGAGCCTTGCAATCCTTGGCTTTGTGTCTGACCTTTTGGCAGTTCCCACATTGAGTGGGGCAAGGTCCATTGTGGTGAAACCGATACTTGATGCACTTGGGTAAAGTTTTAGCATATCCTTTCTTTTCACCTAGCCCAGCAGCATAGGCCCTAACGACTTCTTGTTGCTTGTTTGGCTGTTGAACATTTGTTGTCATCCCATTTTGCGTGTTTTTGTTGTTGTTACGGTTTTGTTGGTATCTCGAGCAGCCCTAGCTCAAAACAATTGCTCCTTTAGATTGTGAGACATTCGGATTGTCTCATCGAGTGTACTTGGCTTGGAGGAGGTTACATTCCCCTGGATATTGGGTGGAAGTCACCAGATGTACCTTTCAATCCTCTTGCGAGTAGTTGAAACCATTTTTGGGCAAAGAGTTGCTAGATCATGATAATGTTTGGTATAGGCTGCGATCTCAACCCCTTTCATAATTAAGTTCCAAAACTCAACCTCCATCTTTTGCATTTCATTTTTTGATAGTATTCAGCTGTCATCATTTCCTTGAATTCAACCCAAGGTGTTTCATATGTAACATCAAGTCCCACTGACTGTGCGTATGCATTCCACCATGATAGGGCACCATCCAGTAGGGTGCCTGTAGCATACTTTACCTTGCAGTCTTCTAAGCAGCTACTCATGCAAAAGACTGATTCCAATTTCTCGAACCATCGGGTTAAACTAACAGCTACTTTCGTGCCATTGAAATTCTGAGGCTTACAACTCATGAATTCCTTGTAGGAGCAACCACGAGTTGTTGGATCCACTCTGAATGCAGTTCCACTATCTTCCCCGCCGTTACTGCTGTTGTGGTTAGCTTCATAGTTAGCGGTGGCGTCGGCAACGCGCTGTGCCACAAGTTGCTTAATTGTAGCTGCCCTCATGGTGTCTCTCTTTGGCGGCATTTTCTTCAAAAAAAAGAAAAGCAGGGTGAGTTGCGGTAAGGTCGTGTCCTTAAGGTAGGTGCTCTAAGGTGGCATGTAGATGAAAGATTAAAGTTATGTTTGAATTAACCAGCGTAATTCTAGGTGATGGGTTACGCGGCGTCGTAGTTGTTTTAAAGTATGGAACGAGTGTTTAACTAATCTTCAAAGATGGTTAGTGATGAGTGTCTAAATACTCATCATTTTTGTATAATATAAACTGCAAAATCATCTGAAAACACTCAAAAATGCTTCAAAATGATAAAAATATCACAAATCAGTGTTTTATGTGTTTTAAATGCAAAAATATCAAAATCAGATGAAAAACATATCAAATTTGCAAAAATTGCAGTTTCAGTCCCCCAAGTTTCTAAAATTGTCAAAAATAGTCCCTGAGCCAAAATTTCAAAAGAAAAGTCACCAAAGGTCCTTTTAAAATCATAAGTTGTCAAATTTAGTCCTTTGGTGAAAAATATCAAAAGTTTGAGAAAATTACAAGTTTAGTCCTTCAACTTTGAAATTTGGCAGAATTGGCCCCTGGAAAATCTAAAAATGGCAACTTTGGTCCCTGCATTATTAAACTTTGTCATTTTTAGTCCTTGGAAGAATCTTTGATGAAATGGCAGCCATGGTCCTTTGATTTCCAGAAATTACAACAAAGGTCCCTAGTTATTATTATCCATTCACCATTTTGGACCCTTGCACCCATTTGACCCCCTGCCATATAAACATTTTGACCTCCCCCTTTTATTATATTAGCCTGGTCAAAAGCTTAGTCAAACAAACACACCCCTGGTTTCCCGCCCACCTTCTCCTTCACCCACCTGCCCTGCTACACACAACCTCACCTCTCCTCCACCTCAACATATCATCCCCTTGTCCCCTCCACCTCACCAAAACTACAAAAACCATTTATTGCTCCCCACCTCATCTCACTCAACCCTAACAGGTCATATCCCAATTTTCCCGCCAAAATCAGTTTTAAGGGCCAAGATTGGTTCTGCTCATCCAATGGACAGAAATGATGGTGGGATTAATTCAGAAGAGAGAGAGGAAGTTGTGGGAGTATAAAAGAGAGAAGAATGAAGCAGTTTCAAGAGTAGTTAGTCCTTTTATTTTTCCTAAATGTCGAATTTTATATTAATGTTTTTAGTGTAAGTCCAAATATTGTAATTTCAGTTTTTATGTATTAGTTTTAAGCTTAGATAGCTTTGTAAGGTGTTTTTGAACAATTAATGCAAGTTTTATTCAAGTTCACAGTTTAAAGGTTACTGTGGAAATTTTCCATTTCAAATTCTGATTTCAAAGTTTCATATTGACTGTTTCTCAGCCCCATTCAGCTTATTTAAGCTTGTGTTAGCTTTTTGCAAGCTTAAAAATCAGTTTCCAACAATTCTCTATTATAGTCAACAAAAGTCAAAATGGGTGAATTTGGCAGTGGAGATGGATATTGGGATGATGCAGAGGTTTACTTGGGTTGAAATTGCAGCAATTAGTGTAGTTGTAGTTTTGTATTTAGCCTGCAATACCAGTTGAGCTCATGTGAGTTCTTTCTCATTTCAACATTTCTGTTTTCTTTTTGAAATTGCAATTTATGCTTACTGTGTATCTGAGGTCACCAATGCTTGTGATATGTTTATATAGTTGTGATTAGATCATATGAACTCAGTTTGATCTCTTTCTCATGTTTGTCAACTAGTTAGCTTTATTAAAATGTGCTTAACAGTTTTTAAAAGAGTGTTTGGTTCATTAGTTTTAACTGTTTTCAAGGTTTATGCAGAGGTAGGATATTGTTGTGTCATGCTTGTTTAGTCCTAATTTACTCAATTGAGTCAAGTTTTTGTGCCTGCATAAGTCCATAGTCAAAATTGCATGCCTAATGTCTTAAACAGTTCACTGTTGGATATTAGCTAGATCAAAAGCTCATTTTTAGGTTTAAAATACATAGAACTAGATTGCTTTAGCTTTATTCCATCAAGATAGATCATAATTAATCCATTAAATCAGATCAAAGTTGGCAAAAGTCAACCTTTCATGTTTTTATCAAAAGTCAAATTTGGCAAAACCTTGTTTTGAACCCACTGAGAAGGAATTTTAATTTGCTCATTTCTTGGTCAAATCTTGTGAATCTTGTGGTTTTTAAAACCTTTCTTGGTCTAGTTTATTTCTATGATTTTTGTGTATTTTTAGAAATTTTCTTTAAGCTTCATATTAGCTTTTCAAAATGAGCTTAACTGCCCTGTGCATAGACTCAGTTAATACTGAGTCTGCACAGGGGGTTTGAAGCCCTTGCACAGGGTTTGTTTTAGCTTATCAAAGTCTGCAATTTGGCTCTTGTGTAGTTAGCCAGGTCCTTGTGAGGTTCCCATAATTGGTTTTCTGTTTCAAGCTTATTTAGGTGCTTGTTTTTAAGCTCAAACTTGGCCCCATCTCAACTGTTTTAGCTTAAAGCTGCACAGGTTCTGGGTAAGATTTGCAGTCTTAGCAACAAGCTCACTAGAGCTTTTCAAAACTTGATTCTTGGTTTACTCATTCTCATCCAGGTCTTCTTCAAGTTCTAGCATTCTCTTTTTAGTCTCCAGCTTATTTAAGTGCTTATTTACCTGTCCAAAGTGAACACCCCTTTTACTGTTTTGTGCTTTTTATCTCAAATCATCAAGTCATTGCACTTTGTATTCCAGAGGTCATAAGCAGTTGAATCTTGTTGCTTTTGAGTTATTTTAGCTTATTATAGCTTATGTAACAGTTTGGTAGCCTTTGGATCCCATTTGCTTATTGGAAGTGCTTATTTTTAAACTCATTCCACATCAGTTTCAAATCCTTCCACACAAGCCCATGTTTTTCCATTTTTCCTAGCTTCCTAGTATTATTTTAGAGTTTTCCTGAATTTTTCAGATTTTTCCAAGTTGTTTTGCTATTTTTCTTAATTTAAATTAGTTTTTAAGCACTTTTAAATAGCTTTAAATACAAATAATTAAGAAAAGGTTCTAAAAAATAATTTTTCTATTTTCTTAAGTTTAGATAAATGTAAAAAGCTTAAAAAGTATTTTTCCCTATTTTTCTCCTTTTATTTGGTATTTTTAATAATTTAAATTAGTTTTAAATAGTTTTAAATTAATAATAAATACATAAAAAGCCTAAAAAATATATTTTCAGTTTTAAAATTAGTTTTATCATATTTTAGATTTTTCTAATTCTTAATTTTATTTTTCTAGTCTTATTTCATATTTTCTTTTATTTTTGAGTATTATTAAATAGTTTAAAATAGTTTTTAATTAATAATAATTATATAATTAGTTATAAAAATAATTTTCTTTTTCTATAAATTTTCTCATATCATTAGGTTTGTAAAAATGTATTTTTCATATTTTTAGGATTTATATTGTGTAAGTTTCACTTTTTATTTTGTACGTTTACGTTATTTTTATTTAAACGTAAGTTTTTCGTTTTAGGTTTTAAACGTTCATCACTTTAAAAATAGTGATAGCGTTTATTTAATAGATTTTAACTTTTTAATTTTATTAATTTGTATTTAAGTCGCTGTTATTTATTAACTTTTTCAGTAGTGTAATATTCAATCCTAATCTTTTCTGATCACTATCATTAGTGATCAATCTATCGTCTGATCAAGTGTTTGCACACCATTGAGTCTCCGTGGGACATAACGACCCGGGAATTCATTATATTCCCTGATCTTCATTGTATTTGTGTCTGAGCTGTTTTAAGTCTGTTTAGACTTGACCGTTTAGCACCAATCAAATTTTGGCGCCGCTGCCGGGGAGGCTTTAGCGTGTGTTTAGCCTTTTTCAGATCCACTCTTGCACATAACCCATCCTTTGTAAAAATTTTTTGTAAAGTTTTCAAAAATCTCAAAAAGTTCATTAACGCTTTTCCTAAAGTGTTAAAAACGCCAAAAATATTTTCATTCTTTGTTTTTATCATCATGTTTTTCAAAAATCCCAAAAATATCCATCTTTACCCTCTCACCTTTTTGATTCTTCATTTCTTACCCTCTGTTAACCTTTGATTCTTTCTATGTCTTATCCTCACCCTCTTGGTTGTCAATGGTGTGGTGGTCCTTATAATGGTGGCAATTGCCCCAGTTGTTGCATGGTGGAATCAGGAAACGGGTCTGTCTATAACCAAGATCCCTATTCCTACCATAACACAACTGATTTATTCCATCAGCTACCACACTGTGATACTCAGCAGTTTTACTGTTGTGAGTACTGTGGTGGTTCACACTCCAGTTCTGATTGTCAATCAGGAAACACGCTTGTCTATGAGCAGGTTCCTGATAACAATTATGACTACAACACATACCACTCACAGCCACATCAGTTTTACTGTTGTGAGTATTGTGGAGGTCCTCACTCTAGCTCGGATTGTCAAACAGGGAACCCAATTCCTTGTAACAATTACGAATCTTCGTATCATGACCAAACTCCACAGTATCAAATGATTCAAGCGACTCCTCTTGAAACTACGACAGACCTTCTACTGAAGACTCTGGAGTTATTAAAAGAACTTAAGGAGGAGTCGGCTATGTCATCCCATGATAATCCAAATGAAAAATCAATGGAAGTTTTGTTAGCCGAAGAGCGAGCTGCTAAATTAGATTCCCAGATTGCGTTTGAAAAATCTGTTAGGGAATCAATTGCAATAGAAAAAGCGGCCAAATCTAGCTCTCGATTCCGTTTCATTCCTGATGACGATGATGATGAAGATATCCTTGATATCCTACAATTTTATAACAGTTCATCAAGTTCATCAGTTGAAACTCCTTCCATGAAAAGTCAGGGAGAAAAGACTATGATGGAATTACTAGCAGAAGAACAAATGTTAAGTATTAAACATATGTATGCTAGTCCGTCTAAACTCCCTCAGTCTGTTGTTATCACACCCGATATTCCCACTCACTCTCTAAACATGGGGGATGAGCTTCTTAGCACTATTCCAGAAATGGAATTGTCTAGTGTTGAGGACCTTGTCCCAATCCCAGGAGAGTCACAGGGAATTTCTGATCATCTGTGTGATATCCCTTTCCCTCTTGAGTGTTCTCAAGATCATTTTGCAACTTTCTCTGATCTTAGCGACGATTGTGCTTCCTATGGAGACATCGAGTACGTTGAGGCATCACTTCCACAATCTGATGCTGATCCCCTTCTTGAGGAGTTCTCCGGTGAACTCACTCACATCAATCCACTCTTTGATTTCGAAGCCGATCTGGGAGAGACTGAAAGTCTCATTGATAATGATCGTTCACTCACTTCTTATCCCAACAATCCAAATGAGAATGTTGATCACTTTGTTCCCGAAACATTCAAAGCTACTTTCACTAATCCTCTATTTGAATTCAACTCTGAATTCACTTCAATTTCTGAGAATCCAATCTTTGATACTCAGACTGAGGATAGTGATGAGCCCACAATGGAACAAGAGTTCACAAATTCACATCATGTGAATGATTCTCTTCATGAGGAGTTCGCCGGTGAACTCACTCATATCATATCTCCGCTGGAGTATGATTGCGTGGATGGCAAAAATCATGATCGGGGGGAGAGAATCTCAATTTGCATAGTTATGACAAATCTTCCCACCCTCCCCACCGAGATGCCTTCCAAACCAAAGAGCTCTACCAAGAAAATCCAAATAAGTGCAATTGCACTTAATCCCGAGGAAGAAGATCTAGTTATGATTGTTATCATGATCTTCCTTCTTTTCTTCACCTACTTGGTGACTTCCTCTCTTCTTCACTCCTTCGGGAGTGAGGACATTATCTTTGACCCCGGCATTTTCATGTACCATCTGTGAGCCGGGTCTGTCTTTCTCTTTATCTCATCGGTGTGGAACTTTCACGTACTTCAAATGTTTATCCAAACATCTTGAATGAAAGTCCGATGGAGATTGTTTCTTCCACTTTGCTTCCCCATGAACCAATGAATGCGGGGTCGAGTCAAGCTAGCGACTCGGAAATCAAAAACAGTAGCACTCACCATATGGGTTTTCACCCATAATTCTGTCTTCTTACCCCCTTTCTACCACCTAAGTGTGGGGGTGATGCCCCACATGTTATATATATATATATATATAAGTAAAAAAAAAAAAAAAAAAAAAAAAAAAAAATCTTTCTAAATAATGGCCGTAGTATTTCCCTTTTACGTTCTTTGTTTCGGCATAACCGCCGGTACTTTGAATATTGAGGGCAATATTCATTTCTAAGTGTGGGGGGGAATTCTCACGAATTTCATATATTATTTACCCAATTCCCCCGTTTTTGGCCAAAAAAATTTTTTTTTTGGAGTAAGTGTTTTACACTTACTCATTTGGTTATCAGTCCGCCATGTTTGATAAACTAAAGGATTGGCTAATCCAGGAGCAAACGGCTCTTGGTAAAGATATATCAAATCCGTTTATATGGCTTGCAATTTGCCCAAAATTGTATGGTTCTCAACTCACCATATCCTAAAAAGTGAAGAGCTGGCTAGCCCGCAAGATTATGGCTTGTGGTAAAGGCAGTGGAAAAACCATAATTGGTAATCAGCTCACCAAAGATAATATTGATAATTTATCTAAGAGTTGGCTAGTCCAGAAGGGTACGGCTTCTGGTAAAGACAAATCAAATCCGTTGAAAGCTGGTGGTTTGCTCAAAATCACATGGTTATCAGTGTACCATGGTTCTTGCTTGAACTGAAACATTTGGCTACTCCAGAAGTAATGGCTTTTGGTAAAGAGATTAAAATCCATTATGTTTTCTCAAATCATTGCTAGGGACTAGCAATATCTCAGTGTGGGGGATTGATGAGTGTCTAAATACTCATCATTTTTGTATAATATAAACTGCAAAATCATCTGAAAACACTCAAAAATGCTTCAAAATGATAAAAATATCACAAATCAGTGTTTTATGTGTTTTAAATGCAAAAATATCAAAATCAGATGAAAAACATATCAAATTTGCAAAAATTGCAGTTTCAGTCCCCCAAGTTTCTAAAATTGTCAAAAATAGTCCCTGAGCCAAAATTTCAAAAGAAAAGTCACCAAAGGTCCTTTTAAAATCATAAGTTGTCAAATTTAGTCCTTTGGTGAAAAATATCAAAAGTTTGAGAAAATTACAAGTTTAGTCCTTCAACTTTGAAATTTGGCAGAATTGGCCCCTGGAAAATCTAAAAATGGCAACTTTGGTCCCTGCATTATTAAACTTTGTCATTTTTAGTCCTTGGAAGAATCTTTGATGAAATGGCAGCCATGGTCCTTTGATTTCCAGAAATTACAACAAAGGTCCCTAGTTATTATTATCCATTCACCATTTTGGACCCTTGCACCCATTTGACCCCCTGCCATATAAACATTTTGACCTCCCCCTTTTATTATATTAGCCTGGTCAAAAGCTTAGTCAAACAAACACACCCCTGGTTTCCCGCCCACCTTCTCCTTCACCCACCTGCCCTGCTACACACAACCTCACCTCTCCTCCACCTCAACATATCATCCCCTTGTCCCCTCCACCTCACCAAAACTACAAAAACCATTTATTGCTCCCCACCTCATCTCACTCAACCCTAACAGGTCATATCCCAATTTTCCCGCCAAAATCAGTTTTAAGGGCCAAGATTGGTTCTGCTCATCCAATGGACAGAAATGATGGTGGGATTAATTCAGAAGAGAGAGAGGAAGTTGTGGGAGTATAAAAGAGAGAAGAATGAAGCAGTTTCAAGAGTAGTTAGTCCTTTTATTTTTCCTAAATGTCGAATTTTATATTAATGTTTTTAGTGTAAGTCCAAATATTGTAATTTCAGTTTTTATGTATTAGTTTTAAGCTTAGATAGCTTTGTAAGGTGTTTTTGAACAATTAATGCAAGTTTTATTCAAGTTCACAGTTTAAAGGTTACTGTGGAAATTTTCCATTTCAAATTCTGATTTCAAAGTTTCATATTGACTGTTTCTCAGCCCCATTCAGCTTATTTAAGCTTGTGTTAGCTTTTTGCAAGCTTAAAAATCAGTTTCCAACAATTCTCTATTATAGTCAACAAAAGTCAAAATGGGTGAATTTGGCAGTGGAGATGGATATTGGGATGATGCAGAGGTTTACTTGGGTTGAAATTGCAGCAATTAGTGTAGTTGTAGTTTTGTATTTAGCCTGCAATACCAGTTGAGCTCATGTGAGTTCTTTCTCATTTCAACATTTCTGTTTTCTTTTTGAAATTGCAATTTATGCTTACTGTGTATCTGAGGTCACCAATGCTTGTGATATGTTTATATAGTTGTGATTAGATCATATGAACTCAGTTTGATCTCTTTCTCATGTTTGTCAACTAGTTAGCTTTATTAAAATGTGCTTAACAGTTTTTAAAAGAGTGTTTGGTTCATTAGTTTTAACTGTTTTCAAGGTTTATGCAGAGGTAGGATATTGTTGTGTCATGCTTGTTTAGTCCTAATTTACTCAATTGAGTCAAGTTTTTGTGCCTGCATAAGTCCATAGTCAAAATTGCATGCCTAATGTCTTAAACAGTTCACTGTTGGATATTAGCTAGATCAAAAGCTCATTTTTAGGTTTAAAATACATAGAACTAGATTGCTTTAGCTTTATTCCATCAAGATAGATCATAATTAATCCATTAAATCAGATCAAAGTTGGCAAAAGTCAACCTTTCATGTTTTTATCAAAAGTCAAATTTGGCAAAACCTTGTTTTGAACCCACTGAGAAGGAATTTTAATTTGCTCATTTCTTGGTCAAATCTTGTGAATCTTGTGGTTTTTAAAACCTTTCTTGGTCTAGTTTATTTCTATGATTTTTGTGTATTTTTAGAAATTTTCTTTAAGCTTCATATTAGCTTTTCAAAATGAGCTTAACTGCCCTGTGCATAGACTCAGTTAATACTGAGTCTGCACAGGGGGTTTGAAGCCCTTGCACAGGGTTTGTTTTAGCTTATCAAAGTCTGCAATTTGGCTCTTGTGTAGTTAGCCAGGTCCTTGTGAGGTTCCCATAATTGGTTTTCTGTTTCAAGCTTATTTAGGTGCTTGTTTTTAAGCTCAAACTTGGCCCCATCTCAACTGTTTTAGCTTAAAGCTGCACAGGTTCTGGGTAAGATTTGCAGTCTTAGCAACAAGCTCACTAGAGCTTTTCAAAACTTGATTCTTGGTTTACTCATTCTCATCCAGGTCTTCTTCAAGTTCTAGCATTCTCTTTTTAGTCTCCAGCTTATTTAAGTGCTTATTTACCTGTCCAAAGTGAACACCCCTTTTACTGTTTTGTGCTTTTTATCTCAAATCATCAAGTCATTGCACTTTGTATTCCAGAGGTCATAAGCAGTTGAATCTTGTTGCTTTTGAGTTATTTTAGCTTATTATAGCTTATGTAACAGTTTGGTAGCCTTTGGATCCCATTTGCTTATTGGAAGTGCTTATTTTTAAACTCATTCCACATCAGTTTCAAATCCTTCCACACAAGCCCATGTTTTTCCATTTTTCCTAGCTTCCTAGTATTATTTTAGAGTTTTCCTGAATTTTTCAGATTTTTCCAAGTTGTTTTGCTATTTTTCTTAATTTAAATTAGTTTTTAAGCACTTTTAAATAGCTTTAAATACAAATAATTAAGAAAAGGTTCTAAAAAATAATTTTTCTATTTTCTTAAGTTTAGATAAATGTAAAAAGCTTAAAAAGTATTTTTCCCTATTTTTCTCCTTTTATTTGGTATTTTTAATAATTTAAATTAGTTTTAAATAGTTTTAAATTAATAATAAATACATAAAAAGCCTAAAAAATATATTTTCAGTTTTAAAATTAGTTTTATCATATTTTAGATTTTTCTAATTCTTAATTTTATTTTTCTAGTCTTATTTCATATTTTCTTTTATTTTTGAGTATTATTAAATAGTTTAAAATAGTTTTTAATTAATAATAATTATATAATTAGTTATAAAAATAATTTTCTTTTTCTATAAATTTTCTCATATCATTAGGTTTGTAAAAATGTATTTTTCATATTTTTAGGATTTATATTGTGTAAGTTTCACTTTTTATTTTGTACGTTTACGTTATTTTTATTTAAACGTAAGTTTTTCGTTTTAGGTTTTAAACGTTCATCACTTTAAAAATAGTGATAGCGTTTATTTAATAGATTTTAACTTTTTAATTTTCTTAATTTGTATTTAAGTCGCTGTTATTTATTAACTTTTTCAGTAGTGTAATATTCAATCCTAATCTTTTCTGATCACTATCATTAGTGATCAATCTATCGTCTGATCAAGTGTTTGCACACCATTGAGTCTCCGTGGGACATAACGACCCGGGAATTCATTATATTCCCTGATCTTCATTGTATTTGTGTCTGAGCTGTTTTAAGTCTGTTTAGACTTGACCGTTTAGCACCAATCAGTTAGTGAGGTAATCGGGGGATCGACAGACTGTAATAGGTTATAATGTCATGTAAAACGATGTTATGTACGATTGTGAAAGTTTTAGAGACCATTTGTATCAATCACAATGTTCTGGAAAAGTTTTAAAGACCATTAAAATGTACAAGTATATATGACAGTTTTGTGACTTAGTGCATGGAATGCAGTGGAAAGTGTGTAAGGTAATAAAGGAAGTCCCAATGTATATAGTAGTTATAGTCTAGGTACTAAATGCAACCTAGTTCTTTATAACCTTAACTCATATGCCAATCTGTTACACCCCTAAAATGACACAGTAGAATGGTAATGGGGTGTGACTTTCATTAAAACAAAGTTACAAGTTATATTAAACGACTTGTATATGAGCCGTTTTGAAATACACGTTCGATAAAGTTTAAACAAGGTTTTGATTCATTACAAATGCAAGATTTATAATAATAATAATAATAAGTAAGCACGCTTTTGAAAATGTTATCGAACGATGAATAAATGCACAAGTCTTCAAAAGATGCGACTCAATTGCTCATGCTCCATGATATGTTATTTCACGATCGCGAACTTGAGAAAGACATGCTAAAAGGTCAACATAAAGTTGGTAAGTTCGTAGTTTGAAGTATTTATAAATGTGGAACACAAGATTTATATTGTTTGGTTAATTGGTACACTTGGTAGTATGACCATTACAATTGGTAGGGGGACCGTTACTCTAGGTCATGTATGTACATATATGTTCGTCTAGTACACCTGGTCAATGTATGTATTTTGTAGAAATAATTATGCATAAGTAAAAACAAGCAATGCACTCTCACCCCGAGCATTTCAAAATATAAGTATAAACATGTAAAACATGGCTATGAAACTTACCTCAAGTAGTGAATGGGTTCGGTAAAGTGTAACGTAGTACAATAACCGTGAAATCCTAACCGAAACCTAGAAATGTAAGTCATTTTAGGAAAATATGCAACACGGACTACATGCTTATGCGTTTTATGAAGTTTAGCACCTTTTTATACCTGTAGTGAGGTTTTAACATGTAACGTAAATCCGTCATTTAAGAAATTCATCTCAAAATGCGTTTTAGTTACTTAGAACCCTTAAAATTTCAAGTTATATAAGTTATGCTTAACCCGTCTTGGAAAGCATGTATCTAACTCGTTTTAAGTCCATTTTTCCTTGTTAAACTTTCTAAACCTAGATAAACATGTTTATTTTCATTATTCCAAAGTTTCAGTTGAGAAAATATGTTCCAAGTGTCGGTTTTCATTAAAACAAAAAGTGTGGACAGCGTGGTCTTATTTTCAGAAAACTTTCCTCATAATCGGATTATTGCTCGCTCGTTTTCTAATAAAGACAATTGTCTAAAAGGGCCCAAGTTCATCATGTTCGAGTCTTTTTCCAAAAATGGCAGCCTCTCAGCTTGGTTCTTTACCAATTGTCCTATAAAGTCAAAAACGCAACAAGGTATCAAAACTGTTTTAAATTCAGGAAACTACACCTACGGTGTCGGAGCCTTTTCTCTTACGTTATTTATCATTAGAACTCGAATTTACTGTTCATGGAAAGGTATAAGGGTGCTCTATAAATTTCTTAACTAGCTCAGAGGCCAAAAATGCTATTAGGTTAGGTATGTTTACACAAACAAACAGGTTACAAATTTTCTTGTCGGTTTTGAGTAACTTTCTTGTACGATTTATAAAAATATTATATCAAATCTAATGACCATGAAATTTGGCAGAGGTTAAGTTAAGACATGTGTGGAAAAGTAGAAGGGGGGTTGAATAGTTTTACCATTTAAAATCTTTGTTTAAAACTTTATTGTAAGATCAATTGATATTGATAAAGGATATGTTAGTGAGGAATAAATAATATGCAAGCAATATATAATAAGTAAATAAGGAAAGAAACAATCAAACTACGAACCGACTAAATTAGCGAGAGGCGACCTCCGACTGATAGTAAATGAGCTTTCCATTATGAAAGTTTGGATGAGAATTTTTGAGTAATTGCATTCCAATTCGAACACCTGGATATGTTGCATCCAACTGGAACGCCAAGATATTTTAGAAGAAGTGTAACCACCCCGCATCCTATAACACTCGCCATACAAGAAACCTCCTCATTGGAGAACCCAAAACCAATGATTTTAAGTTTGTGAACGTTAATCTTTATCACGAAGATTAAGAAGAAACAATGAAGCGTGCATATCAGATTATGGGCATTTATCCTTAACCATTCACCAAAAAATATAGCGTTGTCCGCGTACATGAGATGCGATATAGTCATATTATCCCGACCAATGGAAGCTCCTTTAAATAATAATAGCTCCTCCACTTTGCACGTAAAAGCATGTAAACCTTCCATATCAAGAATATATAATAAATGAGAGAGGGGATCCCCTTGTTTTAGGACCTTAATTAAATCAAACTCAGCCGTAGGAGAACCATTAACTACGAATGAAGATTGAGCATTATAAAGACAACCTTGTATCCAAGAACACCATTAGAGACCAAATCCGAGGTTTTCCATAACCAAATCCAAAAACTCCCAGCCTAGAGAATCAAAAGCTTTCTCAAAATCGACTTTGAAAACCATAAGCTCTTTCTTACGTTGACGATACCATGCCAAAACTTCATTTAAAATAAGAGGACCATCAAAAATATTCCTTCCCTTGATGAATGTCGATTGCACCAGACTTATACAACTACCAATCACCCTACTAAGTATATTAGCTAAAATTTCGCCAATAAATTTGTATTTGCATCATATTAGACTAATAGGTCCAAAATCTATGATGAACTTAGCATTAGAAACTTTCAGCATCAACGCTATAAAAGAAGAATTGTAACCATTATGGAAGGTATTAGTACAAAAGAACTCTTGCACAAAGCGGACAACGTCATCTTCTGAAAGTTCTCAGAAGGTGACGTTCTGAAGAATAAGGCTAGACTCGTTGCTAAGGGGTATCGACAAGAGGAAGGTATTGACTTTGAGGAATCATTTGCTCTAGTTGCACGAATAGAGGCTATCCGAATCTTCCTTGCTAATGCTGCTAGCAAGAATATGATAGTTTACCAAATGGATGTAAAGAGTGGTTTTCTTAATGGCGATCTCAAAGAAGTGGTATACGCCAGTCAACCGGAAGGATTTTTGAATCCCGAGCATCCTAACTATGTCTACCGTCTGAAAAAGGTCGTCTGAGTCTTGAAGGAGGCTCCAAGGGCACGGTTTGATCTACAAGGACTCTTTTTCCTTGCCCTACTCTACTCCCTGAGTCTCCAACTCGAGAGTTATCTTTACTAATCAACAAGCTCCTTTAACCGGCGGAGAAAACATTTACGCGTCGCTTACACAATATTTCTGACACAAAGCTAGATGTCGAGTTCTTTTACAAGGGTACAACCACTTTCAACACACTATGTATTTTCAGGACTAAAATACTAACCACACACACTCAGAGGTTTAAGATGGTTTGGTACAACAATTATGTATGAACAATACTAGATCACACAAAGACAAAACAAACAAGCCTTCCAACTAATTTTTGAAGCTTGATTATGCCTTGATCTTCTTTGCTATAAAAGATGATCACTAGAAAGGAATGAAACTGAGTTAGAAGTAATAGAATGAGAGAATGTATGTGTTTTATGCTAATGAGGGATGAGAAAAAAACTTGGGTTGGCTTGCTATTATAGGCCAAATGTACAGCAGAGCCATGGACGGGACGGAACCAAAAAAAGGGTTCCGCCCTTGTTAATTTTTGGTTCCGCCAGTCTGACAGTAAAGATTACAAAAAATCTTTCCAAGATCACCCAAATCTCTCCAAGATCATGTAAGATATGATGAGTGAATATCTAACCAAAATATTCTATAAAATCTTCCAAAGATTTCCAATGTGATGCAAGACATGATGTAATATGTTGTTTTCTATTTTTAGAATTAATGTGTTATAAGTAAATACATATGTAATGTTATGTTTAAGAAACTAAACATACTTGTTCTAAAAATTTTGATGCACATTATAGTTTAGAAGGATATCAATGTTAATTGATACATGCCTAATCACAATGTAATAAGATGTAAATGCTTAAGTGATGAAGACTTTATTTAAGGAAAGCTTGTTTTAATGTCTATTAATTTTGACAAGCTTTATACTTTATAAAAATGAAATTTACTTTTGTCGTTAACAAAACAAGGTAAAGATCATAAAATATAATTAACGTTTTAGGACGATATTTGTATTAACAACATGTATATAGGTCCAAAAAAATTAGCAAGGGCAATGGAAGTGTCTAGATATGATTTTCATGTCGAGTTAGAGGTTGGTTCATTTGGGACAGAAAGCTGAGTAAACACAGTAACTTATTTTAAAGTTTTGTAACATTACAAGTATAATTAAGTGCTAAACTAGTTATGGCCTACATAAATAAGTACTTTTAAGTATTAAAAAAAGTATACAGGGCTTACAATAAAGGTGGTGCAAGATTGGTGGATGATTGATCAAGAAAAACTCAAGTACTCAACAATAACCCAAGAAAGAACACGCTAGTGTACCCTTAACTAAATAACACTATATAAGCTATAAATAAGCAACCAAACTTTTTCTTCTCTTTTCACCCTTGGCCAATTTTTAGAGAGTGGGAAAATATATGTGTGTGTTTTTAGTTGTGTCAAAAATATGTACTCATGAATCCTATTTATACTAAGTCAAGGTAAGGTCAAATGAATAAACAAATAAGATCTAATTCATAGCTTATTATGATCTGCAAAAAGTTGGATGGCTTTGGTGTGCTAATCAGCCAAAAACACAGGGATGCTTGTCTCCTCCTTTTGATCATTGTCCAAAGGATTAAGTTGTGTTTAAATGGTTAATAAGCTTTAGTAAAAAAGGTAGTCAAATAAGCTTAAAATAAGCTAAAAGAAATGTGTAGGGGGCGGCTACATATTGGAATAAGATAGAAGTATGTGTAAAAGATTTTTAAATATATTTTGTATAAATATTGTATAATTAAAATAAGTATTGTTTGATAATTAGATAATTAAAGTAAAAATGCGTAGTTTATGTATATATATTAAAGTAATCCAAAAAGTGGAGGAAAAATTTTATTTGAATTTTTGTAGTAGTTTAATAAGTATAGTAATGTATTATATTAATTATTAGATGTGTTGGGTATATTATGTATGCATGTAAATTGTAAAAAGCATATATTTACGTAATTAATGTAATAAAATAAAAATGTAAATGTAATAGCAATAAAATGAGCTCGTAATAAAGGCAATGTATCAAATAAGTGTAGACTAAACTTAGTCCAAAGTCGTTGAGCATGAATTGTTGTTTTCTGGTTTAAGCTATTTAACTAAACAGTTATCCGTAAAAGTGAATGTGTGGAACTCAAAAATAAAATATTTTGAGTTTATAAGTAAGTATTGACCTAAAAAATACGGATTGTTATAGCCCGTAAACAACTTATTGTGTTTATTTAAGCCACCTTTTAGTCCACACTTAAACCAAGATTTTGTATGTAACATTAGGCATTCTCAAGTCTTTAAACCCTTTAATAATCATTGATCATAATGCTTTTAACTATCATTTGTTGAAAGCATATCACATGTGAAGATCCAACAAAACAAACTTTGAGCTCATGTCATTTTCGTCTATTAAAAACATACTAGCACGTGAAGAACCACCACAAAAAGATTATAGCTCGTCTCATCTTCATCAATTGAAAGTTTTTTAACATGAGAAGATCAAACATATCAAGCTTAGTGTTTCTGATGTCTATATTAGTTATTCATATTCATTAGACAATCTTGTCTTCTATCACCATTATACAACACCATGTATCACCATTATATAACACCTTGTATTTTTTTTGGGTAAAGGGGAGTAATCCTGCACCCTGGTAAATATATTAACCAAATAAACGTTTAAGTACAATGGATATGAGTGAAATCCCATATCTCAGCCCGTTACATAGGCATAAAGCTTACATAACAAGATACTTCCAATTCTCTAAACAAGAAAACAAACCACTACTCAAATGATATTATATGACACAACACTAACATTACTTCCTAGGACCTTGAAACGTTGTGCCATACATGGCATTAAAGGAATCCAAATTCCCTGGAAGATCACGAACCTGTTTCGCATAGTCATCAAAGTCATAGTCATCATACTCATCTTCAAATTCTTGGCCCCCACCAAAAATATTAGCAGACTCATCAAATGGGTTAGCAACAACCTCATCTTCAGAATCAGACACCACAATCTCTCCCACTTTAGAAAAAGGGTTAACTCTCTTAGTAGAAGAGGTAGACGGAATAGGTAGACCATCATCATCCACAAGAGTAGCTTTCCCATCAATAACTAGATTTTCAAGCTTACCAATCTTCTCAGCTATGGGAGTAGAACCACCATCCATTATTCCCATTGAATCACTCACAAGCTTGGCAGCAGAAGAAGTCCCAGTCTCCGGAGGCTTAGACGCCTCACCAATATCAATACAAGAGTCCGCCCCCCGAGATCCATCAATACCTGCTTCCTTAGTAGTACCAGAAGACTTCCCAGTCTTGTCCTTGTTAGTAGAAGAATCATCCACAGTACAATCATTTTCCACCCCAAGAGTCCCAAAAGAGTTAGACGTAGTAATCGGTGTATCTTTAGCATTACCACTAGCAGCTGCCGGTGTCTTCGTCTTTGCAACATATACCTGCTTCCTAGGTGCAAATCTAGGACCCTTACCCATATTAATACCACCAGTCATCTTCGTACCTTTAGGTTTGGCTTTCCGATTCTGCACCACCTTAAAACCATCATCAGGTTCATCCGCATTTGAGGTGGAGGGAACATCATTATTCTCCTTAATACTCTTGGGACAACAAGCAGTATCATGCCCAAACACTTTACATTCCGAACAGTGTGGCGGCTTCCATTCATATTCAACCTTTATACTTGCCGTAGTAAAACCACTATCATCCTTATTAGGGATCGCCATAGTCACCACATGTTTAAGCTCAAAATCAGATGATAATTCCACAAGAGCACGTGCAAAACTAATACGACCCCATGAATCAACGCACATGGAACTAGTAAAAGCATCTAACATAATCGGCTTACCCACTTGGGTAGCAATTAAGCTCAACCCATCTTCCGAATATGCAAGTAATGGCACATTATGCAATTTAATCCAAACGGGAACTCTAGTTACCTCACTTTTAGACAGTAGCACATCAGGAGTCCATCTAGTGAGAATGAGAGGAGAATTGCGAATAATCCAAGGGCCCCGTTGAAGAACATTTTCAACACCCTCTTTAGAATCGAATTTAAAGAGGAAAACACCATCATCATTCTTCATTAGTTTCATAAAACCAAACTTACCCCACGTGTTGGAGACATAGTTCTTAACCAAATGAAAAGCCACATTCTTGCCAACAAAGAAGCCAACAAGTGTATTTTCATACCGGTTGAAAACACCCTCCATAGCAGCCTTCGGAAGCACCGTATCATGATTATCAATGCGCGTCTCATTCACCAAGGGACGGAAATTAACTTTCCTAGAGACACGTTCCGGGTTTAAAACATTAACAAATGACCTTAAGTCGTTAGTATCACTACCACTCTCATTCGGACCAGGGGTAGAAACATTCACCACGTTCATGGGTGTAGATACGTTAGGTTTATTGGTCAAATCGAATCCATCCACAAACGCAGAACTATAGACCATAGTTGCCGTACCCCAAGCAGATTCGACATCAGTAGCACCAACCTGATTCCCCTCGTTAATGCTAGGGTGACGGACACCCCTAGCAGCAGCAACATCAATTCCATCACCGTTAAGGCGATTCAATCTAGCTTCCAACGCACTAATATCCACCCTAGCATACGGATTCGAATCCACATTCAAGCCAACTTGATCGGCCAAGTTGGTGGCTGTTTTAGCAGCTTTCAACGAACCATCTTTGTCAAGAAACCCTTTTTCCATCTCTCTACAACCCCACAACCAAGCCAAAAACACACCACAGCGAACCAACAACAAACAACGATCAAACAGTTAAAAAACGAAACCCTAACTAAAAGTTAGGGTTTTGAACCAGTACGCACCAAAGTCTAACCTGCTCCCATGATCAATCAATGTTACAACAATTAGGATAAGACCAGTAATGAGATTATACCCACGTAAGGACGATCACCAGAACCAGCGCAACATAAAACCAAAAAAAAAACGATTATCGAAACCCTAAAAAACGATTCAAAACAAATAAACCTAAACACTCAAGAAACAATGCACGAATTCAAACTAGGATGAATTAACAAGGATGTTAATCAGTAACAAAGTTCGAACAATGCAAAGAATCCAAGGTTTAGGCCGATTGGATTGAAAACCGATTAAAGAAGAGAGGGTTTAGGATATCGCCTAGAGAGAATCGGAATTAGGGTTTATATTTCTTTTATCTCTCTTTATATAACACCTTGTATCGCCTACTATATTCCAATCTAGAGGTTAGATAGGTTTGTGTTTATGCCTTAAAACACAAGGGTTCTAGGTTTGTTGTATTTAGGCCTTAAAACGCAAGGGTTATATGTTTGTTGTGTTTGGGCCATAATACATGACGGGTTTCGTTGTATCTGAAGAAGAACTCGGTATGTATATTAGTATCGATAAACTTGTAAGCGACGTTGTAAGGTGTTCTCTACCGAGAAGAGAGCTTAATAGTGAAGAAACTCTTGAGTAGAAAACTCGAAGAGTGAATTAGGACGAAAAAAGTTTCGTGCCAAACCACGATAAATCATTGTGTCTGATTTGATCTCTCATTTACTTATTGTTTTGCATTGTGTTGATAAGGTTTCTTCACCCTCCCTATTATTTTAGTTGCACTAGTTTTATTGTCACTTATCATATTGCATCATATTTGATTGATTATTTAATACATGAAATAAAGTTTTTAGAAAGGAGTGTATTCACCCTGTATGTTTTCACACTTTTAAATAGTAAAGTTCTTAAAAATTGTTACTCCGTATTTTTATTTCATTCACGCAGGAAACAAAATAAGATATTATACTGTAGCCGTTACGTGCGGATAATGAACTAGTATAGATAATACAGTCCAAAAATTGAAATGTTGATACAATGCAAGAATGCTACTTGCCACCTACTTATGGCCTGTATCAAGGTGGACGCTATGAGTAAGTTGTCACGTACGATAATTACAATCCCAAAGAAATTATGTTTGTTATTTGTTAACTACTGTATTGTTTAAGTACAACTTTTCCATGTTTATTGGCATATACCACAAGTCATGATAAAAATGCTATATACATAGAAAATCACTTTCGAGTTGATTGCTTAGAGGAACGAACCATGAGAAACTGAAGTTTCACGCAATCCTCTTACAAGTTCATCTTGATTGTTAGTCGCGTACATACGTTTTGAGTGGAGAACTCTATTCCGATCCATAGATGCCAATTCTTGTGTAAATTAAGATGCTTTTGCATCATATTCGGATGTATCATATTCATATGACATGATACAAGTGTTTGAAGAAAGTACATATCACAAAAGAAAGTTAAGCATACATGATATGTTACATTGAAAAAATCTACCAAAAGTTTCGGTACACAAAAAAGCAAAATGAAAGGATGGACAAATTGATATAAAAGGATGCGATGTAAAAGGGCATATAAGAATACTACATATAATGCCCGCGCACGCGCGGGATTTTTTATAATTTTTTGAATAATGTATTTTTTTCTATTATAAATCTATTTATTTGTTTGGTTTTTTTGCTAATTATTGTTTGTAATTTTTAAGTATTGTTTATTGTTGGGAGAACATCCTCTCTTTGTTTCATATTCATCAAATGAATGTTAGTTTCATTTAGTTTTCAAATCTGTTTCAAGTGTTAAAACCTGTTGATTCGATCTTCATTAAGTTCATATAGGTTATATCAGTCATCATTTTGCATGTTTATTCATTAAAAAGTCAAAGTTACCTTTTAATTTCCACATCAGTTTACATTAGGAGTATTTAAGCTAGCTTAGTCCTTGATTTAGATTCATAAGTTGATGAAAAAGCCTCATTAAGTCTTAACATATCTTCTAATTCCATTTTCAGTCATTAGATTAGGATCAAAGTTCATTTTAGTCAACTTTTAAAAAAAACTGAAAAAGTCAAAAATATCAACATATTGTCCAAACAGGTTTTAGTTTTGATTTTTCATTTACTAAATTTTTATTCATTTGATCTGAGATTTTGGGATTTAAATATTTGGTAGTTTGTATTCTTAATCCATATTTTTGTAGAATTTTGTGATTTTTTCTGCATAGCTTTTGATAAGCTAGAAGTTGCTGGTTTGGCTCCTTTTGTGCCCTGTGCACCATCAGTAGGTACTGCTCATTAAGTTTCTCCCATAAGCTTATCTGCTAATTCTGATTGTCTACTTAGGTTAGCATTAGCTTATTTAGTTTGCCTAATTAGTGTTAGTAGCTTATAGGAGTAGCTTAGCTTATTTGAAGTACTTGTTTGAGTAGTTTAAGCACTGTTTGGGCTTCCCTCAGTTTTAGCTTTTTAAATTGATCTCATATGCTTATTTAGCATGCTTTATTTGTAGCTTATTAGGCCTTGAAAACTCCCCTCCTTGTGCCCCATAATCTGCTGTAACAAATTCCTACTTCCCAGGTCCTGAAACATAACAGATTTTCATTACCAACTTTTGTTATGGTATGTTTCGTTTGTGGATTAATAATTTATAGTTTAATCTTATGTTGGATTATTAATGGTTGAGTTACCCGTAAACGCACATGATTTTGACATACAAATTGTGTAGTGTCCTGATAATTGATGTGAAATACAAATCCACCTTTTATGTACCACCGTTAAAAGGTACATTCACGAATAAGAAATGGAGGAATACGTGCATCCGTTTTTTGTTAACAAATCATATAGCTTTCTCCTTCACAACCAAAATAAACTTCACCAATAGAAATAAGCAAAAATTGATACGTTTTAATGTTAACATGTTAAACGGGTAACTTTTACAAAATTAACTAAAAAGAGAAGTGGTAAGTCAAGTTAAGTGCTTGTGATTAACTTCATATTTACAATCTTCTATCTATGCATATTGTTTTACTCAATGATCTGTTAGAACTTTATATCAGGCCTGAACATGACGATTATTCTAATAGATATAATTACTTTTAGGTAGAGGCCCCCAACACTCCTACTATTGTAATATCTCTCCAATAGCTTGAGCTATTTCAAACAATCAACCAAAGATTTGTGTGTCAAACTTTAAGACCATTCGAGTTTGCAAGTTACTTTAGTTTACCAGAAGGGTGGTGGGAGATAAAACTCTTGTTGAGTAACAATGACAAGCATATCTTCACTGTTATAAGTTGTCCAGTTCTAAATTTTGGAACTATTTTGTGCAAATAATTCTTCTTCTCATATTCATCCTCCAAGGACTCTTGTTCCTGCATATATATAAGCATCAGTTAAGTATTGGACTTCTAGTGAGATGTATATGTATTGTTCAATTGGCTTGAATATAAATGCTACAGGAGGACATATTTATAATATATTGTGATACACACTTGTGCACTTCTCGCTCATATCAACATACGGTCACCTAAAATCTGAATGATTAAAAGGTATAGCAACTGAATCCGAGTTGTCATGTCAACATAAAGTGACTTAAAGCCTAGAAAAGAAACCACGCCACACATATTGTTGCAGCACCATCTTGATACCTTAGCCATTGCAATACCATAATCAGAATACTAAGAAAGTCCAAAAAATCCTTTGTGCGGGATATTTGAACACCTGTACATTTTGACTACTTGATTGTGGGGCAGCCACAACTCAAAAAAGACCAACTAAAGACAATAGAGAAAGGGAGGTGATTTGCACACGTTTGGTTTTTTATTTGCAAACTTCACTGTTAAAGCATATTATTAATAATGTACAACTACATGATGCGCTAAAAAGAGTGTCGCAATATATTTTGAGAGTTTGCAAATCGTTTCCCATACAGAAAACAAACTAACAACTTTAATTTGTAGATTACTATTATAAATTGACCTTTTAAGCTTGGAATGTCATAATTTAATATTCGTATTCTTGTATATGTTACAGAGATACTAAATAAATACTTATAGAGGCACTAAAAGACAACGTTCAATTCTAATGCTAATAACCACCTAATAAGGAATATAGATTCTAATTATCCTGGATCATATAATCACTTTCAAAATGCAACTCCAAACACCATTTATCAAAAAAAAAAAAAAAAAAAAAAAAAAAAAAAAAAAAAAAACTGGCCTTGTAAAGAGTAGCAGTTGGCTACCTAGGATTATAAAAGTTTGAGCACAATCCAAACACGAAATTTTTCGATGACAGTTTTTTCGTTTCGTTCTTGCAGCCTTAGTTTTTTTTCCCTTGTATGATATTTGGACCAGCTGTAACGACTCTTCAAGCTCTTCTCTCCTAATTTAAACAAATAAATGTAGATTTTCAAATTGACTGACAGAGTGACATTTTCATATAGAAGCTGTTTCACTTCTGGTGCTACTTTCAAGATGACACAAACCTCTAATATTGGGAAGTGAACATGTTAAACAGATTTTAAGTCACCAAAAGTATATTTGCAATCCATAGAACCTCCTAATTCACATGCTGAGTATAATTTACATGTATGTTACATTCATTGCAACATAAAACAAAACTACAATGATCTAAGATGTTACCATTAAAAACATGAAGCAGTCAAATCCTTCAACATACCTCAAGATGTTCTCTCGAATGAACTTGAAGAACCGCAAGCAGCTGTGTGTAATGGAACGTTTCACTTGACCCTGTATAATAGGTATTAAAATCGGAAGTTACATATGTTTTCTTCTTTAAAACATGCAATCCAAAATAAAACCATTTGTACCTTCAGTTTAGCTATGTCGCAAATGGTTAGTTCTGAAAATTTTTGAAAACGTCAGCCACAATCCAAGTTGTTGAAACAATAAGTGTTCTCTCCTCTTGAACTTGTTATCATAAACCATTTTAATCAGATTGTTGATGTTATCAGTAACCTTGTTATCAGCAGACTTGAGGACACTTCATAGCAGCAAACTGATTATATCACAAACCTCGTTATTGGACACTAAATAAGAAAGACAATAAATAACAAATATTTGGTAAAGTCGGAAAGTTAATAAACTTACAGGCAAAGAAATCCTCATGTCTTTCCCATCCTGACTCAAAAGCTCCATTGGACCACCAAGTTGAAACGGAGCCAAAACAGCCAACCTTACTCCTACACCCTCCATTTTCATCACCAACACATAAAATCAGCAGTCGAAAGACTCCGAAACACCTATAAACTAAGCAGTGAAAACAATCCCAAACACTACTAAATTCTTTAGTCAAGAACAGCCCCATGTGGCCAGTTGCATTTTCACTTAAGGAACTATTAAATTAGTTACAAACATCAAAGAATATGTTATTTAAATAAACCAAAAACAGGGAGCTCCAACCATTAAAAAATAAGTATCTCTATTAAATTTAAAAATCTTGAAAACATAAATTCAGCACATTATATTGAAAAACCAACCCTAAAAAAAATTCTCTAAGATTAAACAATAAAAGAATTCCGGAAATGACATTTTGTTTCTTTTGTCTATCTCATTAGTTGCTGTCTATGTCATCAAGTTTCCACGTTATTGCTCTCTATTTCTGATACTGATGTTTTGCATGCCTGGAAAATATAAAATCTAAATAAATATATCATCATTGTTATATAATATTAACACTAAATGCTATATAAGGAGATACGAAAATCAAATACCTGTTCTTCTGTTTGTTTGGATAATGTCGATTTCATAACGTCTTTATCATCTGTTTTAGTATCATCTTTGTTGTCTTGATGCTCAACTTTTGGCTTCTTTTCCATCTCAGAATTATGAAATTCAATGTTCTTTCTTTTACTACCTACTTTTGTCGTTTCATTTTCCTTAGAATCAATAACAAACATTCAGAATATATAATGATCTGTCATTATATTTTTATGTTTAATGCAATATAAGGAGACAGGATCATAAAATACCTCTTCTTTTGTTTGATTGGAACCTATCAAGTTCATAACAACTTTATCATCAGTTAACTTGTTTACCGTAAATATATGATAGTTGTTGTTCACATTGTATGCTGAAACTTGCAATTTAAACACAAACTGTCTGCTTACTATACTTTCCAGATCAGTTGGGTATGATGTGTTCTCTTCATCCTGTCACAAAAATTTGAAATGTAAATGAATTAAAATATAAAGGACACCAAAAACACTTTTCATTTAACATATAAAATACAAAAGAAAAAGTATATGTATCTTTACCTTATCAATCTTAGATATAAGATACCCAACGGATTTGCCTAATAATTTGGCAACATCTTGTTGAAACAAACAAAAAGTAGCAGATCCAGTTTCATCTTGAACACGAATATGGATTTTAATTCTGAATAATTAATTCATTTAAATTAGGGATAGATGACAATTTATAAATAAATTATATATCTATATATTAGTATTCATACCTTGGAAAAAGATCTACTTTCTTTTGACAATTGTCACAGTTGTAGTCTCTCTCAGTTTGTTTACCTTCTGATTGTTTGACAACACTATTACAATTGCTACAAAGCATGTAATACCACCCTTGGTCATTCACAATTTTCAACACTTTTCCAATCACAACACACCCGATTGGCTGTCCAAAAATCAGTTATTAATTAGCTAAAGTTGATATAATTTGTGAGGCATAAACTTTATCACAGGTAATGTACCTCTGATAAATCATAAAGCTCATCAACTGTCTTTAACGGGAATTGTGAATAGTAATCTTCTGGTTTCCTTACTATAGTGTTTGATGATAACTCAACTTTAGACTTTTCATTTAATGAAAAATTTGTAGATTCAAACCTATTAAAGAGAATAGATAAGTAAAAATATTATTAACTACAAACATACAAAACATATAGAAAGTTCTGGTTTGTTATATTCTTACATGTCTCGGAAAGCTTTTATATGCGGATTATCTTCATTAATAAGCAGCTTCGACCCAGCAAAACAGTTAGAAACTTGTGTTACACCTGTATATAAAATTGCATACTCAATTTTTAAACACTTTAATATATATCCAAGGATATCAAATTTTTTAACAAAAAGATACTTACGATTCCATATACTTTGTCGTGCCATTTTGATAAGAACAATGATTGGTTCTGCTAAGCTTTCATGATTCTTGATATATTGATGGAGTTTTTTAGCAAGGTCATTCCATAAGATACATGGAATTGTTGCTCCACTGTATAGATAAAGAATATATACATATACTTAATACATATTATATTAATCTATATTCATTATACTAATAGATACTTACGTTACATCTTGTAGTTGAAATTCAAGTATGTGCTTAGGGGCATTATTTGGATTCAAAACGGTGATGTCTTTATTTTGTATCAAACGCCCAATAACATCTGCATTATAATACAAAAGGGAATATTAGCATATAATGTAGGAAAATATTGGCTATTTTTTTTTTGGTGCCAAAGGTGAATTATATTAACTCCAAGAATATAGTACATGATAACATAAAACTGAATTGGACACACCCCAAATTCAGAAAGCAAAAACAAGAACAAACTTATTCATCCAAAACTGCTAACAGAACAGAGCATTTTGCACCTCACTATCTTCAACATTGAGACATAGCATTCAGGAAACTTGATTCACCTTTAATTGCACCTACCATCTAACTACATTTCCATATCACCTTCCCACCAAGACATTCAACCCGCATCCACAATGTTCAAGGTGGGAAAAAGAGTATGGCTTCGTTAGGTACCCATATCCCCTCCTGGTCAAGGGCTCTACCAAATGTGATACATTTCCATCTCTACGAATGGCTTCACACATATGGGAACACACACCTTGAGGGAGGACCAACCCATACCTCCTGTGGGGATGTAAAGAATGGACCATGAAGTTTCATCTTTCACAACTCTCAATTCCATTCTTCTTACACCCCCCTCCTAGATCAGTTACCCTTCATATAGGAAACCTACTTTATGAGTGCAAAATTGACCAAAAGCAAATGGTATTCATACTTCACATTCAATTCTACACCAGACCCTTAAAGCTACATATGAATAACCACTGATTTGGACAATATGTACTCAAGGTACAAGGCCATCTATATACTGATCTGATGCATTCTCAGTTTTTGATGTTGAAAAAAAACTGAGAAATTGGTCACACAAACCATTTTATTTTGATGCAGGACTCATGAAAATCACCTCTGCAATACCAATAGTACTGTAATTCCAAACAGCATCAATTCACCAAGATACATACTGTATTTGGCTATTGACAGCATATTCATACTGTTTTATTAAATGTTCATTTAAACATATACAAAATATTGGCTATTTGTATATGTTTAAATGAACATTTAATAAAATAACTTACCAAACGAATAACTTTGATCAATCTTTGCATCCAAGAAGTCTTTAAACGATATCAATTCCAGTACATCATCATTGCAATTGAATTCAGAGCAATTACGCACATTTGTTTTCTTATAAAAGTGGATTTTGAACTCATGTTTTGATAATTTGGTAGAATCAACATTCCTTTTAACATTAAAATTAGATATTATGTGATAATTTTTTTCTTTTAAAAGAGTATCAAAATCATTGGCTAGAGAACTGTTTATTTAGCATGAATCTTGGTTCCCTAAGATTAAAAACATATCAAATATTACTATAAACCAATACACATATAATATTTAGTAAACAGTAAAAAAGTAGTTTCAAACTGTTAAATTTAATTAAATTTAATTAAAGTACCTGCTCATCCATAAGGATCATGTCAATGCCTGCTACTTTTGATGGACTGTAGTTATAATACTGATTCCAAAGTGCCACAATCTTAACTTTGATATTCACTTTACCTTTTGTCGGGGGTGATTTCTTGAAGAGGTGTAATTTTCATTGTCATTCCTACAAACAAAAGTAGATTAGATGTTCTTTACTAACACCAGATGAAAAAGATTATGAATAAATTTAAAGTTTAAACAAAGATGCAAAAAGAAATCCTAGTGAATAAGATCTTTGTTACATATTAACGTTTTATATTTTTTACAACAGATGAAAAGAAAAAAAAAACCTGCTGATTTGTTGACTTTTGTTGAATAGTCTGCAGAAAAGTTTGATTAAAAATTTGCTGGAATGAAAAACATGGTCAATCAATTGAGTTTATATAATGCTTCAGTTAAGTCCTTATTAGATTAGAATTACAATTGTAATACAATTAAAATTGGTTATGTATTAAGAAGTCTGTATTTTTAATGAATTACAGTTTAGTCCACTAATTTGTAAAAAAAGTTTTTAAAGTATTAAAATTAAATTTTAGTCCATTAATTTCTTAAAAAGTTTTTAAAGTACAGAAATTTATTATAATAAAATGCAAATGTAATTAAATAAACAACAGTATGCAAAACAAATTAAAGTCAAATCCAAAATTAATTTAGTGTTAAGAAATTACCTTCAAGCATCCGTAATCAATGACGTCAGTATCGGAAGTCAGCCACTGTTGGACTCCTGCTGGCCAAAGCCCTCACAACATCATCTAATCCATATCACCAGGATATTGCTACTATAAGTAGCCGTGTCCTTGCATTGGACGTTTTGTTGGTACATGTGTTCATTCTACTGATTTCACACCAAGCCCTAGCCTTTTTCTTAGAAACCTGCATTATAATTACAACCAAACAAACATATTAATAAAAATGCATAATAAACTGCTGGTAAGTCTGTTTTTGACTTCAAATTCTCAATGAAAACACGTACCACTCTACTGTTGCCGTCCTTGCATTGGACGTTTTGTTGGTACATGTGTTCATTCTACTGATTTCACACCAAGCCCTAGCCTTTTTCTTAGAAACCTGCATTATAATTACAACCAAACCAACATATTAATAAAAATGCATAATAAACTGCTGGTAAGTCTGTTTTTGACTTCAAATTCTTAATGAAAACACGTACCACTCTACTATTGCCACCATCTACATCAACTTTGTCACCAAGAACTACAAATGGGGAATTTTCTGGATCACAAGGAGTCGCCTGCAACAAATTTATTAGCTCATCAGTTCATAGAACAGATTCACATTATACATTATAAACCAGTAGATCCCATAGTTACTAATGTAGTTTCCTTTTTCATTCCTTCCCTTATAGAGTTAATTCATTTCCATCTAGGTTCCAAATTTAATGGTGTAATCTTTTCGGTGCAAAGGATATGCTCTGTTTAAAAGAAATATAACATCTAATTTCATACATATCGACACTAATCTCTGTTAATTGGCTGATTAAGATGCATAGGCATGGCTACTATCGGTATAATATAGTAGCAGCACAACATGTCATAATTCTCATTACAATGGTCTAACGACTCCAATATTATTAATCAGAATGCATAAAAAGATAAAACATATATTTACAGATAAGTTACACAAACTAACCACCAACTGGCAAGTTTTGACTCAAAATAAAGGCAACCCAATATAAAGGAAGTTGTTGTTTAAGACCATAACTCAGTATCAATAAGAATTCAAGGAAATAAGCAAATAAAACAATCTTATGTTCTAAACTATAATCTGGCTGTTACCAAAAGATTGGTTTCTATAAATTTTGTTATGTTAAACTTATAATTAATACTATCTATACGCCAAATAGATTAGCAGATGCCATTAAAAACCAAAAAATATTGCAGAACACTTGGATATCAGAAAGCCTTATTCATTTCTTTACAGCCTAATTCTTGCGGTTGCCATATACGAAATATTTGGAACGGGTCACTACTGAACTCACCTGTTGAGTCACTGAGACTGTCCTTCCCAACTGCCACCAGCTTACATTCTGGAAACCACATCAGCAATACCTACTGTTGTTGCAACCACTTAATGTTGACCACCATAATAACCAATTACTGGATTCCTCGTCTGCAACGATTCAACACAATGGAATCTGATATCTAGAAAAGAAAATAGGCAACTACTTAATACGTTGGGGTATATTTTACTCAAATTTTGATTTCATAATTGTGCCATGAAACTTCCAAGCAGTGAAATGATCGTACTACCATTGACACCGTGCAACATTTGAAATACTAAAGAAACTTGTATGGGTGAAACTGGTCAAATAAAAAGGGTGTCGAGCTTAATTCCACTGGAGTATACCATGGATCATTCGGTTACCTGTTTTGCGAACTGCTTCTTGAACCCTTAAGAAATATATGACCACTTTGACCCAAAACCTAGATAGCAAATCCACCCGATTACCAGAATATATGGCCACTTTGACCCAAAACCCTTTTCAAAGGTACCCGGCCAGACCCACCCTTTTGCCACCAATTTATGAATAGTCAAACAGTTTCAGAAACAAATATCAAACTCTGTTACCTGGATAGCAAATCTGTTACTGAATAGCTTTTTAATGGTAACTAAGACCAGACTTTCATGCTAACCAACTCTGCAAAAAACATGTGTAGTGACTTGAGTTGTAAATATATAGGAGTTCAATAGGAGACATGATATAGTGTTAGCTTCCTAAATCCATGAAATTCAACAATGGTAAACACTATAACCACAAAGTTATGATCCCTTAAACTAACATGTTCTATTTATAGCAAAACTACATCCTCAAACAATGATGTTAAAAAAAATACTAATTGTATAACAATCCACAAATCCCTAACCAACCAACAATTAATTGCTTGAAGTCTGATTTGAAGGCAACATGAGCAATTTTAATGATACTTTAATATTTATAATAATTTGGAATCATAAGATGTTGATGAAAAAACATACCAGGAGGTGAAGAGGCCATGATTATGAACTTTTGATCCTCATGATAATCTTTGTACATCAAATTGAAAACCTGCTATAATTCAAACTTGAATAGAGTATATGAATCACCTTGAATTAGTTAGCGATTAGTTAAAACTTTGGGGATCAAGGGTATGGTTTCGTTGATGAATCATCTGGGTAATGGCCAATTAATTGTTGGTTGGTTAGGAATTTAAGGTGGAATAGTGTGGTGTTAGGATTTCAGGTGGAATAGCTAGGGTTTAAGGTCAAACCGATTGGATTTGTTTCTGTATTTGTGAGTATAATTGGGAATGCATGAGGGTGATGAGTTACCCTTTTTTTTTATAAAAAGTTACACTTTTGGGTATCAATTATGATAAATATCAATGAGACCCATGTGTATTTTCGTTTTTCTTTTCACATCAATTCAAAAAGGTTTTTTTCATACTTTTTTAGATAAAAAAGGAAATAATTTGAATTAATTTTTATAAAACTTTTTTTTAAAAAGTTTAATTATTAAAAAAAATTACTAAATAAGGTATGAATTGATTTTTTTAAATGAAAAATTCCCAATAGGGGTTTTGTTTTATTATATAAAAGATTGGACAATGGATATCAAAAGATATAGATGGACTATAACGACAAACGAAGAGTACTCATTTTGTTTTCAATTTAGTGATCGCAGACAAGAATCACGCTATTTTGGAAAATTTAAATATCTACCCTGGGGCGGGCGAATGATCGGAATTGATATTAAGATTAACCTATGAGGTCGTGTTCATCTAAATCAAAAAAGGTTTGTCCTCCTTAACTAACTTGAACAAGGAAAACCCCATTTGTATATAATAAATACACCGTGCTACTAATAAATATTATCTCTATCATTTAATTTGATTGGTGGCATTTGCAAGTGAACAAGTATTGATAGGACATTAGCAAAATAAAACGATATACCATAACTTCATAAGGGAAGAAATATTTCATTATTTTGTTGATCATATCTGTTGAAGATGGATACAACAACACAACAACAACGTACATACCCAATCTCGCAAGACGAGATATGAGAAAGGTAAAATGTATACATATCCTATCCTTGTCTTTAGGAAAAATTTAAGAGCCAGTGCAAATGTGCGGGTGAGAGAGAACAGAAATAAGTGAAAGGAGGAAGAGAGCGAACAAGTAAAAGCATTCAAAAGACAAAAAAACAAAAAACAAGAAAATAAAGCAGAAAGGCAGGAACCCACAAACAAGAAACATAAGAGAAAAAGGACCAAAAAACAAAATCTGGATCGACGCGGGATTGATATTGATTCTCTTCTATGTCCATGTTGCCACTGTAATTTAGAAGACATTAACCATGTGTTTTTTGCATGTAATGTAGTTGTTGAGTTATGGATCAGAATCGGGGTGTGGTTGGAGTTAGATATCCCGGAGTTTGTTAATGTAGAAGACATGTTTCAGTGGATTGATGGTCAAGGAGGTGGGTCTACGCGTCAGATGATCTTAAAAACAACTTGTGTTGCAACGATATGGATTCTTTGGATGTATCGGAACTCGGTGGTGTTTGATGGCTCAAGAGTTAAAAAGCATCAAATTTTTGATTCGGTAGTCATTTACTCATTTCACTGGATAAGTAATAGAAACCTTAAGAGTAGATTCAATTGGAACGCGTGGATGCAAATCCCGCGTATGTAATTTCTTTGCTTTTCTTTGCTAGTTCCGTCTAGCTTTTTATAAATCAGTCGTTCAAAAAAAATACATGAGAAAATAAGCTATCAAAAGACAAATGGCAAAACACGCAAACAAGCATACAAAGCATAAATGCATGAAATAAACAAAAAGGGCACGGCAAAACAAATAAACACAAGCAAAAACGCAAAAAACAAAAGGGACAAAACACTTAGGAAAAAGCAAGCAAAGAAAAGGGGGCAAAAGACAAAAAGAGAAAGACCAAGACCAAATAGAGCAGCACATACACAAAGCATAGCAGCGCAAGAGGTCCTAAAGCTAAGGCAAAAGCAAAAGAAAAAAGAGAGGCCACTAAAATCCTAAAAAACTAAAGGGAAAAAGCTAAAGAACCACGAAACCTAAAACGAAAAGAGCCAAGATAACAAAGAGAAGTCAAAAAACCTAGACGCAAAGACTGCCTTCTACCACCTAGCCTGAATTACCTGCAAAATTTATACCTATCTCTCCATTCATTCTTATCTGAAGTTAAGTCCCCGGATAAGAGAAGCTCATTCATGTCTTGCTTAAGTCTATCCTCCCACCTAGGTTAGGTCTGCCCCTCCTTCACAAACCGTCGACTACCATCGCTTCGACTCTCCTTACTAGCGTTGATAGTGGCCTCCTCCTGACATGACCGAACCACCTTAACCTTCCTTTTTGCATCTTCGAGATTATAGTTTTGACTTCAAGTACTGTTCTCAAAAATCCGTTTTGAATCATGTCAAACATGGTTTTACCACAAGTCTGCCTTAGCATTCTCAGTTCTGCTATTTCCATCCTGTTACCTTGAGCTTTCGTGATAGGCCAGCTCTTTGATCCATACATGATAGCTGGTCTAATTGTCACCATATAAAATTCCTTTAGCTTAAAAAGGACTTGCTTATCACATAGTACTCTTGACGCGGCCTCCATTTCCGTAGGGTGGGTTACGTCATCGTCTAACCTCCAAGATAGATGTGCGTAAACATATGATTCGAGTTTAAAACTAAACCATAGTCATTTTGGTAACTACTTTTTGATATATTCACACACTAGAACGATAATGTCAGATGGTGTGTAATTTCATATTCATGACAATTAGTTATCAAGTGAACTAATATCTAATTATCAAATACGATCAGTCCCTCAAGTGAGCTAGTGCAATGACCATGAGATGTTTCGAGATTATTTACTGCATAAAATAGAAAGAATGTTTATCGAAGATATACACCATACGTGCATTTCCAAGTTTTTTGAAATGTGAAAGGGGAAAAAAAATAAAAAATGGAATTAATCTATACTAATGAAAATTTAAATCATTAATGTGTGGATAGCCCGGATAGGCTTTCAAAAGTTGTCATACTTGTTGTTCGTGTATGTAAATTATCCGTTTCTATATAACAAATGAAGTGTTATTGTATAGAGTGAACAATGTATTACGTTGCAATTGAAATACCATTTTCCTAATTTCTTGGCATTTAAGTGAGGTAACTTGTTTTTCTTTAATGAATTTTTTATATTTGAGATTTGGAATAAGAATTCAAAAAGTTAAGATAAACGGAATACAATGCTTCAAGTTGTGTTAGAGTCAATATTGGACACTATGCTTCATTCACTAAGGCCATTGGGAAATTGTTTGGTAATTTCTTGTTTCGGTCCACTTTCTTCCCAACCATACATTATAGCCAACGTCTTTTAGCAGACTATATAGGTGCAATACTTAATTTTAATAGTTAATGACTTCTCTATAGATTTTAGGTTCGAATCTCGCATATTATAAAGAAAAATGCTTCATTCAACTTAGTTTAACATTCAAAGAATTGTACGTTTTTAATACATATAAACATGTAAAAACTGATAATTGAGTAATGTTTATTGATGTGTTTTGTTTGCATGTTATTTTTGTTGTCTTTCAAGACGTTGATAATCGACGACTTAAACTTTATATTTCTTGTTGGTAAACTAGACCAACATTTTGGCATAGCACAACTGGTTAAGGTGGTTGTCATGTTCATGAAAGGTCGGATAGGAATGAGCTATGGCCTAGCTACCGGCCTTTGTGTTTCGCGTTCTAGTGGAACTTTTTTACTGACCTTGGACACTCGTGTATCTATCACTAATTTACCCATTTCTAGCTGATACTTTTGTCATTTTATGTTGAAACAACATAAGTTTGAAGCTATTGAACCAACCAACTAGTCACGTATTGCTGCCCTCGTGCCAAAAGTTCAAATTTTCTATATTATGTGAAATAGTTTATGTTATCTCATAAAACTTCACGTGCTTCTCAAAACTCTTTATTAGCAAACACAGAATTAGAGCACACGGTATGGTCCCCGTGAACCCAACGCCAATTCGTGGCCACACCAGGAGTATTGACGCCAAGGCTCAAACCAAAGTAGTTTCGTGCGCGAAAGAGGTGAGTGTTTAAAAAATATAGTTGTTGATTTGATTCCAACGGTTAAAAAATTCAATCTTTTTTATCCCGCCTTTATATAACAATTGGCATGTCAATACACTCTCAACAAGCTACAAATAATCATGTACACTTGCATCATATAGGATAACATGATTTTGAAAAATCAAAAATTTGCTAAAAGCGAATTCAACGAATTGAATATTAGCTCGCAATAGAATATACAACGTACTTGGATCGAGAGATGCGTTGTACAACGAAGGAATGCCAAAGAATTACGTGATAAACATACTCATAAAACTCTTCAACGAAATATTATTGAGCATCCTTGACAAAGACATCAACAACAAAATTAGTTTATTCATAATTTAATGTATTATTATATTTTCATATTTACAAATATTTTTTTTTTTTGAAAAAAAAAAATCATATTTTTTTCGCATTGTAATTTGCATTTTTATATTATGAAAAAAGAAATAGCAAGTTTGATAAAATAAAATAAAAATAATAATAATAAAATAAATAAAAATGGTGGGTCTCAAAAAGGTGTTTTGGCTCGAGTGATGAGTGGGCGAGTATTTTGGTGTGTGAGTGATGAGTGGGCGGGGTATTTTGATGTGTCGGTGATAAGGAAAGTGAAAAAGAAGAATGTTGAGGTGGCGTTGAAATGACTCTTTGGCTTGAGCAATGACCCCTTGCTCTCTTAGAGCACAAAGTGCAATGGCTTAAGCCACTTTATCATCTCAGCGTCCCATCAACTTTTTCCCATTTCAGTTCACTTAAAAACACCGTCCCTAGTAACGTAAGCCAAAACTTAATTTTGAGACCCACAATATTTTTTTTCTTTTCCACATTTTAAACCAAATAAATAAAAATAAAATTACAATATGAAATCAAAAATCATACGAAAACAGTTGGGCATCAAATGCTCTTCAGTAGCGTCGTCGTCACTTTTTATCCGATAATGCGGTGGAAATTTCGAGCTTCTTGTTGCAACGATTAGTGATACTTATTAGCTTTCGTTGAAAATAAAATGTCACCTTCATCATCATCAGAGTGGTATACGTCATCTTCCGGATTCATAGTTAACAATATTTTAGTTTGTATGAAAATGGAAGTGAAAGATGATTTTTTGTGTGTAAACATGGATCTAAGAAGTGGTTTATATAGAGTGAAAAATGGTAGGTCAATTTATGCACATGCCATGATTGAGTTGAAAGGTGATGCGGAGTTGAAAAACTCCCTCATGGTGGCGGTGCCAAAATTCAAGGGTGAGGGGTATACTATGCACTCTATCCATATTGAGTACGAGTGGACACCTCCAAGATACTCAAGTTGTAAGGTATTTGGTCACGTTCTTAATGAATGCCCTAAGAAACTTGTCCCAGATACTATTAAGAACATGAAAGTGCTAAGGAAAGCTATGTGTGGGGTTCAGATTGGTTCGTAGAATAAGTTCGCTTTTGTCAACCTAAGGAACCTGATAACGCTACACGCGTCGTTCGGGGTCAAAGGAACTTCCTTTTCTTCGAGCAAGTTTTATAACACCCTAGGCAGTGAACCTAATCGTTGTAGTGTAGTATTAGGGTAAGCCACGGGTATTGATATCGTTCTCTAGGGGAATAGTGTCGCTAGGCTGAAGTGTATGTCGATTTAAGTCTAAAGGTGAGGGATGATTATTTTTGTATTTTTATATTTTATGAATCTCGGTTTTGGAGGGGAGGGTGGAATTAGTTGCTAGTCAACTATCCCAAAAGATACTAACTAAATTATGGGTCTACCAGTAACGTGAAGCGTATCTACTTATGATGTATTACTCCTTGCTAGCTATCTAATTCTACCTACTGAATTGTCACGTCCTATTGATGGTTGAATTGTCACGTCCTTATTCTTAACACGTTGTGTTTTCTAAGGTCGTAAGGTGTGCATTCCCTAACTCTTTAAAGTCACCTTTAAGTGTAGTAAACAAAATCCACTAAGTCATTCATAAACTAACTTTAAGGTTATATTTGGTTTAGTAAACGAAATCCACCAAGTCATTCATAAACTATCAAAGATTTATCAAGTATTAAACACAACGATAGCCTAGTCGCACTCCTAAGCTAATTACAATTAAGATAAGAGACAACCAATCAAACAAGAGACAGTAGGGTGCAAGAATTATAAACTAAACCAATTAGACTCATTGAAATTGTCACACCCCTAATGATGAAGATAGACACAAGCATCACTAAGAAATCAATAAGATCTAATTAATTATATACAAGTTTCATACAATCATAAGCAAACACAAGGTGAATTAGCCAAGCATAATTAATGAAGAGCAAGCAACAATTGTGATAATTGAAGACATACCATAGGATTGGATTAACAAACAAATCATTACACGATGTTTATGGAGTGTTTGAAACCCTTTAAGTTGCTGGAAAAACACCTACCTAAACCCTGGAATCGGACTTAGGGTTTAGGGCTTACAAAAAGTGAAGTTATAATGTTCTATTTATAGGCAGATTTTCTGTCGGCAAAGGGTGACGGCGTCACACTTATAGAGTGACGGCGTCACGAACATTTTTTCACCAAATTGTAGATTTTCTCGTTCCGGTCGCGTGGGCTTTTGAACCACCTAAATCCGAGTTCGTATGCAAAAGTTATGGCCAAAACAATATCAACTACTTCGCGCATGTTGTGATAGTCTTGATCAGCTTGTGACGGCGTCACCTTGTGGTTGCGACGCCGTCGGCTTCTTCTTCTGACGCCGTCGAGATCTGAATCTAGGACGTCTGAGTTGTGACGCCATACTCTTTAAAATCTGACGCCGTCACTTGTAAATGAGCAATTTGGCTACTGAGTCGTCACAAAAGTGATGCGACGGCGTCGCAGTTAACACCTGACGCCGTCCCCTTCAGTTCCAGCAGTCTAAGTGGCTCGATTCTTGACTTTGGCCATTTTCTTCGTATATTCGCGCCTTTTCGTCCGAATAAGTGTCATTCCAGCATTTTGCCTTCAAGATACCTAAAAAGTGAAAAGGAACGATATTAAGTAATAACGGATACAAAAGTGATCAAATAAGGGCTTAAAAAACCCCTCAAAAATATACCTTTTAAAACCTTATCAAATATCCCTACACTTGGTATTTGCTTGTCCTCAAGCAAATGTGCTTTTAGCCAATTAATATATAAGTTAGGGGTCATGAAGCATTGGTTTAAAACAGTCCACAACACATATAAGCCCCGCAAAAGTCATAACAAGCACGGAAATTACATACTAGCACCTCACATGGGGTGTTTGGATACTCACATCTCTCTCGGGTGTATATGAAATATAACAAATTGGAAATGGAAGATAAACACTCATTAACCGGTCCTAGTACATAGATTACCATAGGCTTGAGAATAGATCAAACCTCCATCGCTTTGGCGTAAGCACCTAGGAAAGACTATCAAAGAGGTCTTTAAAGGGTTGTAATGTTAGGCTTACGGTAGGGAAACAAAGGGTTTGGTGGGATAGGCTATATAGTGGTGGCAAGTCAAAAATCTCTTATGTTACAAGCATACGAAGAATGGCGTTGCTAAGCCAAGACTCGACACTCTAGACTCTAGCTAACTGAAATAAACAAACATAAATTTAACGGATAGATGTAGGATGGTAGCCCGTATTTTTTTTTTTTTTTTTTTTTCATACACTTTTACTCTACCATCCTCTACAGTAACATCAAAATAATAGGGATTTATAGGCACATCCCTACACTTGAGTTGTTATTACTCTAACACTAATTTGACCCGAATTGAAAAGATCAAAACACTTGGGGTACATTATTATGCAAACAAATGGAATTTGAATTTAACGTTCCCTTCCCGTCATTTCATAAACTTTAACTTTTCCCATGAATCCCAATCGTCCCAAAACTGTATACAAAGGATATGACTTGACTTAGCAACTCATGCAAGCAACCAGATAATTGAACTAAGGGTTTAGGGTGATAACAATAATGCACTAAAAGTGAGTGCATACAGGGTAGGCTAAGGCGATTTGGGTGTATATTTGGGGGTGGGGTGTAAACAATGCTCTTCATTGATATTCCGGAAAAACTGAAACATCACGAGAACCGCGAAAAGGATAGTCTCTGAGGGGTTAACTAGGGGTATCGTGTACTAAATATGAGTACAACGCAAAGGGTGTGGGGGAATTACTCAACCGATGTGGAAGAAGTAATTATATTACGGGTATCAAACAAGGGTTATCCTAATGCCTTTTATCATTTAGTTATTCCTAACTACACAAGTGTAGTCTTACTTGCGATCTCGGAATGCATCACAAAACAAGTTCTAGAATCTAATATACTATCGGTTCACACTCTAAGCATTGAAGATGAATGCTTTTAATTCCTACTAATCTAAGGGCGATCCTCACATTTTGGGTGGAATTTAGGTGGTAAAGGGTTTTTGTGCTAGTCATGCAACTTCCTATCCGTGAGACGTTTTTGTTAAGACTAATGGCCCACTCCTATATGTCATGAAAAATTTTAAATTTGGTGCCAAAATTACCCTAACCGACATTTTCTCATGGTTTATTACACAAATACAATTGGACAAAGCAAATAATCAAGGATAAGCATAGTTTCAAAGTTCCCGTTTTATTTTCCCTCCCTACACTTAAACTGAACATTGTCCCCAATGTTCCCCGAAAGTATCAAAGGTATGATAATGGAAGGTAATTAAAAACGAAAGAAACTAGTACTCCCCTGATTAGCTCGGTAGGATCCGTGTGTGAAGTAGTGGTTAAATCCTTTCCAAGAAGAATTTATGCGTGAAAAGCTCCTTCCAATCTTATGTAACTTCTTCTTGATAAATTAAACCTGCACACTTGAAGAAAACAAACAACCCAACGCATCAAACCGAACAAACAAAAATCTCAACAAGATGTAATTCCAGACTTAAATAGGATATAATGCTTGTGGAATGGATGTTTGCAGATTTTCTAGAAAAAATTAAGACCTGGAAAATTCCAAAAATTTATAAGTAGCACAGAAAACGAGAAAAAAGTAGTAAGCAGTTTCTACTCCTCCTGACGCCGTCAGGTTGTGATCCTGACGCCGTCAGGTTATCCTGACAGAAACTGGTCTGCGATTTTCTGAAAAAAAAATTCTGGAAAATTTATATCTTTAGAATCTGGAAAAATTCCTGCAAAACATCCATTATGACTCGATACAAGCATTTGACTCTAACAAATACACATATATATCTTTTAAATAATTGTAATTCTCATGTTCGCGTTTCTTTTGAAAACGTGTGTAATCCTCCCTACACTTATCCCTTATGTAAAATACCTTTATATGTAATTAAGACGAGGTTAAAGACAAAATAAAGCATTTTTACAAATTCAAACATGAGAATAAACAATTAATAAAAGATATACGACACACAAATGAAAATGAAAAACAAATACACATGGGTTGCCTCCCAAGAAGCGCTTGTTTTTGTTCGAGTCACGAGCCTGACTCTACCCTTATTTAACAGATAAAGGGGAAGTTTTTCCTACACTTAAGTTTAAGTGCGGGTGGTAGTAGCAATACACACCCTTAGGGTGGAAATTTGCTACGTGAGGAGAGGGTGATGGGTGATTTATATGCTCAAAGGAGTGTGCTCCATTCATTATAACCTTACCTAAGTCTATTGGTGTAGCGGGTGAATCAAATCTCCCTCCTAAAAATGGATCATCTTCTATCAACTTCAAAAGATTCTTAGTTAAGGATCCATCTTGACCTAATAAACCCGGTTTAAACCCATAGTGTTTCTTGTTATCAACCATGAATGGGTGATATAAGTGTGTAAGGTCATGGGTTACTCCTATATTAGCTTCCACTCTACATGGCCTAGAATCTACCACCTTTATCAAGCAACTACCCGGACTATCTATTTTGATGGGTGGATTGGGGCCTAATTCAATTCCAAGATTCACATCTAAAGACGGAACATTGGGTAAGGTTTTTGGTTGAGGCTCCGATTCATCAAAATTAGGAACTTCCCTAGGACTAAGAGAGAGGTCACGACAACAAGCATCTAAACCTACATTCTCTAGTGGCGTTTGGTCCAAAGGTTCTCTATCAATCGGGGCTCCTATAGTCTCTTCGACTTCTTCCGGGAAAGTTATAGGTGATGTGTGTTCCTCAAGTGATGGTAGGGCTTGTGGGCTTGGAGTTTCCACCTTTTTCTCCATTATATCTAGATCTCCTAAATGTTTGAAATTTATCCCACACATGCAACTAGGTATTTCAACTATAACCATCTCACAATCTTGTTCGGGTTTAGGTTCCATATTTTTAAAAACTAGGTCTTTTTGATCATGATGCCTAAGGTTGGATAAATCCTCCTTATCCATTTCCTCAAGTTGTAACAACTGATGGTTTATACTTAGGACGATTTTCTTAAAATTTTTCCAGAGGGTTTCACTAAAAGGAGTTAATTCTAACAATGATCGTTGAATAGAAGCCACACAAGCACAAAATTTATCAAATCCATCCAACGTTACACCCGTCTCCTTTTGGATATCTCTAAGATCACTCACAGATTCATTAGAACACCAAGCTGCTAAACTCAATTGATCCTCATTTGTTAATGATTCAAATGCAACTCCACTTGTCATAGCGACAAATGAAAAGGGTTTTACAAACACAAACACGAAGAAGGGGGATAGACTACAAGGAAGCTAATAAAAAGAAAAAAAATCTCACTTGATAGGAATCTTGTGAGTAGACCTAAACAAGATATAAATCAAGCCTAAACAATAACTATTCCCCGGCAGCGGCGCCAAAAACTTGATAACGCTACACGCGTCGTTCGGGGTCAAAGGAACTTCCTTTTCTTCGAGCAAGTTTTATAACACCCTAGGCAGTGAACCTAATCGTTGTAGTGTAGTATTAGGGTAAGCCACGGGTATTGATATCGTTCTCTAGGGGAATAGTGTCGTTAGACTGAAGTGTATGTCGATTTAAGTCTAAAGGTGAGGGATGATTATTTTTGTATTTTTATATTTTATGAATCTCGGTTTTGGAGGGGAGGGTGGAATTAGTTGCTAGTCAACTATCCCAAAAGATACTAACTAAATTATGGGTCTACCAGTAACGTGAAGCGTATCTACTTATGATGTATTACTCCTTGCTAGCTATCCAATTCTACCTACTGAATTGTCACGTCCTATTGATGGTTGAATTGTCACGTCCTTATTCTTAACGCGTTGTGTTTTCTAAGGTCGTAAGGTGTGCATTCCCTAACTCTTTAAAGTCACCTTTAAGTGTAGTAAACAAAATCCACTAAGTCATTCATAAACTAACTTTAAGGTTATCTTTGGTTTAGTAAACGAAATCCACCAAGTCATTCATAAACTATCAAATATTTATCAAGTATTAAACACAACGATAGCCTAGTCGCACTCCTAAGCTAATTACAATTAAGATAAGAGACAACCAATCAAACAAGAGACAGTAGGGTGCAAGAATTATAAACTAAACCAATTAGACTCATTGAAATTGTCACACCCCTAATGATGAAGATAGACACAAGCATCACTAAGAAATCAATAAGATCTAATTAATTATATACAAGTTTCATACAATCATAAGCAAACACAAGGTGAATTAGCCAAGCATAATTAATGAAGAGCAAGCAACAATTGTGATAATTGAAGACATACCATAGGATTGGATTAACAAACAAATCATTACACGATGTTTATGGAGTGTTTGAAACCCTTTAAGTTGCTGGAAAAACACCTACCTAAACCCTGGAATCGGACTTAGGGTTTAGGGCTTATAAAAAGTGAAGTTATAATGTTCTATTTATATGCAGATTTTCTGTCGGCAAAGGGTGACGGCGTCACACTTATAGAGTGACGGCGTCACGACCATTTTTTCACCAAATTGTATATTTTCTCGTTCCGGTCGCGTGGGCTTTTGAACCACCTAAATCCGAGTTCGTATGCAAAAGTTATGGCCAAAACAATATCAACTACTTCGCGCATGCTGTGATAGTCTTGATCAGCTTGTGACGGCGTCACCTTGTGGTTGCGACGCCGTCGGCTTCTTCTTCTGACGTCGTCGAGATCTGAATCTATGACGTCTGAGTTGTGATGCCCTACTCTTTAAAACCTGACGCCGTCACTTGTAAATGAGCAATTTGGCTACTGAGTCGTCACAAAAGTGATGCGACGGCGTCGCAGTTAACACCTGACGCCGTCCCCTTCATTTCCAGCAGTCTGAGTGGCTCGATTCTTGACTTTGGCCATTTTCTTCGTATATTCACGCCTTTTCGTCCGAATAAGTGTCATTTCAGCATTTTGCCTTCAAGATACCTAAAAAGTGAAAAGGAACGATATTAAGTAATAACGGATACAAAAGTGATCAAATAAGGGCTTAAACGACCCCTCAAAAAGGTACCTTTTAAAACCTTATCAGAACCAAGGAAACTGAAGGTAAATAATGATAAAAATGATACTATGGTTCCTTCCACTTCGAACTCGTTTGATGTATTAAGCTCTATTGTTGATGTGGAGGAAGGAAAGGGTCGTAAAGTTTCGGCATTTGGTAGTCCAAGTACTACATCTATGGCTGCAAGGATTAATGAACTAGAAAGTTAAATGCTTGATGAGAAACTTTTTCTTTTAGGTGATGATGGAAAGCCGCTAAAACCTTGTAGATCAAGGCTTCCTATGCAAAAGGAGGCTATTGTGATATCGGTATGTGAACCCGATGCGAATAATTATAAACACAAAAAGTTTTACAATCCTCCTAGGTAGAGTACCTAATAGTTGTAGTGTAGTATAGGTAAGACACGGGAGATTGATCGTTCTCTAGGGGAATAGTTTGGGTAGGCTCGAAATGTATGACGAATTAAGTCTAAAGGTTGAGGGATGATTATTTTTGTATTTTTATATTTTTTAGAAAGCAAAGTAAAATTTCGGGGTTTGAAGAGTTTGGTTTTATAACTACTAATTAAACTAAAATTTCGAAAAGAATAATTGGTGAACTCGTATGATAGATAAAATGTATTTACTTAAAATCTCACTACTCTCTAGTTATCTCCTATTGATTAGTTGAATTGTCACTTTCTTGTTTTAATTAGCACGTTGTATTCCTTAATATCAATCGCTAAGGGTTGTCAATCCATAACACTATGACTTTTAGTCCTCGTCGAGTCTATATCGATGTCAGCGAACGCAATTCACGCATTAAATATAACGAACAACACACTAACTCTATGCTAGTGGGGCGTTTAGTCGGACGTTCAAGCAAATATCCTAAGATCTAGCAAGTTTTTCTACTCGTAACGCAATAAAAACTAATCAAAACAAGAGACGGCAATCAATAACTAATAACTAAGTTTCATTCACATCTAAATAAACACTAATAAATTTAGCCTAACATGTTATATAGAAGAGAAGATAAACAAATAATCACACAACACATATACATATTGTAATGATTAAGGATTGAATAACTTATCTTTAATAAAACATAGGAAGTTAAGGGGGCTAAAAACCCTTACAAAATCTGTGAAATTCGTGGTTCTCTAGGTTCTCCAATTTGCACTCCAAGATGTTTATTTGAATGAGAAAAATACAAAAAAAATATATATATATTTACACTTGTGACGACGTCACTTTTTAAGTGTGACGATGTCAGCTCGCCGTCATTAGGGTTTTGAGAACTGTAGACGCCTTATTGTGACGACGTCGCCTTATGACGCCGTCATTCTTTACTTTTCTGGTCCCTACACCGTCAGCTCAAGACCGTCTTCATTTTCTGAATCGTCACTTGATAAAATTATAACTTGGTCTTCTTCGTTGCTCTTCAAGTAACAGTATCACTTAGTAATCCTGACGCCATCACATCTCCTTTTTGTGACGTTTTCTTGACTTTGTCATTTTATTGTCCAATTGAGCCGTAAATGTTCCAATTTTCAGCATTTGCTTCCCAAGTGCCTAAAACTCAAATAGAAACGATTTAGGATAGTAAATGATCAAATATGTACGAATTTAAAGGCTAATGACCCTTTAAAAACGTATAAAATTAAACCTCATCAGAACCTAGTACTATTAAGGAAAAGCAAAGGGAAGATTCATATAATGATGAAGTCGAGGATATTAATGATGACATGGCTCGATATATGGCTAACCCGAATCATGTTGATGGAGTAGTTAATGATGCAAGTCTCTTTGAGTATGAAGATTATGATGGTTACGAGTATGATGTTGATGACTTAACTGAGAAACAACTTGCTTTCTGTGACGAGTAGGACATCCATATCCGTGATTGAGTTAGGAAGTAATTGTAGTTTTGTTGTTGACATTTTATTTTGGTAGGTTCATAAGATTGGTATGTCTCTCTTATGATAGATTTTGTTTGAAGCACAATAGGTGCGTTTGTTTGCCTGTAACGGGCTGATATGTAGAATTCACCCTCATCCTATATAGTTAATTATTTTTTAGAGTAATACATTTTAACGGGAAAACCTTTTACCCAAAAAAGAAAAATGATTGTTTAAAAATATTGTATATATATTTTTTTATTTTTTTTGACAAAATGAAAAGAAAAGAGAAGTATCCGTTTCATTGCAACGGTCAAAAGTTCAAGGTCTTTTCACATTTGGCATTCGCCAGTTCCTTGGCGATATCACTCGCGAGGCTATAGGGCGGTGCAATGACGAAGGGTTTGGAGAGTGCCACACTGGGATGGCCAGCTTCCCTCGTGACTGCACCTTGTGCTTTCATACATGCAATGAAAATACATTTAAATTGGTCAAATATATACACTTTGTATCATAAAATAATAATTATGAGGTATTTGGGGTTGTTGTGTTTTGAAAGTGATGAGTTATTATTTACACATGCCTCTTCTCATCTATGATTAATTGATGTTTCATAATAATAATCATGATCTCTGACGTTAGTCGCAATTTTTAAAATGAGAGCTTCTACCGAGATCTTTTTAAGCATGATCTTTTCTGTGATTAGTATATGCGGTTCAACATAAACAACCATGATCCCTAAAGTTTATCATTTTCATCATACATTCTCACACGGGGTTGACAAAAAATAAAGAATTTGATGAATTCACATAGAAATGGAGTAATATTAACACATGTTTGACTTCACAATAAACAAGTCAAAAGGCTCATTTTTTAGTCTATAATGAAGCATAATCACACGTAATTATTAGTAATGAGGCTTAAAGAAAGAAACACGCACGATCTTCTACGGGCATGCCAACCACGTGAAACAAATACTTTTATAACATGATAAATTGCTAAACTAAAAAACAGTCAATTTTGTTCTAACCAAAAGCAAGTACTATGTAATCACTTGTCGTTGACAATCTTTCCATTAATATTAGTGGGATTTTAGAGTCTTAAAAAATAATTAATTAGTCAAAGTCATACATCACGTTCAACTTTTGAGCCTTTCTTAGAGCATACGGTCTAATAACGCGTCACTCGGCGTTATGATAACATGGCACGTTTTGAACCGGCGTTATTATACCATCGTTCCGGCATTAGGTGTTGCATTATGACCAACGTTGTTATGGCAACATGCGTCGGAAGAGATAAAGGGAGAAAAAAAATATTAACCCTCAGCCATTCAACGGCTAATTTAATTTCAAATTCAAAAAAAAAAATAATTACATAATCAGCCCCTATACGTTATGTAATATTTGTAAACAAAGATTAAAAAAAAATTAAACCTTTAATAACTAATAGACTAAAATACACCGTTAGTCCCTAAACTTGTACAGAAGCATCACGATGGGACAAAACTGGGCCTTTTCATCGTTGAGGGTCCTATTTCAAGTTTTTCACTCGTTACAGGTCCTTTGACCAAGTCAAAGTTTGATTTTTGTTTTGTAGTCGAGGGTATTTTAGTTCATACACATTTATACTTTTATAACACATTTATATTTTACCCCTTCATCTTTCATCCTCTTCATCATCTACCCAAATCATTCATCTCCCCAAATTTCAAACACTCCCATCTTGCCTTACAAACCTGTAACCAGTACGAGTGCTAAATAATCATTTGTTTAAATATTTGAATCAATTCCATTTGTTTGAATATTGGAAGCTCAGACTTTTTGAGAAGGCCAACTAGCAAAATGGTATTTATAAGTTACTCCATTTTCTTATATTTTACCTGCTTTAATAAAACTACGATGACTGATTTTAATTATGATATAATGATGTTAATGACTTATCAAGTGTCTTATTGGTATTGAATTACTGTATTGCCTTGTGGTAGCTTCCATTTCGATAATCCAACTGCTTGTGATTTTTATGTAATGTTGCAGATTAGCCAATACTCCAAGAAGAATGTTTGTTTCATTATGTTTGTTGATAAGGAAACAATTGTTGGTGAAACCGGAAGTGGGAAGACTACACGTGAGTTACTTCTATACTTCTATATTGTTTTGAAAAAGGCATTATTCAAGTTTGTTTATTTATATGGTTTTACGTATATATGATGTTGGCCTCATATTGGTTTCCTCAGTGTTTCATTTATGTTATTATGTGTTAAGCTAGCATTTTTGTGGCCATGGTGTTGGGCTATGAATGTTTGCTACTCGTACATAATGACCCATATCCAATCAGGAAAGCCCCTCATATGGTTTTCTTTCCGAAGACGGGATGAAAGGGCGTATTTTCATGTCCATTGACCTTATTAGGATTTTTACACCTAGTTCTAACCTCTAACTTGTCGGTTGTATATATTTTCTTATGACAGAGTTACCCCAATATTTATTTAATGGAGGGTTTTGCCGAGATGGAGGAATTATTGGAATCACTCAACCAAGACGTGTTGCTGAAAGAATGTGGTGTTGAGTTGGGGCTAAAGGTTGGGTAGTCCATTAGGTTTGAAGATGTGACCTCCATGTCAACGAGGATTAAGTACATGACGGGCGGACTGTTATTGAGGTGAATAAACAAGTTGCACATCTTGTAGCATTTCTGTATATTCAAATATTTTATGCTTCAAGCCTGCAAGTCTGAACTATATCAATTAGAAATAATGTGGATGAAGAGAAGACCATATGCTACTTAAATATCTAAGCTTGCCTGAAAATGTTTTCCTTGTTTATGTTTGCCTACAATGTGGTTTATCCTCCTCAGCTGTAGGCGTAATAAATAAAATGTTGTGAGAGGTCGTTTGTCCTGAGATGAATGACTATACCCAAAACAGTATTGAGTTGTTGCATAGTGCACACGTTTGTATGTTTATGATGTTACACGCATCCATTTTTTAGAATCACATAGGCTCTTACTGCATGATTGTAAACTTTAAGCTGATTAGGATTGCATATGCTCACAGGGAAGCACTTTTGGATCCGTATCTTTCAAGGTACTCGGTTATAGTCGTTGATGAAGCTCATGAAAGGACCGTGCATACGGATGTGTTGCTAGGTTTGCTGAAAGATGTACAAAAGAAGAGATCTCGAAGTTCTAATGCATCTAATAATGATCATGTGAAGTCCAACGATGGTGTTTTGGTGAAAGAAGAAAATGATGGTCAAACTAGCAGCAGCAGTTTTAAGCAACTAGCGAAAAAGTTGAATCCATTAAAGTATCATGTCTACTAGTTTGGATGCCCGTGGATTCTCTGAGTATTTTAGTGGTGCGAAAGCTGTTCATGTTCATGGGCGACAATTTCCAGTGGATATTAACTACCCTTTTTAAAAACTTTGCTTTTTTAGATACATTTGGAAGAGGGACCTGGTGATATACTTGTATTTCTTTCTGGTCAAGAAGAGATCAAATCTATCGAGTCTCTTGTGCGTGAGAATCTTAAGAAATTACCTGAAGCGAACCAGAAACTTTTGATCTTACCATTGTTCTCTTCTCTTCCATTGGAAAAACAAATGAAAGTCTTCACTCCTGCTGCAGTAGGATTCAGAAAGGTAGACTTCTTATCAGAAACATTAATGAGTGACAGTGTTACCTGCATCTATTATGATCAAATATATTGACACTGTGTTAGAATTTTTATGATCAAATATGTTTATACTATATTAGAAAGTTAATTTTTGTGTGTTGTTACTGTTAGGTAATACTCGCAACTAACATTGCTGAAATAGTAGTTGCTATTTAAAGATAATACAGTAGTTGGTGTTAAGGAAGAGCATATGAAACACATTAAGGGCCTGTTTGTTTAGTTTTTTTATTAAGTCCTGTTAAATTAAAGTGTCTGTCTAGATATATGATGTCTGTTTGTAGATGAATAAATGGTTGTTTGTTTTGTGTGCTGAATAAAGTGTCTGAATTATAAAAAATTACTGTTATACCCTTTTATTTGAAATAAAGTTAAGAAGTGTGAGGGCAAATATGTAAAATTAGAATAAATGGGATGACTTAATTTGTAGACCCTCATCTCCATGACTTTTTCTAGAAGGTCACATGTTAGTTTTAAGCACTAAACAAACATCAATTTGGTGACTTAATTAGCTTACCTATTTTTCAATTAAGACACATTAAGTTATTATCAAACACTACCTAATTGTTACTGGGGAGATGATGATTATGTTGGGGAGATGATGACCAGGATGATGTTGGGGGAGATGATGATTTTGGGAGATGAATGATTTGGGTAGATGATGAAGAGAATGAAAGATGAAGGGGTAAAATATAAATGTGTTATAAAAGTATAAATGTGTATGGACTAAAATACCCTCGACTACAAAACAAAAATCAGACTTTGACTTTGTCAAAGGACTAATCTGGCACTTAATGGCCATGTTTTAGACCTATGGCGATGAAAAGGCCCAGTTTTGTCCCAGAACGGTGCACCTTGCCAAGTTTAGGGACCAACGGTGTATTTTAGTCTAACTAATATAAATACCCACTTATACCAAACTTTTTTTTTCCACAACTTAAACTCAAATTCATATACTTCATCTCTAACAAAAAAACTTGGTCTTTCACAATGAATCCGAATCAAAATGACGAAGAACGTAACAACTGGTCCGATGTAGATGACAAAACTGACGTATACTTTATGATGGTTGCGTACAAATATCACCAACAGTTAGAACAAGAAGCAGCTCGACCTCACTTAACCCGTAACCCGATCTACCGTGAATGTGAGGTTGCTGAAGTACGTTTGATGAACGACTATTTCAATTAAGGTTGTAAGTATTTGCACGTGACTTTTCGAAGAAGATATCGTATGATCCGGAAACTATTTCTAGAAATATTCAAAGGTATTGAATCTTATACTTCTGATCCTCTTCCAAGTCATTTTCAATTCTTTAGCCAAGCACCCGATTGTACGGGTCGAATGAGTATAAGTGTTACTATGAAGTGTACAGCCGCCATACGCCAATTGGCATACGACACCTCACCCGATGCGTTTGATGAATATTTGCTAAATGAGAGAGCATACTAGTCTCCAACAAAAGAAATATGTATGAGGCAACGAATGTGGGTTGACAGATGTGATGTCCAACGTCGAAAGGCAAAAGAAATACGTGAAAGAGATACGCATACTAGTCTCCAACAAAATGTTATGGAGCATCTTTGAGAAAAACATCTTCGACAACAACAAGAACTGAACAAGAACAAGATGAATAAGTATTTGTAATTCGTATATTTTTTAAATTTCCGTATATTTTAAAATTTTCGTATGTTTTTATTTTCTTATTCTTTTATTTGTAATAGACTTTAATGAATGAAATATTATTTATGAGGTAATGTTATAAATGAAAAATTAGTTAAAGGGTTTAAATTGTAATTTATAACGGTTTTTATTTATTTTTATTTTTTTTTCTAATTTTTTTTAATGAAGCTCGAAATATGGTGTTGAAGTGGTGTTATAATAAGAGGTATTTTTTTTAGTATTAATGTTAAAATGTTAAAATTGATATAGCGCTAATGTAACACGGTGTTATTCCATAACACAAGTTATCATACCTATTGCTCTTACACTACTAAAGGCGGTAAAAACGAACATATTTGGCTGATTAATTATATGTTAGATTTTTCTTTTTTTTTTGAACTTATGTTTGATTTTGTATCGTGTTTAAATAAATCAATTTTGAACTCGATCAACTAGTGTTTGGTTGAGTTTAAAAAAAAATGGTATTCATCATTTTAGAAATTACTAGTAATTATCCTGATATACATTTATTAAAAATGTTTCCCCCACCACAATTCATTAGAAAAGTTTAAATGTCGTTTCGTTATTTGTTTTAGAGAAATTTTTTATTTCTTTGCTCTTATTTTGGTATTTACTAAGGAATAAATTCCCATCAACTATTTAGTTTGATTTAATGGTGGAGATTAACTTAATATTTAATATGTCAATCTAAATCAATGTTTTTTTCTTGTCTTTTTGTCTTTTTTATTAATTCACAATTTTTTTTGTCTTTTTTTTAATTTGTTTATTTATTTATTTTATATTTTAAATTAACTTCTTTAATTCACGTTTTTTTTAAATTTCAAATTCACAATTTTTTCACTTTCATACGTTTTCTTCGGTTTTCATACGTTTTCAGACATTTTCGTATGTTTTCGTCCGTTTTCATACATTTTCGTCCGTTTTCTTTCGTTTTCATACGTTTTCGTTTGGTTTCTTACGTTTTCGTTGGTTTTCATACATTTCTTCCGTTTTCATATGTATTCGTCCGTTTTCATACGTATTCGTCCGTTTTCTTACGTTTTCGTTTGTTTTCTTACATTTTTGTCCGTTTTCATACGTTTCTAAATATCAGATATTCTGTGATATCCAGTATATCACTTGTGATATTCTGAATATCATTTGTGATTTTCATGTTACAAAATATTTGTTGAAAATCACTTGTGATATTCGAAAAAATCATTTGTGATATTTAGAATATCGCTTGTGATATTCTGGATATCACAGAATACCACTTGTGATATTCAGAATACCACTTGTGATATTCTAAATATCACATAATATCACTTGTGATATTCAGAAAATCACTTGTGATATTCAGAGAGGCCAAAAACGTCTGAAGAGGCCGAAAAAATTTAAAAACGAACAAAAATGAATGAAAATGAACAAAAACGTAGAAAAACGAACGAATATATATGAAAATGGATGAAATTGTATGAAAGTGTAAAAAATGTATGAAAACGGATGAAAACGTATGAAAATGAACGAAAACGTATGAAAAATGGACGAAAACGCAAGAAAACGGACGAAAACGTACGAAACGGACGAAAACGTATGAAGACGGGAGAAAATGTAAGAAAATGGACGAAAACGTATCAAAATAGATGAAAAAAATATGAAAACGGTCGAAAATGTATGAAAACAGGCGAAAACGTATGGAACATACGAAAACGTATGAAAGCAAGAAAAAACGTGAATTAAAAAAAGACAAAAACAATGTGAAAAAATAAGAAAGATAAAAAGACAAGAAAAAGGTAAGGAAAAAATATGAACTTAAGTTGACATATTAATTTTTAGATTAATTCTCACCATTAAATCAATCTTGATAAATGATGGTGATTTGTCCCTTGATAAACACAAAAATAAAAGTATGCAAAATAACTGACCTCTTTGTTCTATTAATAAGATTTAATTTGTCTCTTGATAATCACTATTTAATAGAAAGTTTAAATAGTGGCTCCGTTCCTTTATTTGTCCTATTAATTAATAAGTTTTTTATTTAAAAATTTAATTATAAACTAAGTATTAAATAGTTATGTACATATTATACTATGTATTTAAAGGGCAGTTTTTTTGCCACTGTTCAAAGCACTGTTGTGCTACAGTGTTTTGAACAATTTTTATTTATTTATTTATTTATTTATTTTTTATTTTTATTTTTTTTTTCTTTTTAAATTTGTGTTTCCGACTCGACATTGCGAGCCGATTAATTTCAGGGCGACTACCTTTTTGGATAGGCCGGAGTCGCCGCATGTGAAACTCCGTGGCCAATGGAAAAAAAAAATAAAAATAAATTTGTGGTTATCGACATTTTGCATATTTAGTCTATAATAACAAAAATACTTTTTTTTATAATGATTTCATTTCGAATTTAGATTAACACAACATTTCCGCAGCAACGCGCGAGTATCCCCGCTCATTTTTTTTAATACATAAATGAATTTGAATTCTCCACAACAATTAAATTTCTTATGTAATTTCTATTTTAGAGTTACATGTGTGTAAGATTGTATATTCACCATTAGAAAAGTTAAATTGATTACCTTTATTTTGATGTTTATCAAAAAATAAATTCTCACCATTTAATTAGTTTAATCTAATAGTAGAAACTAACATAAGATTTAATATTTTAACATAAGTTCATTTTTTTTATTCATCTTTTTTTTGTCTTTTTTATAATTAACGTTTTTTTATTTTAACTCAAGTCTTTTTTTTTATTATTATTATTTTTTCTTTTTAATTCACATTTATTTTTCAATTCACGTTTTTTTCTTTCATACGTTTTCGTCTGTTTTCATACGTTTTTATACGTCTTCATATGTTTTCGTCCGTTTTCATACGTTTTCATCCGTTTTCTTACGTTTTTGCCCGTTTACGTCCGTTTTCATACGTGTTTGTCTGTTTTCTTACGTTTTTGTTCGTTTTTATACGTTTTCGTCCGTTTTCATACGTTTTCGTTCGTTTTCATACGTTTTAGTCCGTTTTCTTTTGTTTTCATCCATTTTTGATATGTTTACGTCCGTTTTCAGACGTTTTTACGCTTTCATACGTTTTCTTACGTTTCCATCCGTTCTCTTACGTTTTCGCCCATTTTCGTCCGTTTTCTACGTCTTTGTTCGTTTTCGTCCGTTTCATATGTTTTCTTTCATTTTTGTCCATTTTTCATACGTTTTCATCCGTTTTCAAACGTGTTTTTACGCTTTTGTTCCTTTTTGTCCATGTTCATACGTATTCGTCCGTTTTCTAACGTTTTCATCCATTTTCTTTCGATTTCATCCATTTTCATACGTTTCTAAATATCACAAGTGATATTTATTAATTATCAGAATATCACTTTGTGATTTTCTTATGTTTTTGTTCGTTTTCATACGTATCCATCCGTTGTCTTACGTTTTCGTTCGTTTTCTTACGTTTTTGTCCATATTCAGAATATCACTTGTTATTTTCTGAATATCACTTGTGATATTCTGAATACCACATGTAATTTTCTGAATATCACTTGTGATATTCTGAATGTCACTTGTGATTTTCATGCTACAAAACATCATTTGAAAATCACTTGTGATATTCAGAATATCACTTGTGATTTTTTTAATATCACGTGTGATATTCCGAATATAAAAAATATCACTTGTGATATTCAGAATATCACTTTTTATATTCAGAAACGTATGAAACGGTCGAAAACATTTAAAAACGGACGAAAACGGATAAAAACGTAAGAAAACGATTGACGAAAATGTATGAAAGCATAATAACACATATGAAAGCGGACGAAAACGTATGGAAATGGATGAAAAAGAAAGAAAACGGACGCAAACGTATGAAAACGAACGAAAACGGAAGAAAATGTATGAAAACGGAAAAAAGTGGGAGAAAACGTAAGAAAACAGATGAAACGTATGAAAGCGTAAATACACGTTTGAAAACGGACGAAAAGGTATGAAAAATGGACGAAAACGAAATAAAACGAACGAAAATGTATGAAAACGTGAAAACGGATGAATACGTATGAAAAGAGATGAAAACGGGCGAAAACGTAACAAAACTAACGAAAACGTATGAAAACGGACGAAAACAGCTGAAAACGTATGAAAACGGACGAAAACGTATGAAAACAGACGAAAATTTATGAAATCGAAGAAAAAAACACGAATACAAAAAATTAATTAATATGGAAAACGTTAATTAAAAGGAAAAAAAAAGTGAATAAATAAGAGGGGATGAGATAATAAAGATCAAATAAAAAAGATCAAATGGATCGATCTCAACCATCAATTTTTGTTCAAATTAATTAAATTCACTTTTACCCTTATATTTAAAAATTAAATATCTTACAAACCGTTAATAGTTAGATAAAACTAATTATACCATTGCGACAAGAATAAAATTATCTTTTTATAGAGATTTAATATTGTATATTTTCGACGAACTTATTTTTTATCGTTTTTGTGGGTTTTGATATATTAAACTATAAATGAAAATATTAAAAATACTCTTTTGTGTTAACAAAACCTCTAAACTACAAACCCTAAACTCTAAAAACCTTAACCCCTAAATCATAAAAAACCCCAAACCCTAAACCTCTAAAACCCTACCCGCTAAACCAAAAAAACCTAAACCGTATCCGCTAAACCATAAAAAACCTAAACCCTTAACCCTTAAAAAAACTTAACCCAAAAAAGTCAAACCCCTAAACCCTAAAAACCTAAACCCTAACCGTAAACCCTAAACCCACAAAAAAGTCGGAAAAAAAAATCGTCGAAAGTATATGATATACGATATCAAATTAAATGGAATTTTATGCTTGTCGTGATGGTATGATTAGTTTTGTCTAACGATCAACGGTTTGTGAGATATTTAGTTTTTAAAATTGAAGGTGAAGTTTATTTTATTGTTTTGATGAAAAAATGAATGGTTGAAAATGATTTATTTGATATTTAGTTTTTTTTATCTTTATTAAACCAAACTCTAAAGAAAAGAAAAAAAAAAAAAAAAAAAAAACAAAAACAATTGGTTTATATATTAAATCTTAAATTAATCCACACCATTAGATCAAAATATATGAATGATGAGAATTTATCCTTTGATAAATACCAAAATAATACTATCCAAAATAAAGCTAACTCAACCATCGTATTATGAGGCGACCTCTATACTAAAAAGATATGTAAAACTATAACTAATATTTGGAGAATGAGAGTTTTATATTTTACACTAAATATATGGATTTAAGATAATTTGAGGACAAAAATTTTTTTTACCATTAATTCCAACATTTTAAAAAACTCATTTTCATCATTTTTTTCCAAATATAAATTTCTTTCAAACCGTTAATCGTTAAACGAAAAAAATATATATCATTACGACGAGCATTTAATTATCATTCTATAGATAGGCACTTTGATATATCATTTCGACAAAAAAAAAATTTCGTATTTTTCACGGTTTTTTTTTTTTTTTAAGTTTTTTCGTTTTTTTTACGTTACTGAAAATTGCATTAAAAAATCATATATGATTAAACACTAATTTGAATATGACATGTGATATTAGTGTTAAATCATATATGATATGTAATATGATATGTGATATGATATTTATATTATATGTGATTTTACACTAATATCACATGTGATATTACATATCATATATGATTTAACACTAATATCACATGTTTAGTATTTAATCATATATAATTTTTTTCATGCAAATTTCAGTAACGTAAAAAAAAAATGTGAAGAGAACGAGTTTTTTTCTTTTTTGAAAGTATATCAAAGTCCCGTCTATAGAAAGATAATTAAATGCTTGTCGCGACGGTGTAAATATTTTCGCTTAACGATTAACGGTTTAAGAGATATTTAAATTATAAAAAATATGTGAAATAATAAAATGTTTTTAATCTCAGTCATTAATTTTTTTTAGATTGATGATGGAAATGAGTCCCTTGATATGTGAGAAAAGTTTGATATGTAATATAACTTTCCTCAAATATATAAAGGTTAAAATTTTATTTTATTTTATCAAGTATTAGCATAAATACGCTATATAATTAATTTCACGGTAAGTAATAGTATTGAACCAATCAATTATATTTAAAAACACAAATCAAAGTTCCATAAACTTGACCTAAGAAAATATACATGTCGTGATTATTATTGGTACAACGAGATCATAAAGTTAAAAAAAAAAAAAAAAAAAAAAAAGAGTTAATTACATAAATCGTCCTTGTGGTTTGGTCAAAATTACGGATCTTGTCCATATACTTTTTTTTCAGTGCGTTTCGTCTCTGTGGTTTACAAATCTTACGGATTTTGTCCCTAATCCGACCCAGTCCGTTAAGTGTTTTGCGCTGTTAGTCCTTCGTTAGTGCAGTCCGTTAAGTATTTTGCGCTGTTAGTCCTTCGTTAATAAATTTTGCACCGTTAGTCATTATTTTTTAAAATATAGTTTTCCCCAATTAGTTCCTCCGTTAATAATAGTTTTCACCCGTTTTCGTTCGTTTTTTATCCGTTTCCCCCCCTTTTTTTTTACGTTTTTCGTCCGTTTTCTTTCGTTTTTTTATAGTTTTTGTCCATTTTTCTTACGTTTTGTCCGTTTTTCTTACGTTTTTCTTAAATTTTTGTCCGTTTTTCTTATGTATTGTCTGTTTTCTTTCGTTTTATTCGTTGTTCTTACGTTTTGTCCGTTTTTCGTACGTTTTTATCGGTTTTTCTTACGTTTTTGTCCGTTTCAAAAAAAAATTTTGAATAAAAAAAATATTTTTCAAATATATATATATTTTTTTAAAATATGTCCGTTTTTTTTTCAATATTTTTCGGAAATTTTTTTAAGATTTAAAAAAAAAAATTATTTGAAAAAAAATATTTTTCGGAAATTTTTTTTCAATATGTCCGTTTTTTTTTTTTTTTTAAATATTTGAAAAAAAATATTTTTGTTCAAATTTTTTTTTGAAATTTTTTATTCATTTTTTTTTTTAAATTTGATATTTTTTTTTTCAAAATGTAAGAAAAACAGACAAAAACGTAAAACAACGGGCGAAAACGGAAAAAAACGGACAAAAACTTAAAAAAACTGGCGAAAACGAATAAAAATGTAAAAAAACGGTCGAAAACGGATAAAAAACAGACAAAAACGGATAAAAACGGACAAAAGCGTAAAAAACAAACGAAAGCATATAAAAACAGACGAATAGGGATAAAAACGTAAAAAACGGACGAAAAACGAAAAAAAACGAGGGGAAAACTGATAAAAACAAACGAAAACGGATAAAAACGGACAAAAACGTAAAAAATCGGGCGACAACTATTATTAACGGAGGGACTAATTGGGGAAAACTATATTTTAAAAAATAAGGACTAACGGTGCAAAATTTATTAACGAAGGACTAACAGCGCAAAACACTTAACGGACTGCACTAACGAAGGACTAACAACGCAAAACACTTAACGGACTGGGTCGGATCAGGGACAAAATCCGTAAGATAAACCACAGGGACGAAACGCACTGAAAAAAAAGTATAGGGACAAGATCCGTAATTTTGACCAAACCACAAGGACGATTTATGTAATTAACTTAAAAAAAAAAAAATAAATAAAAAAAAAAGTGGAACATGTGTAAATCAAATGATGCTATTTAAATAAGAGGTTAATTGAAACTTTCGGGTTTTATATAGTAAGTTATGACTTATGATCACGAGTATATACGTTTGATGACAGGGATAGAGCAAAGATCAAATATGATCAGGTGTATAAAATATTTTGAACCGTAATTCAACACATTTCAAAAAATCGAGTGCATTTAAAATGGATTTAGAAAAAACCGATATTTTTTTCAAAAAATAATACTACGTTAAAAAAATCTTTAGGGTTTCCAAACACTCACGAAAACCCTCTGGCTCCGTCCCTGTTTGCTAGTAACCCGCAACAAAGACTTATCTTACTCGTTTAAATCCATTTGGTAGAATCATCTTTACCCGTTAGAAGCGCCAAAGTAATTGAAACTATATAATTTTATGAGTCAAAAAGTAAAATATGTAGACAAAAAAATATTCCAAAATGATTATATAAAACAAAACACACGTACCTTTACCAAGTTATTCAATTTCAGAAAAGGTCCTACTATTGGAACCTTCCTTATGGATGTGACTCCATAGGGAATATTCCCTTTGTCCCCTTATTTTTCCAGCACAACGCATTTTTTTGTCAGTTTCTGTTCTGTATTTCTGACAGTTTTAAGCGTTTGGCTTATTAAACTTTATATTTACAGTTCCGCATTTTCAGGTTTATAGCTTTTTGATATAAACAAAATTATAAAAATAAAAATAAAAAACAAAAAAACTAGAGGGGGTCCTAATAAAAAACTAGGGGGTCCTAATAACTCAGCCCTTTCAGAAAATGGAAATTATATATATATACTAAAACTCATTGGGGGATGAACAGTACCCCGTGCATGAACAGTACCCCCGCATGAACAGTGCGCAAAAAAAAAAAAAAAAAAAAAAAAAAAAAAAAAAAACTTTAGCAAATTCAATCCCGTGAATAAAATGATCGAGGGCAACGCACTCCCGTCGCAACACGCGGGTTAACCCGCTAGTCTAATACTGAAGAGTGAAGATACAACATGCTATGTCTGCATGTCTTTACGATAAGCTGCTTGTTTTTAAGAATGAAGGGTCACATTCACCGTATCTCACTATATATACACAGTTAGCAACTGTATCAATTGTTATAGTCAAGGCTCAAGAACAACGTGGTAAATTTTGACATCTCTACCTCTAGCAATAAATTTCCACATTATGCAAAGTCACGACTTGATGAAATGGCAATAAAAAGTTACATCATGCTTAATGGAGTTGAGGGACGGAACCGGAGTTCTCGCGGGTGCCTGGGACCCATATAGATCTTTTCGGTGTAGTGTTACTTTTTGAAAAAAAAACATCATTTTTTTCCCTCTAAATGCATCTTAAATGCACCCGGTTTATCGAAATGTATTTCTATATTACGATTTCAAAAAATTTATGCACCCGGTCATATTTGATCAGGTTCCGTCCCTGCCGGAGTTATATAGGTATTAACATTATTACATAAAAACGAATCGTTAGTATAATTTAAATTCTCAAATCTCAGTGCATAAAAGTTCGAGCACGTTGTTGTCGTCTTAAATTGCTATAGAATAGATCTGTGAAGAGTCAAGAACGTTGGACATTGCCTCCATAAAGTTGTGGAAAATGGAGATCATAAGAGCATAGATTTACGATAAGATGAAACACCCATATAGCGGAACAATAGTGACTTTTTCGATTCTATTCATATTTGTTCTTTCTCTTGGCTTAAATGTAGAGGTCGTAAAGTCAATTGTTGGAATTCTTGGCTAAATAATCCCTGGTAATTTCTCTTATAGCTTCTTGATAGAGAGTCTCTGTTTTTAATGCATTCATCGTTAAAAAAAAATATAGCGAACAGAGGCGGAGCCAATGGGGTGGCTAGCGGGTGCTCAGCCACCCCCAACTGGCCTAACTTGTCTTATTTATAGCTTGAATTTCAGCCCATGCTTTTTCGAGTTTTAACTTGGCAGCTCAAGTCTCTTAGCAACAGGGGCGGAGCTATTCTAGGTCCACACATGGATTCGCCATGAACTATAGTATTGTTTCTTCTAGGTCCATGTTATGTTTGGGATAGAAAAAATTTAGGAGAATTAGACATGAAGGTTTTGAGGGAGAGGTGAACATCTAGGGGAAGAAGAAGAGTTTTTGGAGAGAGAAAGAAAAAAAAACATTAATTTATTGTTAGTGAGTCATATGTAAAATAAAGTTTATTTTGCTTAATAAATATATTTAAATTTTGGATAACCACAATGTTTTTATCTTTGCCTGTACACAAATTTATACCTTTTACATAAAATATGTCATCTATCTGGTTTGTCACGTGTAAAATGGATTGAAGTTATATTTGTAGTTAGAAAAAGTTATTTTGTTGTTAGTTTATTACATATATATTAGTAATATATTAAAGTATATTTTTATTATGCTATTTACCTTATAGAATTAAGATACATGAGATACGCTGTTAGTGTTCCACATAGTTAGTTATAAAACTATTTTTACCATGACAAAATATTTGACGTTTTTTACTTTAAAAAAATGTGTGACAGCATTGTTGTAAGTTTTTCAATTCGATCATGAGTTCCAAAAAAAACATTAAACATTATTACTATCTAAAAAATCCGAGCCCCCCCTAATAGAAAATCCTGGCTCCGCCCCTGATAGCGAAACAATATATGCATACGATTTGTATATCAAAAAAAAAAAAAAAAAAAAAAAAAAAAATCAGTTTCATGTAAAGAAAACAAGAAGATCTAGTCCAATGATCTCATCTAAGAACCCGACAATCAAACGTGGTTGGATAAGAAAAATAAGTAGTAACTAACATAATACCATGGGTGGAAGTTAATGAATAACGTGATTTTGACAAGGAAAAACTAAATGCAACCATTAAATATAATATATCGCTTGCATGTTGCATGCTGCTAGCAACTTTGTAACCCCAACTTCTAAATCTCTAACCAAGAATCTCTTTTAATATGATAGATTGATAATTGAGTTTATTATTATTATATATCTCTTATATATAACTAGCAGCCTATCCGAGCGATGCGGCAGCGGATATTCTGAAATAAAAATTTTCAATAAACCATGCTTTATAATCTAAAACGTTTTATGTGACGATAAATTTGCGGATACAAAAAGTTTCATGTCGCATATTTCAATTGTTTAGGATATTATAATAGGGTACCCGAGCGTTGCGACGGCGGGTATCAAGTAGACTAAAATTATCAGAAAAGAACGAGATTTCAGGGAAATGACCGTGAATATATTTAAAGTAGACTAAAATTAGTCTAAAAGTGATATGAGATGTCAAAATGTGGTTTTCGTCGTACGTGGGATAACTTAACAGTTATATGTGAAGTCTAAAAGTTACGCGATTTAAGCAAAATGTAGAACGTACAAGGTTAATTTCTTTATGGTTAAAGGAGGAGGGAAATATGTTTGACTTTTCTCAAAAATGTAAAAGTGTCTAAACGTCTTAGGAAATACAGTGCAGGAATGGTTAAGTCTGGGTCTAAGTAGAATTGTTTAAAACGTAAGTTTAGTCTCGTACGACTCAGGGTTTATTTGGTAACATTTAAATTTAAAAATTATCTAATTGATTATGAGTGATCTAAAAATTAATCTGATGTGGGGAAAATTGTCAGAGTTGGTTTTTGTTATGCGCGGGATGTTTAAATGGTGCTCCGACCAAAACGAAGCTTTAAGACGATGTTTTTCTTAATAACTTTTGCGCAGATGATCTAACGATTGTCAAACTCTCAGGTTATTACTAAAATAAATTAACTTACGAGAATGTGAAATAAAAATTTCGGGAGTGAATAGTAAAAAGTGAATAGTAACAGTGAATAGTAAAAAAATGAATAGTGACAAGAAAATGCGAATTGTTACAGTACCTACCCCTTAAAGGGAACTTCGTCCCGAAGTTCTGTTGATGTTCACTACTTACAATGTGCATAGTCTAAGGGATTGCGTCAAAGCTCATGTTTATGGGTTTCTTATCTAATTAGGTACGTTCTTGTGACTATCGCGACTATTGCTCGTTTTAAAGACATACTCTCTTATGGCTAGGTTTGATGAGGCAAACTTTCCCATACTTGAGCATAACCCTCAAAAGACCTATAGGTAACCGATTTTTACTTAATCCCACAACTCATCAGACAAGAACTGTCATGCGATTAGGCTAAATCGGTTTAACAACTTGACTCTTAGCTTGATTTTCGCAACTCATCAGACAAGAACTGTCACTAGAATCAAGCTAGGAAACAAGTGGTTTTGAAGAAAGTCTTTTGAAAATTTGACTCAATTATGGAATTGCTTACACATATGAGACTAATACTCCCTTCATTGCATGATTCTTCCTGAATTAGACATAGGTGATCAGGATATGTATAATTTAGGAGTAACTATGCAATGCTTGGACTAATCGACTCATATGATGTTCGGTGTTTCAGTCAGTTCATAGAAATCTCTCTTAGGTGCTAAAATTACGAAAAAGTCTAAAGTGTGCAAGGCGATAGGGAGGAAGGTAACATATATAGTAGTTATAGTCTAGGCTCTAAATGCAACCTAGTTATCTATAACCAACGCTCTGATACCAATCTGTAACACCCCCAAAAGTACCGCATCGGAAGATTGTGTCACTGGGGTGCTACTTCATAATACAAAGTACAAGTTATAGAAAACGACCTCTAAATGAGACGTTTTGAAAAGTTACCATTCGATTGATAAATTCAGAGTTACAAACATGAGGTCCCAAAGTATAATATATAAATGTTTACAAAATGTTTCGAATGGTAAATGATAAAAGCGTAAGTCTTCAAAATATGTCGTGCGACTCTATGCTTCAAACTCTAGCTATCGCCTTATGACCTGAGATAAACATGCTAAAAAGTGTCAACACAATGGTTGGTGAGTTCATAGAGTTTGTTTAACATGTAAAGCCTTTAAAGAATGTTCACACAGCAAAGGCATTGTAAATCCACTCAGTTCCAAGTTCCGCCCATACAAAACTTGCAACCTGTGTGTTTATAACCCACTGCTAAAATATAGTACATTTTATAGTCAAGCACACATACAATCATAATAGTTCACATTATTGCACTTAGTGTTGCTCCGTCGATAAGGGAGACTTTCAAATTGGACTGCTCCGTTTATGTTGGGAGACTTTCAAATTGGACTGCTCCGTTTATATTGGGAGACTTTCGATAGAGAACTGTTCCGTTTATGTTGGCAGACTTGCGAATTGGACTGCTCCATTTATATTGGGAGACTTTCGATAGAGAACTGCTCCGTTTATGTTGGGAGACTTTTGAATTGGATTGCTCCGTTTATGTTGGGAGACTTTCGAATTGGACTGCTCCGTTTATGTTGGGAGACTTTAGAATTGGACTGCTCCGTTTATGTTGGGAGACTTTAGTGTTTAGTATAACACAATCATGTAAACGCAATCAAGTATAATGTTTTCAAGTATAACGTAATCAAGTATAATGCAATCAAGTACAAATGCTTTGAGTATTTGTAATAGTAAAAGCAGGTAGTTGAGCATGTATCTCCCCCAAAGAGTTTGTAAAACAAGCATTAAAAGAGTAGGGGCTATGACTCACGGTAATCCTTAAAAGTTTAGAGTACTTGTGAAAGTATATGAAAATAGTTGAGCATGTATCTCCCTCAAAAGTAATTCAAAACGTGTAAAAGTAGGGGCTATGAAACTCACCTTAGAGTAGATGATATCAAAACGTATAACTGAATCGATGGATAAGCCGGGAAGTCTCTACACGCAACCTATAATATGTTGTTATGTCTTAGGTTCTAAAACAACGAAGTGAATATATAAACATGCCTTGTATAGTTATTACATTCATTATGCTTGGATACTTGATGTTTCTAAATTCGTATAAGTGTTTACGTTTCGTTTATTTAAGTTTTCCCCGTCTAAATCTACCCGTTGCTTCTAAACCGTAAATGATCACGACTTTATTTTTATGTCCTCGGAAAGGTAATTGAATGTACTAAACAGATTAGTGGGTCCTACTTCCCCAGATATTATTTAACTAATGTGAAATTACCAATTTACCCTTTAATTTACTAGTTATTTCAATCAGCAGCAAACTGTCTCATGGTTTTGGTCATAAGTCGAGTTCTACAACTCCGTTTAATGCACGGCCAGCGGCCACGTTCAAGTTAGGGTGTTAGCTACAACTTTTATTGCTTGACTAACAGTTGGTTATATGCAAGTTTTATGAGTTTTACCCGTTTGAAATATGTTACTCAGATTTGGACACGTTTTGCCGTTTGGGCTCTAATTTACACATCGTGATGAGTTACGGCATGAGCCACCCGGATAAACGACCACAAGACATAGATCTAACTCCCTATGTTTTCAACTAAGTTTATCAGACCCCGTATTTTTCCCAGTATTTCCATTTATACCCCCTGTCCAGAAACTGTTTTGCAATTAAGGTCCCTTTTGATGGTTTCTAGTGTTTTAGTCCATTTATCCAAGCACAATCAAGTATAATAAGCATATAGAACATGTTAGATATATGAAATACTAGTATTTACAGAAATATAATGATAACATAAGAGTTTGCTTACAATCCTTGTGATGAAATTTAACTAGAACCATGAACAAGGATACTAAATTCTAAACTCCTTTCAACCAAAGTTCCTAGCTTCAAATCTTTTATCCATCTTGCTAACCCTTGCTAGGCTTGATCTAAACTTGTAAGAACCTTGTAACTTCAGCCCCTTAAACACTTGTATAACAGTCGTAAAGTCACGAAACGTAAAATCGGGTATCGTAAAAATATGAAACCTATAGGAATAATTAAACTCATCAATATAATCATTATTATCTTATAAAAATGAGTGATAAGTTTAATGGGTCGTGTAAACGCTGTTAAAACTGGAAACGTAGGCTAAATACGTGAAAAATGCAATTTATCAAAAAAGAACGAGATTTCAGGGAAATGACCATGAATATATTTAAAGTAGACTAAAATTAGTCTAAAAGTGATATGAGATGTCAAAATGTGGTTTTCGTCGTACGTGGGTGTAACATATTGGATTTCACAAACACATCAAACCATGATCAAAAGTAGGCGTATACTATAAGGTTTTAGAGAGAGAAATAGTTAAAGGTTTGAGAACTTAGTGAGAGAAAGTAAAAGTACTATTATGAGCTCCAACCCTCTACCTTGGGAGGTAGAGGGTATATATAGTTTCTTACATAAACGCCACCTACGGGCTGTGGATCAGGCATACAGTGGGTAAAGACCCGTCCGTCCTCCACGGTGTTACTCAACTAAATACTACCAAACATTAAATAACTACGACTACGAGCTTTCTAATGATTACATATATTTGAGGTGACCGACACTTTAATAACTGGATTTACTAAATCCTAACAATCTCCCCCTAAGGGAGGTCACCTCAAAATATATTGAATACATACAGATATTACATTAAGATTGTTCTTGGATTCTTGTTAAAGTTCTTTGCTCAGTAGCCCGTACTCTATGATTCTTCATTTTTGCATGTTTGGTTAAACCAAGTGGAGGTCTTTAACTGATCCACGTGATAATGAGTTTTGAGTCAGCTTTGAGATCATCAGCTACCATAAATCTCCGACTCTTCCTATGTAGTGTTGACATTATGTGATGTTGTGACAATTGGACCGACATGCTCACATTCTGGATCATGAAATCTTCTCATCAGAGTAGTGGAAGCTTTAGTTGATTCATGATATTTGCAGCAGCGTAGCAGAAGCATGGAGTGAAAATATCAGAGTCGTTGATGCACTTATCATGATTTCTTTAGAAATGAATGTGTTGTGTGAGCATGTGGCTATGGATTGACCTCTCCATTCTGATCAGCTGCAAACGTCGGGTGTACCTGCATACAACAGTTAGCAATAAAGCGCACGAAAGTGTCTTTGATTCCTTTCGTTGAATTGAGGTACACGGCCCACGGTTCCCCGTTGATCAGTACAAGTACTGCCTGTGATCAGGTATAATTCCGAAGAATCTCCTTGACAGGGTTTCGCAGCTACTCTAGCTGTTCTCAAACCGGAACGTCTCAAAGAAGACAACACGGAGTGAGTGAACCAGCGAATTTGAGATTCACCGATTGATGAAAAGAGATTTGAAAAACAATCGAGTAATGTTCAATAAAGTGTTTTTGCAATACAACGAGGGTTTTTGAGAAAAATCAATTATCAATCATAAACACCTTTTATATTTGAAATATTAATACACAGTCGATGTGCTAAAGAAAAGAATTTTTAAGCACAACAACCGGTTTTTCAAAGGTATCCGTCAATCCATAACCTGAACCAGGATTGATTCATAATTTTGAATCGCCCCATTGTTTCTGTTCAGTTGTCACATGGTTGATCTATTGGATAGATCTCACATGCCACCTACCAAGAGCTTGTTTGATGTTGGCTCTAGAAGGCTTTCCATCTTCATTGTGAATATGTTAGTATATCACTCAGATGTTCTGGCAATACCACAAGGATAATGCGTAGGACTCTTAAGATATAATCTCTCTTTCCACATTGTGTGAAACAGAGAGTCTTCATTGACAGTATCCTAAAGAGATTTATTTGATGATCTCGTGGCTCTAGACTCAATTGTGCACATTTGGTTCCTATGCCGGAGACTAAGGAGAGGGTCTCCTTCTTCAATATCAACAATCTCTAAGAGAAAGTCGATAGATTATGTAGGTTCCCCGTGAGAATGAAACAAGTCCCTTTTAAGAGAAACTTTAGTAGCTTGGGAAGTTGTAGTGCAGTGCGTTACTGGGTCCATGACGTCTTGTCTTCAATACCGGTGTTACTTTAGTAACAACCAGTAGCATATGTATTGAACCCGGTTTCTGCCCTAAGGTTGAATAATTGGAGGGCTATTTATTTTCACCCTTTACTCATTCAATTCTTTTTCATTCTTCAACCCCTTCAGTGCTTAACGAGATTTCATAACTAAAACCTTGTTGGGTTTATTCCAGTTTTAGCTCTTTCTCAGTCCGCACTCTTCCCATATCTTACTTTTCCCCTTTTTTCATCATACCTAAGGACTCTACACTATCTAGTGGATTGTCCCTGGGTAAATCCCTCCGGCTCTGGCGGGATCGTGGGAACGAATACCTAACCTAACCATCCTTATATCACCATACATAAAGTAAATTTGGTCGGTCTATTTGGTATTGTTCATCTGCCATTGGAACCAATTGAAAATCATTTGAAAAGCAATCCAGATACTTGTGATATATTATCAAAGCATTTTGTACCTGAATTGTTTTTGATATATTTAGAAAAAAGACCTCCCCCTCAACATGTGCATCATGTATTTGAAATCGTTTTGGCACACGGAGGCAAGAGGAAGGATTCACTTCTTTGATTACCATTTTCTAAAAGATATCAACATCACTTTCCTGATCAAAATTAGTATTTTTCATACTTTGTTAAGGATAATTTTGGAAAGGATGTGGTTTTCAAAAAGTTGCTCCCCCTCAATATGTACATAGAAATTAGAAAGTGTTTTGCACATATTAGGGAAAACCTGCACATTGAAACAAATCAATCACGTTTCAATCCTTTTTGGTTTGAAATAGATGCTCCCCCTCAACATGTGCATGTTAAATATGAAATCGTTTGGCACGTGTGGGGAGGAAAGCATGTAAATCATTATAAAACCATTTATCGAATTATCAGTTTAAATCCAATTTAAATCACAAATTCTCCCCCGATCACAATTTTCAAATCATTTGAGATTTGTGATCCCTGTAGATTTAAATTGATTTTGAAAGCTTTTGAGAAGAATTGTGACTTGCTTATGAAAACATTTAACCGATAAGGATCAAAGCTGAGACTTTAAACTCCAAAAACATGCTTGAGTATCTTTTGAAAACATGACATAAACCTTGGTCTGAACCAGTTGTATGACAAATAACCTTTTGATTTAAATGAAATCATTCTCCCCCTTAATCAATGACATAAGTTGTTGATTGAGAGATAGAGATTTTGACCAATGTCAAGTTCAGATGTTTTTCAAAAATTGAGACCGAGTTATTTTTATTAGTTTTCAGTTAGATAACAAATATTTTTCAGAAGAATTTTTAGAAGGAAAAATACTTGTGAAGGAAACATTTGTCGTTTTAGTGACAAACATTTGTTTTTAGAATCAGAGCATGAGATGTGAAAAATAAGATAAAGCAATGCTTTGTTCTTTCTTTAAAAGCGGGTTATAGACCGAAATGACTATAAGCCATGTTTCACTTTCTCATTTTTTTTATGTACATTCTAACAACATCTAAAGACCCGTGTCACTCTTTGCATGACAGCACAAAGACTGTAGATATTATCGAATCAAGAAAAACATGAAAAATGACAATATTTTTGAAAATTTTGAAAGTTTTATATTTTTCTATTTGCTTTTTGTTGGTTTTGTAATTTTGTATTTTGCTTTTTGAATAACTATTTACAAGAGATGGATGAAGAAAAACCTTTTACTCCTTTTCTTCCTCTTGAAGACGTTTAAGTGTTTCCGGTTGTAGACTCTTTAGACCAAGTCGTGGGAGGATAAACTCAAAACGTTCTCTAGGAAGAGCTTTGGTGAAGATGTCTGCTAACTGGTATTCAATCATCACAAAATAAAGTTCCACCACACTGTTTTTCACTTGCTCCCTGATGAAATGATGTCGAATGTCGATATGCTTTGCTCTTGAATGTTGAACGTTGTTGCAAGAGAGAGCAATGGTACTTTTGTTATCACAATACAGAGGGATTTTGTTGAATTCAAAGCCATAGTCAGATAATTGGGATCTCATCCATAGGATTTGAGCACAACAAAATGACATGGCTATGTATTCAGCCTCTGTAGAGGATATAGAAGTACTCATTTGTTTCTTAGAAGACCAGCTCACAAGCTTATCACCAAAAAACTGAGCACCTCCAGACGTACTTCGACGTGTATCTTGACATCCTGACTTTCTGGTGAACAATGTCGGATCAACTGCTCTTTTGCTGAATCCAGTAGATAGAAGAAACTTTGATAGCGTATCATACCATGCCCTTGGAGCTTGCTTCAAACCATAAAGAGCCTTCTTCAAGTGATAGACATGAGTAGGATGCTCTGGATTCACAAAACCTTCAGGTTGGCTGACGTATACGACTTCTTTAAGATCTCCGTTAAGAAAAGCCGTCTTTACATCCATCTGAAAGAATACCATATTCTTACTAGCAGCATTAGCCAGGAAAATTCTGATTTCCTCAATACGTGCAACTGGAGCAAATGATTCTTCGAAGTCAATACCCTCATCTTGACAGTATCCTTTTGCAACCAATCGAGCCTTGTTCTTTAAAACATCACCATGCTCATCAAGTTTTACTTTGAAGATCCACTTTAGAGCAATGATCATAGCACAGTTAGGAGCGGGTACTAATTCCGATACATCTAGTCGATCAAACTCATGAATTTCTTCTTGCATGGCATTGAACCAGCTGTCTTCATTCATGTCAGTTTTAACGTCTTTTGGTTCGATCTTAGATAGTACGGAGTTGAAGAAGCACCATAAGGCATCAGTTGCAAGTTGTTTACGAGTGGATATTGGACGAGAGGGGTTTATGATGATGTTTTCCAATGGATGATCATGTGTCCATTTTCTAAGGTGTTCGTGTGCTTGTTGTTGAGGAACTGAAGTAGCAGAGTCGATTTCTCCTGATGAAGATGGTTCTGATGATGGTTCAGGAGCAAATATGTTCTCAAAGGGGGCATCTTCAGGAGTAGCAAAGGGATTATCTCCATCATAGGTTCCTGAAACGATTCCATGATGTACACTCGATGATTGAGGATATGTTGATGAGACAGAGTGATCAGCAGCAGGCGCTTTTTGACTTAATGCATAGAAACTAAAGGGTTAACTTCATTGACAGGGATAGGAGCAGCCTCTGATGATGGATTTGACAGATCATTAGCAATAGGCTCATAGTGTTCATCAAACATTGGATCAAACAATTTCTTTAAATCATCTTCTGAGGGAGGTACATAAGGAGTTGCTGGCGAGGGATTTAGTACAAGTGTAGAACTGATGGGACTACTTGATGAAGGTTGAGATGCGGGTTCAGAACTGGATTGTCCTGGAGCCATTTTCCCGGATAGCTCATCGAACGTGACGTGAATAGTTTCCATGATATCTCGAGTTCTTTTGTTGTAGATTCGGTAACCCTTCTTGTTTGATGCATAACCTACAAAAACTCCAATGTCCGCCTTAGCTCTTAATTTACCTAAATCTTGACCATCATTCGTTGGATAGCACAATGCACCAAACACACGAAGATAGGAGAGATCAGGTTTTCGATTATGGACAAGTTTGTATGGAGTTTTTCCATGAGATGTGTGTATGAGGGAACGATTTTTGGTGTAGCAAGCAGTGGCAATGGCTTCAGCCCAGAGAAACATTGGAACCTTTGAATAAATTAGCATTGTTCTTGCGGCTTCCACAAGAGTTCGATTTCGTCTTTCAACTACACCGTTCTGTTGAGGAGTTCGTGAAACACTTCTTTGATGACTGATTCCAACACTTTCATAAAATTGACTTAAGTCTTTGTTAACGAACTCTGTGCCATTGTCTGTTCGAACAATTCTAACCGTAATGTTAAGTCGAACCTGAAGCTGCTTGATAAGTTTGATGATGACATCTGGAGTTTCATCCTTTGTCCTCAAAAACTTTACCCAAGTAAATCGAGAGTAGTCATCAACATCGACTAAAATATATTTCTTCCCATTTATCGTTTGCACTCTCATTGGTCCGCACAAATCCATATGAAGGGTATGCAGAACTTCCATTACTGAGTTTGTGGGTTTGGGTTTGTGGGCATATTTCTTGCTTTTTCCCAATTGGCATGCTGAACAAAGATGATATTTTTCATACTTTAATCTGGGTAAGCCTCTTACAAGATCCTTTCTGGAAAGATTATTAATGGTGCCGAAGTTCAAGTGATTGAGACGACGATGCCATAACCATGATTTTGTCTTTGAAGCCTTTGACAACAAGCAGATTGGAGAAGACTTCATCATGTCTTCGATAGAGATGGTGTATAGATTTGAACCACGAGTTCCTCTTAACAGTTCCACACCATCAAGTTCTCTAACAAAACAAGTATGTTTTCTAAATGCCACTTCTAGATCGGAATCACAGAATTGACCAACAGAAAACAAGTTATGACCAAGACCTTCAACATAATATACCCTAGAGATTACACTATCGCCAACAACATAGTCTCCATAACCCATAATTGATCCAAAATGGTCGTTCCCAAATCTAACAGTCCCGATGAATTTACTCACGAAGTTCATGAGCCGCGAGCGATCTCCAGTCATATGCTTGGAACAACCTGAGCCTAGGTACCACAGAACGATTTGAACGATCTGCAGTTGAACACAGACAAGAATGGATAACTGGATAATTGGGATCCCCATGCAAGAATGGGTTCCATTTGGTTAGTAACAGTGATTGGAACACCCACATCGGAAGTAGAAACAATGGAATCATCAGGAATAGATGTAGTGCTAGTGTCCGTATTTGACCTATTCAAAGTATGTTCACTTCTTAAAGGAATAGTTCTACCAGTAGGCATCCATTTTCTAATGGGCATTGACTTAGCAAATTTAGGGCAAAACTCATTAAGATTAAACTTACGGCCAGTAGGTATCCATTGATAACATATATTACTAAATTTTCTTCCTGTGGGTTTCCAATGTTTTCTAACTTTCTTTCGCCTTTGCCTTTTAGCCTTCTTAGCTTGATTTTTGACATTAACAATTTTAACTGGGCATTTAACAGCATTAATCAAATCATTCACACCACATTCATGATTAGTAACAGAAAACAAGCAGTCATCATTACATGGTTTGCAGATAGTAGCAGAATTCGAATTAATTACAGTACGCTTATAGCTAATACTAGAATCAACACGATTCGTTTTATTCAACTCAAACTTAGTGTTCCTAGGGTGGTCTTCTTCTCTCTTCCAATGCACATTCTTAGCTTGCGAGGTCCTATCTTGCTTTGTATTGCCTGGAGGCTTTGACCCGATTGCTTTTATGTCACTGATTACTCCTGTAGAGGGAATTATGGGAACATTAGTTGGTTGGGCTACTTTTTACATTCCTGAACTAGACGTGCAGGGATATGAACTACTTGAAGGCACTTTAGAGTTCACTTTCTTAATACTGGGCATAGAATGGGTTGCATACTTGGAACTAGGCATAGAACAAGGCATCACAGCTTTATCTTTCGCACCTAAGGATTTAGGACATGTTGATTTTAAACATTCTAACAGCTCCTGAGATCGTTTGGCCTGAATACAAGCAAACCTAATTTCTCTATCAAGTGGCTTATTTATGAAATCCTCTTCTACAATCTCACGGAGACATTCTAGACTATCCTTAAGGTGAGCGAAATAGTTATGAAACACAAGTTCGTTATTTCTAAGATGAGGAGGAATGTATTTAACAGTCATAGTATATTTGCAGTCTGCAGATGAATTTGATGCAACATTCTCATTAAAGACAAGTGGCATTTTCTCTTTTTCCTGACTCTTTAGATTCTCAATTTGCTTTTGTAAAGACGTTATTTTTTCGTTGTTCTTGTCACGAGTGACTTTCATTGAATCATATAACTCTTTAAAGAGTCGTTTAACTTTTTCATTTTCTTCTAGAAAACTCTCATTTTCCTTTTGTAAAACATTAACCAAGTTTTGAAGATGAAAAGTTTGAGAACACTGAGAATCTAAAGGAGGAGGCATTTGGGAGCCAGTCATGTTGTTCTTTTCACCCTTTAATTGTGAAATTTGGGCTTTCAACTTTCTGATCGTGTTACAATGAGCTTGAATCTGTTGGTCACGTTTGTTTATTTCAAAAAGTGCATCAAACTCTGGAACATTTGAGGATGTCTTGATGTTTGAGGTTTTGACATTTTCCTTGAGATGTTGATATTTTAGTTGCAAATCAAAATGTTCAGCTTCTAGCTTAGAAAAGTGTTTTACCAAATTATCATGATCATCCTGATCAGTTTTCTCATTTAGTTATGAGTTTTTGTTTTCAAGCTCAATGACACGATCATGGGAGACTTTCAAAGCAACAGTTAATTCATGAAATTGAGAAGCAGTAATAGAATGCTTAGTAACAATATAAAACACATCTTGAGCCACACAACTTAATACTAAGTTCTCATTTAAGATATCCAAATTCTTCCTTTCAATTTCATTATATTTGAGTTCCCGTTCATAATCATTGACTTCAACAATCATTGCATCAAATTCCTTTTCCATTTCTTTAATATCCGAGTTTATCCCCTTTTGAAGACTTTCAAATTGACCTTTTAATTGTTTAAAGAAAGGCATGACCTCAGTTAAATAGCATTCTTTAGTTTGCTCAAAACCCCTTTCCCCTTCAGTTATCCCTGTAGGTGTGATTCTCTTCTTACATGTCTTCTCAAAATCAACGAATAGTTGATAAACAACATATAGGCTGATTAAGGTCTTGCTATTAGTGGCAATAGTTCTAGAAACTAAATGCATTGGTGTATTCGAAGGATACACAGTAGCTGCAGGCACTTTCCTAAGGGGAGTGTTTGTTTCAACAAGTACGTTTGCTTTTTGCTTATCCATGTCTTTCTTCCAAAATATTTGTTCTGTGGTTAATTGAGTTTGAGGCTTAAACCTGTTCAGGGAGATCCAATTTTCTTTTGTGTAATCATGGGGTTTGATCGTTATGTTATTATTTTTACACTTAGGATCTTCTAGTTTCTTATCCATTTTCTCCCTAGAGGCATCTTCTAATTTTCTATCCTCTTCCGTGCTTCCAATACATGAAGGTGTTTGCCTGGGCTTAAGGATCTCATTGCCATCATATACAATCTTATGGAAAGCTTTAGCTCTTTTGCAATACTCGGGATTTGGTTCCTCTATAAGGGGAATACTGTGCTTATCGCTTAAAACTCTATGCTTAGTGATCATGTGAGCAGTATGAATGGTGTTCCCTTGTACGTACAACTTGTTTTCAAGCTTGTTTCTCAAAGTTTTTAGATTAGAAAAGTCATTCAAAAGTTTTGATTCCTTAGCATTAAATTCTTGTTTAAGCACTTTAACATTATCTTGAAGCTCTTGCTTTTGCTTAACAGTCTTAGAAAGCTTTTCTTGTAAGGAGTTTAACTCTTGTTTTAACACTTCTTCTCTAAAATTACTTTTTCTAATAATTGTACGCATTTGGTCATCCATTTCCTGCTCACGGCTAGTTAACTCAAACTTAGCACGTTGTTCATAAATAGCAACTTGTTCTTTATAGGCATTCAGTTCAGAGATAACAGAATCATCAGGGGCACATGCAGTGTATTCATCAAAAACATAGTCATCATTGACTGCAGAAGATACATCACTTGGTACAATCTCACTTTCACTTTGTGTCACATATTGATCATATGGGATAATGTTACCATTACCCTCATTATCAATATCTGATTCATAAGTTTCAAGAGATTGTACTTCGTTATGTATCTTTTGCTCATCAACTTCATCATATAGTTTTAATACCTCTGAAATGATTGAATCTTTGGATTGACCAGCCTGTTGTGGTGATGAAACTTTTGGAGAGACCATAGGTGAAATGCTAGCCATGAAGATTGTCTGGGCAGTAGGTTCATCATCGACATCAGAGTCAAATGCATCACAGTCAGCTACTTGAAAGGCATTTTGATGATTTTGACCTATTTCCTGAATTGGCTGCTCATCTACATCAGCATCATAGGTTTTGGCATTTCCCTCAGCAAGAAACAACAACTCTTCTTCATCCAAAACCGCTCCACTGTCCTGAGCTTGTACCAGCAGCATCTTGTCCCTGAAGTACTCTGCATTTTGAGGGCGTTTTGGAGATGTGCACTTCCTTGCAATGTGTCCATCACCACCACAGTTGTAACACTTGATTTGCTTTGCTTGTCCTTGATTTGCATTCCTTCCACGATTCTGATTAGCCGCATACCCTCCACCAACTCCACCTCTTCCCTGTTCATACTGCCTTCCTTGAACTGGTTGCACCATAACCTTTCCATCTCTGACAATAGCATGATTGTGTAGATTGGATGCAGTTCTGATTTCATTGTTAGTGTGAAGACTGTTAGTATGTGGATTAAGGGTCAAGTTTTGTTTAACCATAAGAGCCAATTGATTGATGAAGTGTTCCATGACTGCATCAGCATCAGGTTGCTTGAACCTCAGATCGGGAATGAGTTTGTGATTACCATTTCTAGTAGGTATGACTTGAGAAGCTTTGGTGGTAATTCCAACATTGGTGTAGAAGGCTGTTGAATCATTTGACGAACTTGTTTCTCCCTGTTTAGATTTGAACTGTTCAAGAATCCTTCGTTCAAACATAGCATGTCTCTCATTCTGAAGAACGAAGGCATACAGTTGCTCATAGTTGGTGTTCTTTAATCCTTTGGTTAGCTTCACAGAGGTGACAAATTTGTGCCATTCGGGATTCATGTTGTTCACAAACTTTGAGTTCAGCTGAATATTTGGCATGGTCATTTTGATGTTCCTCATGTCATTTACAAGCTTGTGGAATCTCACTTAATATTCATAGACACTTTCTTCTGGTTTCATCTTAAAATGCTCAAATTCATCATACAGTTGTGATTCTCTGTCTTCCTTGGTTAATTCAGAACCCGAGAGAAGCATCTTGACATTGTCCCAAACTGCCTTAGCTTCAGTGTTGTGATTGATCAGCTTGTAAATGTCCTTAGGTAAACCCTGAAGTATGATGTTAGAAGCCCTGATGTCTGCATCGTATCTCTTCTTCTCCTTATCAGTCAGTTCATCATACATTTTAGGTCTGTCCAGTCCTAATATCACCGAGCCATCAGCAGCAGTATCAAGTATGTCTCTGGTTGTCTCAACTTGATACGGTCCTTCATCAATTGACTTGAGAATGTTGACTCCATTTTTTTCCCCAAACAGTACAACCTAATTCGTTGAGCCCATGAGTCATAGTCAGTTCTGTCAAGCATAGGTGGACGAGTATCTGATCCAGCTGCTTGAACGTCCTCAGCAACAGAAGAGATGATTGTGGGCACGTTGGTAGACATGTTTACAGATATCACGGGATTTTATAACTCTATGATTAATCCGGGAAATAGATTCTTTCACGGGATTTTACTAAATCAAGAGAAAACCGTATTAGAAACAATAATCAACCAAGTCGCTATAATCCTTGAAGACAAGTCGCTAAATCACCAAGTTGCTAAGTAACAACTCGCTAAAGACTCAAATCGCTATGAACCAAGTCGCTAACACAAGTTGCTATGAACCAAGTCGCTAAACACAATTCGCTAAGGCAACAAATCGCTAAGCTGACAAGTCGCTAAAGAGCAACTCGCTAAGTGGGCAAGTCGCTAAGAAACAACTCGCTAAGAGGCCAAGTCGCTAAATAGCAACTCGCTAGTCACAACAAAGTCAAGTCGCTGAAAATAATGAAGACAAGTCGCTACGTTGAACAAGTCGCTAGCCGGAGTGGTACCTCCACTACTTTGTACTATTTGTCGCCTTGTCTCAATAAACAAGTCGCTAGGGCTCAAATCGCTACCACTTCAACTACAAGTCGCTGCAAAATAACAAAGCAAGTCGCTACGAAGAAAAGTTATCCGAGAGTCAAGTCACTAGCTAGAAAAACTTAAATACAACCCTTTTCAATCCAAAACAAGCCCAACCACAGTGATTCAAGCTTTCCGAATCAAAACCCAAGCACATACAATGATTCTAAACACAAAAGTACAATCAAAATTCAAACTTTAACACAAGAGATGATCCAAATGATGCAAAAACCACTAAACTTTTTCAAACCCAAAAACCATATAAAACCACCAGTATCCAAGGACATGTAAGAGAGATGATCAAACCATGGCTCTTGCTACCATTTGTAACATATTGGATTTCACAAACAAATCAAACTATGATCAAAAGTAGGCGTATACTATAAGGTTTTAGAGAGACAAATAGTTAGAGGTTTGGGAACTTAGTGAGAGAAAGTAAAAGTATTATTATGAGCTCCAACCCTCTACCTTGGGAGGTAGAGGGTATATATAGTTTCTTACATAAACGCCACCTAAGGGCTGTGGATCAGGCATACAGTGGGTAAAGACCCGTCCGTCCTCCACGGTGTTACTCAACTAAATACTACCAAACATTAAATAACTATGACTACGAGCTTTCTAACGATTACATATATTTGAGGTGACCGACACTTTAATAACTGGATTTACTAAATCCTAACAGTGGGATAACTTAACAGTTAAACGTGAAGTCAAAAAGTTACGCGATTTAAGCAAAATGTAGAACTTACAAGGTTAATTTCTTTATGGTCAAAGGAGGAGGGAAATATGTTTGACTTTTCTCAAAAATGTAAAAGTGTCTAAACGTCTTAGGAAATACAGTGCAGGAATGGTTAAGTCTGGGTCTAAGTAAAATTGTTTAAAACGTAAGTTTAGTCTCGTACGGCTCAGGGTTTATTTGGTAACATTTAAATTTAAAAATTCTCTAATTGATTATGAGTGATCTAAAAATTAATCTGATGTGGGTAAAATTTTCAGAGTTGGTTTTTGTTATGCGCGGGATGTTTAAATGGTGCTCCGACTAAAACGAAGCTTTAAGACGATGTTTTTCTTAATAACTTTTGCGCAGATGATCTAACGATTGTCAAACTCTCGGGTTATTACTAAAATAAATTAACTTACAAGAATGTGAAATAAAAATTTTGGGAGTGAATAGTAAAAAGTGAATAGTAACAATGAATAGTAAAAAAATGAATAGTGACCCGAAAATGCGAATTGTTACAATATGTACGTGTTTTGTATTTATGGGATAGATATTGTGTATATCTTATACGAATATATGGTGACAGTTATCTTGTAAAGGACTCCTTGCGCTATAAAAGGAGGTCCTAGGTTAGCAGTTACATACGTATCTTTTGTTAAGCTTCAAGGTTGTAAACCCTAGTGATAGTTGAGATCACTCGTATTATTATCAATAATATTGAAGCATTTGGTTATATCATTGTTCATAACTATTTCATTCATTCATATACATCAAACAAATTAATCTTCTAAAGTACTAAGTAGTAGATTCCACAAATTAATCTTCTAAAGTACTATAACACAAGTCTCAAGTGTGTAGATCCTCACAAGTGGTATCAGAGCCTTATTTTCTGATACTTTGATTTAGAAAATCCTTACCTAATCACTTTATTTTCCCAATCAAGTTTCATGGACATGAAATCTTCGTAAAACCATGCTACTGCTAAGTTACACATGCTCAAACAGAATGAGTATGAGATGTGGAGGCTCATGATTGAGCAATAATTTTTGGTGCTGGATTATAATCTTTGGGAGATTATAGAGAATGGAGACTCTTTCGTTCCTACAACAACTGAAACAGTCATTGATGGCAAGACTGTTATCAAATTTAGTATAGATCCCTTTACTGCAGATGAGAAACTTAAAAGGATGAATGATCTTAAAGAAAGAAGCTTGCTATTGATGGCCATTCCAAATGATCATGTTCTAGCTTTTAGTTCATACAAGATGGCTAAAACTTTGTTTGAGGCAATTGTCACAAGATTTAGTGGTAATTAAGCTACCAATAAAACTCAAAATATTTTATTGAAGCAGAATCTTGAGAACTTCACCGCAACCAGCAATGAATCTCTTGATCACATGTTCAACAGACTGCAGAAATTAGTCATCCAACAGAATGTTTTGGGTGTCAATGTTCCCCAAGAAGACCTAAACTCCAGGTTTCTAAGAAGTTTTCCTGCAGAAAACCAGATGCATGTGGTTGTCTGGAAGAACAAACCAGAAATTGATACCATGACTCTGAGTGACTTGTATAACTATTTCAAAATTGTTGAATAGGAGGTTAAAAAAATCTAGAGGCACAAGTTCTAGTTCAGGGAATATGGCGTTTGTATCTGCTCAAAGCAATACCAGTCCTGAAGATGATGAGGATTCAGAAGTTAGTACTGCTAACCTTATTGTTGGTACTGCTAGTTCAAAAACTAGTCCTGCTGGTATTGGCGATTCAACCTTCTATACTTTTCTATCCAGCCAAGCAAGTAGATCTTCACTCTCTCATGAAGACCTTGAGCAACTGGATGATGATGACCTTGAAGAGATGGATATCAAGTGGAATATTGTTCTTCTAAGCATAAGGGCAAAGAAGTTTTGGAAGAGAACTAGAAAGAAGATCACCATAGCTGGTGATGATACTGCTGGATTTGATAAATCTAAGGTGGAGTGCTTCAACTGCCACAAGATGGGGCATTTTTCCAGAGAGTGTAGACGGCTAAAGTCTCAGGATAACAAGAGCAGATGGAATAAGGGCAGTGGGAAGAAGAACACTGAGGAGGAGCCTTCTTCAAAGGCTATGGTTGTAATTGATGGTCTTGGCTATGACTGGAGCTTCATGGCTGATGAGGAGGAGCCATCAACAGACTCAGCAATGGTGGCTATAGAGATGGCACTTATGGCCTTCTCTGATTCTGAGGTACTTTCCACTAAGGGTTGTTCAAAAATAATGTTCTGCTTTAAAAGAATGTGAGACTCTTAAAGATAGATATGAAAACCAGAGAATGGAGCTTAATAAAACTAGTTATAATCTTGCTAATCATAAAAGAGCTTTAGCTGTGTTAGAGAAGCAAAGTTTGCATTACAAGGAAAATGACTCTGGTTTTTCTGAAACAATTATTGTGCTTAAAAGAGACCATTCTCATAAAAATATAGAAATAAGTTTGCTTAGAGATGAATTGGAAAAGATAAAGAAAACAAATGAAAACATAAATATCAGTGTAGAGACCCTAGAATATTGCTCTAATCCAGTTACTAAAATGATTGAGGGTCAAATTCATAATAAAGCTAAATTTGGGGTAGGTTACCAATCTGTTCCATATCCATTAGAGGTGTTCCTTCACCTCCAAGTATTGACTTGGCACACACTGGTTTAGAGGAATTTTAGGAGCCAATAATGGAATATGGACCTAAGACAAAAGAAAATGTGAGTCTAGAAAAGTCTGAGGTCATGATGCTTTTGAAAGTGCTAGTGATACCTCATTGGTTGAGGAAAATGAGTCTGAGAAAGTAGGTACTGCTAAGCCTAAGGTTGAAACTGTTAGACCTAAGATAGAAGTAAAACAAGTTAGGCCAACAGTTAAATATGCAGAAATGTATAGGTTAACCATTAGGATTCCATAACCTAGGAAAAAACAGAGAAACTGGAATAATCTCAAGTCCCAACAGCTAGGCAGTGAGTTTGTTATGTACAATAAAGCTTGCTATTTTTGTGGTAGCTTTGACCATTTGCAGGGTATGTGTAATTACCATCAAGGGAGAAGGATAGTAAATGGGAATTCAAGGGTGACTGGGAATGCCAATACAAGGGTGATGAACACAAACACTTTTTCAAGAAATACTCACTCTACTGTAACCAGTAAAATGACTTCCAGTGCAGTTTTGATGAAGTCTGACATCAATGAAGTCTAGCATCAAACCTTTAGGGACTGCTAGACCAAGTCAGACTGCTTATTCAAAACAAACAGTCTCAAGTCCTAAACCAACTTTAGGTTTTTATAAACAACCACAGGGTAATAACTGGTCTTTTAATAAGAAAAATATGTTTAAAAACAAGGTTTGAAGGCAAAAAGTAAGAACTGCTAGTCCAACAGTTTGTATTGTTAGGCCAGTAGTTCATACTGCTAGGACTGTGGGAACTGCCAGGGAAACTAGGGTCAATGCTGTTAAGGCCTCAGCATGCTGGAAATGGAGACCCACGAAATCCAGTACTGCATCAATAACCATGAAGAAATACAATTACATTGATGCACGAGGCATATCCAACTCAGTGATGGCGTGGGTCCCTAAAGGAAACTAATTTCCTTTCTTTTACGTACAGGAACATTCAAGTGCTACAAAAGATCAAGGATACTTAAATAGTGGATGTTCCAGGCACATGACTGTGAATATGTCCTACCTTTCAGACTTCAAACATTTGGATGGTGGAAATGTTTCTATTGGTGGTGGCATAGGTGGCAGAATTACTGGTATAGGTACAATCAAGACTGGCATTCTTAATTTTGAAGATGTGTATTATGTGAAGGAGCTTAAATACAATCTCTTTAGTGTCAGAGATGTGTGACAAAAAGAACTTTGCGTTATTTACTAACATTGAGTGCCTTATCCTCTTCAAAGACTTTAAGTTGCCTGATGACAATGAGGTATTGCTTAGAGTCCTAAGGAAAGCCAATCTTTACAGTGTTGGCATGAAAAACATAGTTCCTAAGGAGAATCTTATTTGTTTGGTTATAAAAGCATCTATGGATGAGTCCATGTTATGGCATAGGAGACTTGGTCATATTAACTTTAAAACATTATAAGATAGTAAAAGATGGTTTGGTAAGAGGACTGCCTCAAAAACGTTTTCTAAATGACCAAACTTGTGTGGTGTAGCAACCCGTAATTTTTTATAAGGTAAAATGACTATTTTACCCTTTGAATTTTTAAAGTTGAACTTTGACTTTGACTTTTGACTATTAGACTTTTACTATTCATCCTGTAAAAAATTTTATTTTTATTTTACCATAATGACAAGATAAATAAAACTCGACAAGTCGTCCTGACGACGGACGTTGAATCCATACAGAACCGATTTCACAAAACCGTGTCTGAGAACTACTTTAGGGTTTAAACGTCATTCGGGCATCCCGTTATGTTTATAAAACACTATAAGCATTAGAAATATATATTTCTACCATTTTACGACAATTCCACAAGTTTTGGAATTTTACGTTTTCCAGTTCTGCGTTTTACGCGACTTACGCGTTTTTGACCTGCGTTTCCAGCTTTAGACAGTGTTTTAGCACCCAATGAGACTTATCACTCACTTTATATTTTTATAGGGAGTATAATGACAAGTCTCATTGTTCTTCCAAATTTCGTATTTTTACGATACCCGGTTTTACGTTTTATGGCTTAACAAATTACTGTTGGCATTTAACGGAACCAAAGCACATCATAAACCCAAGATATTATCAAAACTAAATATCTTTCTCCACTAACACATTGTGACCAGCCCTATGGGTGAGTCACCTTGGTGTTGGCATCATCTTAAGCCATTTTGCATGTTAAGTCATACATGTGTCCTTAACTTAACCATAGTTATTATCTAACCCAATATATGGTTAACCAAACTTACCCTCCTATAAATAGTAAGTGAAAGACATCCCAAAAACCATTATCCACCCCTCTTGGTCGTTATTATCATAGCTGCATCACACAATCCATACTTTGATTCATGACTTCAAGTTGATGCTAAGAAGGTTGCAAGCAGCAAGTTACTACATCAAATCTCTAGCAAGTTTAAGTGATCCTCTTGAGTTTAAATCCACTCAAGTCACTTAAGACTTCATTACCAATCCTTCATTATTACAAGAAGTGTAGAAGGGTATCAAGGGGTGAAAAGCTTGATCAATCAAAGTCCTATCCTTACTAGTTACTCATTTCTTTTTGAAAGCCAAAAGTTGTAAGCAACTCATCACCACCACCACTCCATTGTCTCATGTTTATTATTGCTAATCTTGTTAAAAGCATGCTATATATATGGTTACTATATTGATCATGATGTACACATACTTAAACACATGTTTTAATTCACATATTGTCATAATATTAACAAACTAGTAAACTAGTTAAATTCTACATATTTGAAGTCATTTAAAATAGCTATATATGGACTTGGTAACTTATATACTACTGTAGAAAAAATGAAAAGGTAAACATAGCAACTTGAATCACCCGAAACGGACAAACGAGTCAAAAGTTATGGTAATAAGAAGCTAGAAAACCCTAGAAATGACCATTTTTGTTTACTGCTGAATCTGTCTTACAAAACGTGGTACTTCTGATCCGAATCATCAAAAACTTAAAAGATGAAAGTTTTCCGGAACGATGTTTTACGTCCATAGCAAAGAAAATCGGCCTGAAAAGACCAAATGATAACAGTAACTGCCTAATATTTGTAAAACAGTTTTTATCGGCAAAATTGGATATTTACAAGTTAAAAATATAAAAACCATGTCATTTTTATAACTAGTTATATATTAAATTGTTAGAAAAACTTCATTATTGACTATATTTATAACCACTTGTAAACTTTGAGAAATTGTAAAAACTAAATGTTTGTTAAAAATATAATAAAACTTTTATAATATAATAATCCCCACTCAAATTATATATATTTTCTTTTTCTAAAGTACTACAATAGTAGGGAGCTTCATGTGAGGGGTTTCATTTGGGTAAAACATATCGACGAGTTTGCTGGATTTACGATTTAAAGTGTCCTGGCTCCTCGAACGTTTACTACATGACCTCTGAATTATGATGGCCCAAACGGTAGTACGATATCTATAAACTAAATATGTTTTTACATATTAAAACCGTTACTACAAAAACAATCTATAAATGAGTACATCATGATCAACATATATATATATATATAGGATGGTTTATGTTTTTCCTAAACACTATTCCAAACCTAAGTCAACATTCCATTTTTATGTATCACGTAGAAGTTTCCAGGTTTATCCATCACATCCGTTAGAGTACTTAACATCATTAACTCTCGGTGTGTTCATAGCCCCACTTTCTATTACTTAATTGTTTCATAAACCCTTGGGGGAAATACATGCTTTATTTTAAATCGAACACATTGCTTTGAAATTATACTTGAATGTATTAGTTGCACTAAGTATACTATTGCCAAAGTCCATATTATCATGAACCATTAATCACTTGCGGGTGAACGCGAATAATGTGGATAGCTATTGGGATTGACAATTCCCGTTTGTTTGACCAAGTCCGGTAAACAAATACATTATATTTGAAGATCCATAGGTTTATTGGCAAATTACCTATTAGGGCAACTGTTACTATTATATCTGTTAACGTTTAGGTGTCATGAGCTTAGTGCAATAATATCTGTTTTGTTCTCTAAACTATGAATGTGAGACTAATTACCTCACGTTACGGATATTGTGTTCAACTGATTTCCTAAACCCATATGAATTTCACTCAACCTTTGTGTTGACAGTTTTAAGCATGTATTTCAGGTCCATAATGTTGGAAGCTGGCACGGAGGAGCACGGATACTCAAGAAGGCTATAAATTTTATTGTCATTCCCATTTAATGTATTTTGTAAACTTGGAACCATTTAGGACCTCATTTTTGTAAACTCTGATATTTATATAAATCGAATGATAAATCTTTTAAAACGACTCCATTAGAGTTCGTTTTCTATTGTTATGACTGTTGTGCCATGAAGTAACACACAGTTTGAATTCCGCTGCGTATCACGAAATTAGGGGTGTTACAGATTTGTATCATATCATCCTAATCCTTTTTGCATGTTATGTCATACATGTGTCCTTAACCTAACCATAGTTATTATCTAACCCAATATATGGTTAACCAAACTGTGGAAAACTAGAAGGGGGGGTTAAATAATTTTACCAATTAAAACTTCGTTTTGAAATATTTAGATCGACTTATGTCAATCTATTTAGATGTGTATGTTAAACATTGATAGATAGATATATAAAAGTGTAATGAAAAATAAAGAGTAAGAAGCACATAACCACGACACGAGTATTTATAGTGGTTCGGCTATAAGGACACCTTCCTTGCCCTACTCCACTCCCCGAGTCACCTACTCGAGAGTTCATAATCACTACACGACACCAACTCCTTATGGCGGAGAAGCCTTCACAACTTCGCCTACTCTTTTTCCGGTACTAGGCTAACCACCAGGTTCTTTCACCAAGGAGAACCACACCTACCACAACGTCACCTACCCTTTATCCGGTACTAGGCTAAGTACCGAGTTCCATTACAAAGGAGGAACTACTACCCAACACTACACAACACCTAAACCCAAAGGAGACCCACTCCTTATTACAACACCATCAAGGATATCAACATCCTTAGAAACAAACTATCACTATTTGTATAACGATGCACCTCATCGATTATACGACCTTGGCATCCTTCACTAGTGCCACTTGATTTGACTCCTAGGAATCTTTCACTAATGCCCTTGACACAAATGCTTGGCACCTTTCACTAATGCCTTCGTCTTGACTCCTTTAGCATTCTTCACTAATGCTTTTGATACGAATGTTAAGCACCTTTCACTAATGCTTACGTCTTGACTCTTTCGGCATCCTTCACTAATGCCTTGGACACAACACTTCTATGGAGTAAGAAAGAAGTATCAACAAGAGAACCTTAGTAGTCTTGATGATGACGAAGCATGGCAACTCATGGACTTGAGCTTGCTCGACTTCAAGAGGTGGTGATCTCTCCTTTAAGAGGAACTTAGAGAATCACACAAAAACAAAAGACAAACTACATAGAAAGATCCTTTAGGATCAGTGGTTAGAGAGTTACAATACTTGGGGAAAGTATGTGTGGGAGTGGCAACCCAAAAGGAAGAAATGGCTCACTATTTATAGAGGAAAAACAACTACTGTTCCACAGATCCCACGGATCCCTCCCTTAACGGATCCGTCTAGTGTATTCTCAAGGATCCGTGGGACGCTCCTCTTTGCCCATGGGTTTTTTGGTTATGGGTCATGGGTCATGGGTTATGGGTTGGTCCATGGGTATTTCCTTATATACAATGTATCTAATAGATGCAATGCATCTAGTCAAATGGGTCAATACCATGGGTTATGAATATGCTCCATGGGTTGTAGTTTTTACCCATTATAATACATACTAGTTATGTATATATTTTCCCAATATGTAAACACTAGTTGTTGTACATATGTACCATAAAATCACTTATACTTGTTTTAGTGTTTTATGTGAAAACTTAAGTGTGTTAGAAAACTATTGGCTCAAAATATTTACGTATTTTATTTGTTTCGTTAAAATGATTTTACGTTTGTTATCGACAAAACATTAGAAGATCGTAAAATATAAATAAATGTTTTTACGGCTTATTTGTATTAACAATCTCCCCCTTTTTGTTGATGACAAAACATAAAATTATTTTAAGGAAAAACTAAAATTCGTAAAAGTTCGAATTGGAGTTTTTACTCTCTTCTCCCCCTTTTTGTCGAAACAAAAAGAGCGTCGAAAAGAAACTAATACAATGTTTTAAGAAAAACATGTAAAAGAGGAAAAAATATAGAAAGCGAGTGACGGGAAAAGTTCTCGTCTTAACTCCCCCTTGACGAGTCCATCCCTTTGTTAGGGCGTCAAGTAAATAGAAACAATTAAGCTAATGCATTGCAACTATGTTTGCAAGTGGTTTCGTCTTAGTGACGATAACACTCTCCCTTGATGATTGCAACTTTGCAAGGGGACATAACGAAATATAATCCATATGAGGATTATATTGCAAATGGTTTTGCAATGTATGGTTTGACACAAAGCTCCCCATAGCTTAGGGTGTCAAAGTCTTCATGTGTATTTTGAAAATCTACAAAATAAAGGTTAGAAAACAAGTATATAGTGCATAATTTCCTGCAAATAAGACTTAAGTTAGTAGAAAATTGGTCTTCTATTGCACGGATCCCACGGTTCCCTCCTTGGAGGGATCCGTCTATGCAATTTCCAGGGATCCGTCTGTCTGATGACAGAATTCAGCAATGATGACATAACAAATAATGTAAACATCAAAGTGAGATATGTATTCAGGCAACACACATATACTCAAAGCAATATGGCATATAAACTATCATTCAATAAAACATAAGAGATAATCAATAAATCTCTAAAAATAAGAGAATGACTTAGCCATGTAATATATATTCTACTAATACTAATAAGTGACTAAAAGCTTAAGAAGCAACAATGTGCTTGAGTCTAAGGATGAGTAGACTTGTTGATTTGGTCCAATCTTTCAAGAAGATGATTAAACATGAAATGCAACTCCATTCGTACTTCTTGAACATGTCCTTGGGTGATTAGACAATTTGAGCAATTGTTGTCTTGATTGGGAACTGGAAGAAATTGGATGTTTTGAGGTGGCTCTACAAATGATGGTGGAGTTTCATTGAGAGATGTAGGATGAGGTTCTACTAAAAATGAGGGTGGTGGTAATGGAAATTCCTCCATATGATCAAGTCTTTGGTGGTTCCTTGTTTCCAATGATGGACTAGTTGGTGTTGTAGGCGGTTCCCTATTTAACGAGAAAGTTGGTGAGTGAGAAGTTCTCGGTGGTGAATGCTCTAATGAATAGAGATTTGGGTGAGAGAGAGGCTCGGTGAAAGAGTGTAGTCCATGCTCTATGAATGAAGGCTTAGACGGCTTGCTAGAACTAGCTATGTTTGGTTTAGAGCTAGATGAACCCTTTTCTAGCCCAAAAGGTTTAATGCTAATTCTTGCGGTTTTCTTAGCAATTGTTGAGTGGGTTTGTTGAGGTGGGATTCTAGCATTATTATCTCTTACGGGAGATGATTCGGTGGATGAAATATCATGAATCATATAAATATTCCTTTTGGATGAAACTTTGGTTGAAGAGTTGTTGCTAATTGCTTTAGTCATGGTGATGGTGAGGATTCAATATCAGCTTCTAACTACTGATTTTTGAGTACTAGGTAAGAGTGATGACTAAACCTCAAGAGTGTTTGGTTTATAAAGGATGAATTTGAATTAAGAAATTAAATTCATGACCACTTAGGGGATTAAGCATGCACTAAGGTCATTCAAGATATTGTTCAGCTCTAGGAAAACATTAAATGATGGCTAAAAGTGTTTAGATTACCAAAGGTGGCTAAAATTTGAAGTGAAAAGCTGATTAAGGTCTTTCTGTAGACACGGATCCCACGGATCCCTCTCACCAGGGATCCGTCTGTCAAACAGGTATGTGATGAAATGATTATGATTTTGTAAGGTCTAGTACCTATGAATCCTGAGGATTTGACTTTCCTTTGATGTCTTGAGTGGTGGATATCTTAAATGCTCAACCATAAGAAGTGAGGATGGTTAATGATGGTTTTGGGTAGGAAAGTGGACTTTAGAAAGTCTAACTAAGTGCTTGAGAAGGATACCATTTGATTTGAAATGGGAAAATGATGATACTTAGTCTTAGAGATCAGATGATGACTCAAGAAAAATTTGAGAAAATCCAAAAAGAAATAAAGAAAAATAAAAAAGCTAGTTTTAGACCTATTTTGAGGTAAGAGTGACTAAAATAAATTTGCTAAAATTGATAGAAATATCAAACTAAGTGTTATGAGATGTGAGGAATAATGTGTGAGCGTTGGAGCGGAAAAATGGTGGATATTGGTGAGTTTCAAAAATCAATAGTACTTTGGATTTGTTCCTAAGTTATCTACGGATGAATGTGAGACCTACTATGCTTGAGGAGGCCTTAAGTAGTGTTAAAGAATCATGTTTAGCCATCATGATGTGATTGGGGGGATAACTTGGGTGTATGGTGATCTGTATCAGATAACTGTCTTCCCGGATCCCACGGTTCCCTCTTGGGAGGGATCCGGCTAGTTATAATGCTGGGATCCGCCTACTGCAGATCAGAAGGCTTTCAGCAAATGTGGAATTCTTGCACTCTTAGCAAATGCTTCTCCTAGTTGTTTCTACAAAGACTAAATGCAAGAACACATCAAATATAACGCATAGAAAGTGTGGGGAACTAAAGGTAGCTAAAGATGAGTGACGAAGACTACCTGAATGATTTCATGAAGTCGTAAAATCTCATCCTACACGTTCCTAAGTTAAGATTGTTCAATGCCAAGTTATGCCAATACCTACATACTACATCCTACTCTACATAAGTATTGTTTAGATGTTACAACCCATTGTTTCAAATTATTTTCACAAATTAAGGTCCTATGACCTTACCTTACTTCCCCATCTCCTTCCACATCACTCCCCGTCTTCACCCTCCCCTCCATTCTTCATTTCACTAGCTCTACTTCTTTTCTTCAAGAAGTTGGCGAAGCACTTGAAGATCCCTTTGGTTTGTTGCCATTCTTGTGATGGGCTAGGAATGTTCGGTAATTGATTGATGTAATCCAAAGGGTTGAGGTCGGTGTTCCCGAGAGGGTTGCTACTTCCTTCACCTTCTCTTTGCCTCTCCCATTCATCCGAGGAATCCGTTGGTGGGTGAGGTCTTTTGCCTTCCACCATAAACCTTGTAGTTCTACCCTCGGTCAATGACACCATAACTTTATTGCAAAAGCTATGATAATAGGAGTACGGAGAGGGATCTAAAGCAAAGATGAATCTTGCAAGACGGGTTAGGAGCATTGCGTACGGGAGCACCATTTTGTCCATGCTTTTTACACTCTCCATTCTCTTAATCATGTAATATGCAAGGTTGCAGCAAGTCTCGGTCACAAGATAATAGATCATGAAACTTAGGCACGCATTGGGGTGATCCTTATTCCCTCTTAAGCATAGCACATTCTCCCTTACTACCACTTTCCATTTCCTATACAAAGCATACATCTCGGAGAGCTCCATTTGGAAAGGATCCCTATAGATCACCTTCGAATTTCTAGTGACCCTCGATGGGGATGCCATTTGCATGAACACGGTATCCCTCACCGTGGTTGCTTTCGGGATTCTCATGTGGTAGATTTCATTATGATCAACTATATCGTGTATCTCCGCCAAAGACCACTCATTGGAAAACATGCAAACTCCTTGATATGGAACCCGTAGTATTCTTCCAAACTCCACAAGCGAAAGGGTGTACTCATGCTCATTTATGATGAAGACAATTGAGATGGTCCCATCGTCATTTCTAACTATCCTCATTGTTTTGTAGAACTCGAGTACGAACACCGGGAAAATTTGTTCGTTTATGTCCAATAACAATCAAAGCCAATAGTCTCAAAAACTTGTCGGATGTCGATGTTGGCAAGAAATGATGGTTCTACTACACGACCTTCATGAAAAAGTCTCTTTTCGAGCAACTTGAAAGCTTTCCTATCTTCCGAGATAAGTCCATCCTTTCTATGGTACATTGGGATGTAGTGGGCGGTATCTTGATAGTCTTGTTGTCGATTACTTGGCATGATTGTTCCTATACAACACAACCACAATGTCGTGTTTAATTGTGAATAGTAGCCTAAAGGGTTTGATCACAATTTTGCTCAAATCATCTTTATTGAATTCAAGAAATGAGTTTACTTTGTATTAACAATGTTAATTCTTTGATTTAGATTATCTTAGAAAACAATGTGGTGACAAATTATGACAAACCCATTTGAACCCAACTTCTAAAGATGAAAAATTGTAATCCTAGAAATCAAGGAATTAAATTAACAATGTAGTGAAGATTATACTTACACAAGAGATTGTTTTGCTTGAAGAAAATGATCAAATTGCTCTTGTGAACAGTAATTGGGTTTTTGTTCATGAGTCTTTGAAGGGAAAGTGATAGTGGAACTTCCAAAGTGATCATTTCTAACTTATGCTGTCTTCTGTTGCACGGATCCCTCTCATTAGAGATCCGGCTAGTTCAAACTCAGGGATCCAGCATGACAGCAAAAATTCAGCTTAAGCATTCCTTGATAGCTTTGGTTTAGGAGTTCTAAAATGCCTAGAGTTTGATGTTTTAGCTCTGTAATTTGTGGTTTGGGGCTTTGACGGTTTAATACTAATCCTATTTGACGGAATTCCCTTTTTATGAATTAGTCACAATTCTAGGAAGGTTTTTCAAAGATTATGACAAAATCCCATTTTATCATAATATAAGAAATTTCACATGGATATTCATTGACATAGATGAAATGTCAATAATCCTTTTGTGATGTATAATGATTGAGGCTATCGAATAACCGAGATATCATTATTACAGATTTGTAGTGTAGTCTATATAAATCAACGAAGAATACTATTCTTGATGATGATTTTAATATAGATAACTACTTAAATAATTACTAATAAAGAGTAATCATACATCTAAGACTTTAATAATAATAGCAAAATGTAAATTATTAAAGATCATACCTTTGCTAAATATTCTTTTTAAGAAAAGAGATATTTAGAGAATTTCTTTGTGATCTTCTTAAGATCTCCAGATCCATGTGTGAGAAATACAATGCTAAATATTCTTTTTACGAAAAGAAATATTTAGATAGTTTCATCAAGATCTTCTTGGTATGCCCAACTCCAAGTATGAAGAATTCTTAACAAGGAAAATATTAGAACGTTCTATCATTGTCCAACATTAAACACTATGATGATTTATTTTTAAAACATGACTTAAAGAATCATTCTTTGTAGTTTTCAAACATACACGGATCGTATCAAGTTTTTAAAGTACATCATACTTTAAGAAACTTAGTAACGAAGCTCTGATACCAATTGCGGAAAACTAGAAGGAGGGGTTGAATAGTTTTACCAATTAAAACTTCGTTTTGAAATATTTAGATCGACTTATGTCAATCTATTTAGATGTGTATGTTGGACATTGATAGATAGATATATAAAAGTGTATTGAAAGATAAAGAGTAAGAAGCACATAACCACGGCACGAGTATTTATAGTGGTTCGGCTACAAGGACACCTTCCTTGCCTTACTCCACTCCCCGACTCACCTACTCGAGAGTTCGTAATCACTACACGACACCAACTCCTTATGGCGGAGAAGCCTTCAAAACGTCGCCTACTCTTTTTCGGGTACTAGGCTAACCACCGGGTTCTTTCACCAAGGATAACCACACCTACCACAATGTCGCCTACCCTTTATCTGGTACTAGGCTAAGTACCGAGTTCCATTACAAAGGAGGAACTACTACTCAACACTACACAACACCTAAACCCAAAGGAGACCCACTCCTTATTACAACACCATCAAGGATATCAACATCCTTAGAAACAAACTATCACTATTTGTATAACGATGCCCCTCATCAATTATAAGACCTTGGCATCCTTCACTAATGCCACTTGATTTGACTCTTAGGCATCTTTCACTAATGCCCTTGACACAAACGCTTGGCACCTGTCACTAATGCCTTCGTCTTGACTCCTTTAGCATTCTTCACTAATGCTTTTGACACGGATGTTAAGCACCTTTCACTAATGCTTACGTCGTGACTCTTTCGGCATCCTTCACTAATACCTTGGACACAACACTTCTATGGAGGAAGAAAGAAGTATCAACAAGAGAACCATAGTAGTCTTGATGATGATGAAGCATGGCAATTCATGGACTTGAGCTTGCTCGACTTCAAGAGGTGGTGATCTCGCCTTTAAGAGAAACCTAGAGAATCACACAAAAACAAAAGACAAACTACATAGAAAGATTCCTTAGGATCAGTGATTAGAGAGTTACAATACTTGGGGAACGTATGTGTGGGAGTGGCAACCCAAAAGGAAGAAATGGCTCACTATTTATAGAGGAAAAACAACTACTGTTCCACGGATCTCACGGATCCCTCCCTTAAGGGATCCGCCTAGTGTAATCTTAGGGATCCGTGGGACGCTCCTCTTTGCCCATGGGTTTTTTGGTTATGGGTCATGGGTCTTGGGTTATGGGTTGGTCCATGGGTATTTCCTTAGATACAATGTATCTAATAGATGCAATGCATCTAGTCAAATGGGTCAATACCATAGGTTATGAATATGCTCCATGGGTTGTAGTTTTTACCCATTATAATACATACTAGTTATGTATATATTTTCTCAATATGTAAACACTAGTGTTGGGAATTATGTGAAGTCTGGATTATGCTGATATTAATGCCGAAGTGTTTCTACTGAAGTGAAGTGGATTCTGCCGAAGACATAATCTGCTGAAGTATAATAGTTATTAGTTTGTTTCTGCGGAAGTGTTTATTCCGTGTTTAGTTTATTTAGTGTGGATATACATGAGCTTTATTAGGAAGTGATTGTGTATATCTTTATTAGTTTTATGATTATACGTTTCTTGGAAAACGGTTTAGCGATATTGTTTAGGGTTCCTTATCTATAAAAGGAACACATTAGAAAGAGTTATGTACCGATTGGAAAAACTCAGTTTTAGTTAATATAAAGATCCATAGAGGATCAAGAAGTTCTTAGTTATTTGTTACTTGTGTTTATATTCCGCTGATAAACATTAGTAGTAGAGATTGTCTTTTATTGTGCTTGTGATTACATAGGCATACATAACGATCAACGAGCTCAAGATCTATCAAGGTCTTTGTTTGTTTCAACAAGTGGTATCAGAGCCTCGTGAGAGTCTCTACGATACTAAGGACAAGCTTTTTCTAAACACCCATACAACCATAACAAAAACATCATGCCTGGTTCAGATGCTGATACTGAACTCACCAACAACCAAAACTCCACCCATCTGCAGCAACTAAGTCTATCTAATAGCAATGCTAAGTTTCCTTACCTTAAAAGGGAGGAATATGATCTTTGGGCTATGAAGATGCAAAACTGGATCTCCAACATTGATTGGAATCTATGGCAGGTAATTTTGAAGGGGAACAGTTTGAAGAGGACTACCACGGATGCTGCTGGTAATATGATGAATGTTCCTCCCAAAACTGCTGAAGAGTTGCTGGCAGTTCAGAGAGAAACAAAGGTCAGAACTATTCTTCTGCAAGCTATTCCTGAGGATCACTTGAGTGATTTTCACTTCATGCAAGATGCCAAGGATATATGGTTAGCTATTAAGGCGAAGTTCGGTGGGAATGAGGAGTCTAGAAGACTGAAGAAGTCCATGCTAAGACAACAGTTTCAGGACTTTCAGATCTCTGAAGAGGAAGGAATTCACAAGGGCTATGATAAGTTTCACAAGATCTTAAGTCAGTTGAATCAGCTACAGGCAAAGCCGGATAATGATGACTGTAACTCTAAGTTTCTGAGGTCATTACCTCCATCCTGGCTACATGTAAGCATAGCTTTAAAAGCTAAAGGTGGTTTGGACATGATGACTTTTGATGAGCTGTATAACAAACTTAAAGCTCTTGAACATGATGTTAGAAGCCCTTTTCGATCATCTTCTACTGCTAATCGTACTGCATTTGTTGGAGCCTCTACTCCAAAGTCTAGCTATGGTCCAAGCCCATATCCATCATCATCTAATGCTGCACCTTCATCAAGTTCTCTTCCTAGATCCAGTGGTATTATGGAAGATGTTCTTGGATCTTTCTTTGCTGATTATGATCCTCAGCAGGATCTAGCCTATGAAGATTTTGATCAAGTGGACCCACTTGAGTTTGAAGAGATGAAGCTGAGGTGGCAAGTAGCCATGCTTTCCATGGATATCAAGACCTTTGAGCGCAAAGCTGGCAGAAGGTTTGGATTCAAAGGTCGCGATCCAGCAAGGTTTGATAAAAGGAAGGTTAAATGCTTCACATGCCAACAGATAGGTCACTTTTCTAGAGAATGCAAAGACAGGAAAGCTGGTGATGAGACAAGATATTCTACTTATCAGCAGTACACATTGGTCACTCTTGATAGCAATGTGGACTGGAAGCAACATGAGGAGTCTGATAATGATGGTCCTGATAATGTTGGGTTGATTGCAAGCTGTACTTCAGAGGATAGGCATGAACAGATTGCCTTGATGGGCATCTCTCAGGTACAAAACTGTGTGTTTGGTTGTAGTGAGCGTTATAATGAACTCAAACAAGCTTATGATATTATGGAACCTAAATATAATGAATGCTATGTGGAAGTAGAAGCTTATAAACAAGCTTTAAAAACACTAGAAAGACAAAAGGTTTGGTTTCAGAAGAATGAAATAGCTTATGATGAGAAAATAGGTGTTTTAGAAAGAGATCTCGAATGTGCTACAAATGAATTAAAATGGTCTGAGAAGTTAAGAGCAGATGTAGAGTCAGAAAATCTAGAGCTTAAGGAGAAACTTAAGGAGGAAATTGCTAGGAATAATGACTGGATGATGAATGGTAATAAGTTGGCTAGTCTCATTTATAGCAGTCAAGCTCCCAATTCTACAGTGGCTTTAGGTTTTAAGAAATATGTAGGCTTAGAAGCTAGGGATGACACACGTAAATCTACACCAGCAGGCCTAGCTAATTTTGTGAAAGAAGGTGACCTACATGCTGTACGTGGACCAATTAGAGGTGAGCACATGCCCATTGACCTTTCCACTCTTAATGACTTTGATGGATCACACCATCTGTATGGCAAAAAGTCAAGAGACTTGCCAGACCCTAATACTTCTACTAATGACTTTGTCTCTTGTGTTAACAGTGACAAGTCCTCCAAGCAAGGGTCTACGGAGTGTGATTCAAATGACAAGTCTGACCTTCCCAAGTCTTCACCCCTGCCTGCACCCAAGACTACCAATAAGCATGACAGAGTTGCTGCCAAGGAATGCACTTCCAAGACAGTTGCCTCTGAAGACTTGCTTTTTAATTCTTTGCATAATAATACTGTTAAAAACAATTCTTTTCATGGTTTTGGTTTGAATACTTCTGCTTGTAAGAATACTTCTTTTGGTTTGAATAAATCTTCTCTTCAGAAGAAATGTTTTGTGTGTGGAAGTAAATCTCATTTAATTAAGGATTGTGATTATCATGAGCAAAGAATGAGTAGGTGTGGTGATTCTAGGCATACTAGACCAATGTGGACCAATGTTAATGATATACCACCTTATGTTCCACAAGCTGCTAAAAATAATACTTCTTTTCCTTGGAGAAGATCATTTGGAAAACCATATGTTCAACCAACCAGTGAATATTTTAAAAATGGTTTTTTGCCTAGATATGTAAACCCTATGACTGATGGGAGAGGGTACTGGGATACTGCTGTCAAGACCTCAGCAGGTTGTTCTTGGAATAAACAGAGACCTAAGTTTTATTGGAAACCCAAGAACAATAGTGGATCTTATACTTCTAATTGGCACAACTCATATGATCCACAAGGCAGGTTCAAGTCAGCAATGACTTGAGCCTCCATAGTGTACTAATTCTCTGTATATTTTTGTTGTTGTTGTAGGATCATCCCCTTAAGCATAAAGATGTTGGAATTGTTGACAGTGGTTGTTCTAGAAGTATGTCAGGAAACAGGGACATGATGCATAACTTTATACCCATTGAAGGAGGAGGCAATGTAACCTTTGGAGGAAGTAATGGACGAATTACAGGAAAAGGGACCATCAAAACACCTCAGCTGGATTTTGAGAATGTTTACTATGTCCAGGAACTTCAACACTTCAATTTGTTTTCAGTTTCACAAATCTGTGACACTAAGAACAAAGTACTCTTCACAGAGGATGAATGTCTTGTGCTGTCTAAAGACTTCAAACTCCCAGAAGAAACTTCAATTCTACTGAAGGTTCCTCGTAGTCACAATCTGTATACATTCAACTTAACTAATGTCAAACCAGCAGGTGACTTAACATGTTTGGTGGCTAAAGCATCTGTGGATGAGTCCACCAAATGGCACAGAAGGATGGCCCATGTCAATTTCAAGACCATCAACCAGCTCTCTAAGCTGGGCCTTGTTCAAGGTCTTCCTGCCAAAGTATTCACCAATGATCATAACTGTGTTGCATGCAACAAAGGAAAGCAGCACAGAGCCTCATATAAAGGAGTTCCTGTTACAGCAGTAACCATTATTTCTGAACCTCTTCAGCTGCTTCATATGGATCTGTTTGGTCCAACTAAAGTGAGAAGCATTGATCAGAAATATTTTTGTCTGGTGATCACTGATGGTTTTAGCAAATTTTGTTGGGTATTCTTTCTAAGGACCAAAGATGAAACATCTGAAATATTGAAAGATTTCATTACCCTTATTGAGAATCAGTTGAACAAAAAGGTGAAAGGAATTAGGTGTGATAATGGTACAGAGTTCAAAAATGCCATTCTGATAGAACTCTGCAGGATTAAGGGAATCAAAAGGGACTATAGCACTCCAAGAACCCCTCAACAAAATGGGGTGGCAGAAAGAAAAAATAGAACCTTAATAGAGGCTGCAAGATCAATGCTAGCAGACTCTAAACTTCCTACCATGTTTTGGACTGAGGCGGTTGGTACAGCATGTTATGTACTCAATAGAGTGTCCATTACTAGACCACACCTTAAAACACCATATGAACTTCTTTTTGGAAAAGTTCCTGTTATTCATTACCTTAAACCGTTTGGCTGCCAAGTGACAATTTTGAATACCAATGATCCCTTGGGGAAATTTGATGAGAAAGCTGATGATGGTTACATTGTGGGGTATTCTGCTCATAGTAAGGCGTACAGGGTTTACAATGTATCTGCTAAGAAGATTGAGGAGACATTGAATCTGAGGTATCTAGAAGACAAGCCTAATGTTCAAGGACAGGGTCATGTTTGGTCATTTGACCTTGATTACTTGACTGATTACTTGGGTTATTCTAGACATATGGCTAATCAAAATGCAGATTCTGAAGCATCTCCAACTACTAATGCAGACACTTTGGATGCTCATTCTGACAGTGGGTCTGATGATGAACAACCCATTGTAGTGCCTTCCTTCTCTCCTAACAATTTTGTAGGTGACACTTCTAAAGGTTATACTGATGTGGGTGAAGATGAATTCTATTATGCTGAGGACCTTGCTAGACTGAAGAAACAAGAATATGCAGCCAATTTAGATGCTGAGAGGAATGTTGAAAATAGTACAAATGAAGCACTCGGCAGAAACTTCAATTCTGCTGAAGGTAGTTCTGTTTCTCCCCACCTCTCCAATTCGGCTGAAAGAATTGGTGACACTACTCCTATTTCTACTAGAGTGTCAACAGACCTTGGAGAACCTTATACAAGGTTTCCAAAACCTTCAGATCTTGGTCATCATCAACCTAAAGCAGGAATCTTCAACACACCTTCCTATGACACTGACTTTGAACCTACTGTGACTAATCTTGATTCCTCCATTGATGTCAACTCCACTACTACTACAAGGATCAACAATGCTCATCCACAGACTAATATTATTGGTGATCCTAATGCACCTGTTAGAACACGAGGTACTGTAGCACGTTCTAAATATGGTCAGGTGGCTTTTGTCTCTTATGTCTCAAATCAGCAGAGAGACAATCACACAGACTATCAACATTGTCTGTTTGCTTGTTTTCTCTCACAAGTGGAACCAACCAGTGTTACTCAGGCTCTTGAAGACTCAAGTTGGCTTGAAGCTATGCAGGATGAGATGCAACAATTTCAAAATCAGCAGGTTTGGATATTGGTACCACTACCTGATGGTAAGTATGCTATTGGGACAAAATGGATTCTGAAGAATAAGAGAGATGCTCGGGGTGTTGTCATTAAGAACAAAGCCAGATTAGTTGCACAGGGTTATAGACAAGAGGAGGGGATCGATTATGATGAAGTGTTTGCACCAGTGGCAAGAGTTGAGGCTATACGGATTTTCTTAGCTTATGCATCCTATATGGGCTTTATGGTCTATCAAATGGATGTTAAAGGAGCATTCTTGTATGGTGAAATTGAAGAGGAGGTGTATGTCACTCAACCTAAAGGATTTGAAGATCCAGATCATCCGAATCATGTTTATAAGGTAGTCAAAGCTCTCTATGGACTACATCAGGCACCCAGAGCCTGGTATGCTAGGCTCTCTACATTTCTGCTGAAGCATGGTTACAGAAGAGGTGCAATAGATAAGACTCTTTTCCTAAAGAAGAATTCCACTGACATAATTCTTGTGCAAGTGTATGTGGATGACATTATTTTTGGATCCACAAAGGAAGCTTGGTGCAGGGAGTTTGAGGAGCTTATGAAGGGAGAGTTTCAGATGAGTGCAATGGGAGAGCTGACTTTCTTTTTGGGTCTTCAAGTTCAGCAGAAACCTGATGGTATCTTTATCAGTCAGGACAAATATGTGAGGGACATCTTGAAGAAGTTTGGTATGGAGGGTGTAAGGACTGCTACTACACCTTATGAAACTCCAAAGACAAAGACCAACAATGAAGCTGATCCACCTGTGAATGTTCATTTGTACAGGTCTATGATTGGGTCTTTGATGTATTTAACAGCTTCCAGGCCTGATATTACTTTTGTTGTGAGTGTTTGTTCGCGACATCAAGTTACTCCACTGACTTCCCATCTCAATGTTGTTAAGAAGATTTTTAAGTACCTTAAAGGCCAACCTTTTCTAGGTCTTTGGTATCCAAAAGAGTCTCCTTTTAAGTTGGAAGCTTATAGTGATAGTGACTATGCTGGTGCTAATCTGGATAGGAGGTCCACCACTGGAGGTTGCCAATTCCTTGGAAAGAGATTGATTTCTTGGCAATGCAAGAAACAAACTATTGTGGCTACCTCATCTACTGAAGCAGAGTATGTGGCTGCTGCTAATTGCTGTGGACAGGTTCTTTGGATTCAAAATCAGTTGTTGGATTATGGGTATAATTTCATGAACACAACAATTTTTATTGATAATCAAAGTACCATATGCATTGTTAAAAATCCAGTTTTTCACAGTCGAACAAAACATATTGAAATCAGGCACCACTTTATAAGAGATGCATATGATAAAAATTTGATAAATGTGGTCAAAATTCATACTGATGATAATGTGGCAGATTTGTTAACAAAGGCTTTTGAAGGACCAAGGTTTCAACACCTTGTGGTCCATATTGGCATGCTTAACCCTTAACTGCAAAGTTTAAGGGGAGGCATAGGCCTCAGGGGAGGCATATGCCTCAGGGGAGGATTTGTGTATAACTTTGCATTTGCATTTTGCTATGTAATTTTGTATATTTGGTTGATTTTAACTAACTCTAATCTGCTAATGTAATTTTAGTGTGTTTCTTTGTTGGTTTGTGTATGTTTCTGTGTTTGTTTTGCAGAATGGTTGTCTCTGATCAGTTGAGATATGGTCAAGAAAGCTTAAGCTTGTTTCTACTGAATTCATTGTGCTGAAGTGTATTATTTGTTTCCTCTGAAGTTGAAGTACTGGAGTTATAAGATTCATTCTAAAGAAGTACAGAAGCAAATAGATCATTCATTCATTCAAGAAACAGTTTACAGCTTACAGATTACAGAGTACTGGCAACATCAAAAGCATCTACATGATCTAATAGTCCTAATCTATTACATATCATCTGTTCCAACATCTAAGATGAGCACGATGAGCATGACTGCTCACATCTTTTGGCACTATATGATGGCTATGCTTTTATGATAAGCATAACCAACCCTAACAGATGCTAAGGATCAAAATGGAGAGGATGGATTGATGCAAACGAAGAAGCTGAAGCTGATTGTGGTAGAGAGATGAGAAGGAAAGATTTTCCTTTGTGCATCATCTACTCTTTCCATCATACAACAACTTACATCATTTTCCTTTTTCCATTCCCGTATACGATATGTGATGATGCATCAAAACCTGATGCAGAAAGACCAAGCACCACCTTTCTTCCCATAGGAAGTGGTGGATTTTTGGCTCGTGGCCTTCGTTGAGGCCTAGGTGCTGAGGGTTGGGAGTAAGATGTTCCCTCATTATAGGATTCATCAGAATCTTCTGCAGATACACTTGGTTTCTCAACACTTTCATCTTCTGATGAGGAGAGAAAGGGTGACTTCTTTGGTAGTGGATATGGTTTTGGAAAATAGTGAAACCATGGATTGGTATCTTCACTAGATGATGAGGATGATGATGAGGATGTTGTTGTGAGATCTATGATCTCAGGTTTGGTACTCATGTTGATTATGGTTAATTTTGAAGGATTGAAGGAATTAGGGTTTGAAATATTATTTGGGGATTTTTGATGAAGAAGTCTATGTGCATTGGGATTGTTTTATAGCCGGGTTCAAGTGGTAAGAGAATTAATGCGTGTGGGTGAAACAGTAAAAAGATATTTACTGAAGCTTCGTGAGTAAGTCATTGGTTTCTGCTGATTATTATACTTCAGCAGAATGGTTTTCGTTTCTACCGAAGTTATAAGTAAATCCGAGTAAAAGTAGAAATCCACGTCATCTTTGGTCAACTTTGACCAAAATTGGGAAATTTCTATTTATTCTCTAGGGTGAATTTCATATATCCCCTTAAAAACACAACTAATTTCATATATACCCAACTAAACTAGTCAATATCATATATACCCAAAAACACATTTCAAATTTCATATTTCCCCAATTTTACTTATTTTATTAAAGTCAATTTTTTTAAGACGACTTTGCCCTTCTTGTTTTTCACCAAATGAATCATCTCTTCAACTCAGTAACATACTTTTTATCATCGAACTATATACAATATAAAGTAACAATCTTCACAACATGATTTTAACAAAAATAATAATAATAATAATAACAAAAAAATTAACAAAAAAAAAAAATCATGTGAGAATAAAAAACCAAAAATCCTACAGGTGTCACAAACAAGTAAATAACTCAATGTTTGTAGCAACTTCGCAAATTTGACCATTCGAAAATTTAAAAATCAAATAACATGTATCAATGGAACCAAATGTGGATATATAGCACAAACACATTCAATACCAAAACATCAATAAAGAATTAGTTCTTTTCTATACTAAGTTTAGAACCAAAGAGAGTAAGGTTTATGCAAAGTTTCATAATGGGGACCTACAAACAGAACACTATATCGGCTATTGTCGATGAGAAAATTTTCACAATATAATATTGTTAAATACAAAAGACTTACCTTTTTACCAGTGAGCAATTCATAATGGCATGAAATTCACAACAAGATACAGTTTTCAATGGTTGAGTAAGCCTATTGATAAAATTGGCGCCTGTTTAATCTCTTAGGTGATTTTGGCGCTCAAAATACAAAAGGGTAGAATGGTCTAAAGTTTTATAATAGATAAGAATGGGTATTTATGAAATTTAAAGAATGCATTGGGTATATATGAAATTAAGTAGATTTTTAGGGTGATATATGAAATTAAACCTATTCTCTACGGCATATTTTCGCTCCACATTAAGAGATTCGATTGTTACTCTCATTAAAAACACTTCCTTTTGTGCAAAATTGTAACCCTAATCTTCAAAATCTCTCATGGCGCTTCAATTTAAACATGATCATAATAAGGTTGCTTTTCTTGGATCTGCTCGAGGAGATGAGCTTTATAGGCCGATGATTTCTTTCTTACTAAGATCAAAGATTTTGTATGCATTGACGCATTCTCCAAATGCTATATATGAAACTTTGATTACTCAATTTTGGGCGTCGGCAGAAAAGAGAGGTGATACTGAGATTATTGCAAGTGTTGATGGACAAGTATATGTGGTGACAGAGGAACTGATCAGAAGACAACTTCGCTTGGATGATGAGAATGGAATTTATCATTCTGATTCTACGATGGTACTTGAAGGGCTTAGTGCGATTGGATATCAAAGTACGAGGACCGATATGTGGTTGAAAAATAAGCTTTGTCCTATGTGGAGGTTCTTGGTTCATACGTTGCTACAGTGTATGAGCAATAAGTCTGGAGGATGGGATCAGTTTTCAACACAAATGGGATGTGGAATTGTTTGCTTATCTAAGGGTTTGTCTTATAATTTCTCTAAGTATATCTTTGATAATATGGTAGAAAATATAACTAGGAAAAAGGGTAAGTTTTTGATGTACCATAGGTTCTTACAGATGATATTGAATGTTTCTACACAAACCCAAGCTTTTCATCCCATAAGTGTTTTGACTCCTAAGTTATTTGCTACAATGAGGACTAAATTTGAAGGGACACATTTTCCTTTGTTAGCTGCCATGTTACCTCAGGAGAATGAGACTGCTAATGAGCTTAATGTTGTTTTACCTTCTTCCATTCCTACTGATGAAAATCTTTCAGTAGATGGTGATGAGGGTCCTTCTGTTGTTGCTGAGGCAGTTATACCTTCATCTAGATCATGTCCTAGTCCTGCAATTATACAAGTTCCTATTGATGAAGTCCAAGTTACTATTGATGAAGTTCAGGATCAAATTGATGAAGTTCAGGTTGATACTGATAGATTGCCTACACCAAGTCCTGTTAGGACTCCATTTGGTGAAGGATGTTCTAATGTTGATCAGGTTAATATTGCTCCTGAACAGTCTACTGAAGTTCCAATTTCAACTGAGCAATCACCTGATGCTGATGAGGATCCTATTACACTTACCTCATTATATGATCTGATGAGCAAGCTTACAGGTGAGGTGACTGATCTTAAGAAAGAACTTGCAGAAACCAAGTCTATTCTTGGTAATAAGATTGTGGAATTGGAGACTAAAGTTGAGCACTTGGAGGAATTACTAAGTCAGAAAGGTAACAATAGTAGTTTGATTTCTTCTGAGAAGGAGGATGAAGAGAATCTTCATGAATCTCTTGAGATATTGGCTGATGTGGCACTTACATCTGATGTTTCTTCTCCTATTGCTAAATCTTCACGAAGAAAGGAGTCTAGCAAGGAACCTTCTCTATATACTAGCAAAAGAAGAAGACAATCTTTGGATAAGGTATCTGCTGACACTTCAAAGGAGCTAAATATGGAGGATGCATCTACTGATGGTTTAGTGAAAGAGGTTACTACTGATGGTCAAACTTCATCTATACCTGAACATTCAAATATTTCACCTTCAGCAGAGGATGAAGAGGTTTTTATTGCTGGGAGAATGTATAAGTTGAATGCTTCATCTGAAGTTTTCTCTACACCTATTGAGGAATTGTCTCAACCTATTTCTTCTGATGTAGGTTTGATTGTTCCTTCTGAAGCTCACATTGGTTCTGCTGAAATTGGTTCTGCTGAGACATCTTCTGAGAAAGGACAGGACCCTGTGATTGATGATCTACTGAATTCAGGAATAGTGACTGAAGCACAAAATCAAGCTCAGGCTAGATTGTTTGCTGATTATGAGAATATACAGAAGAGTCGTATTGAGGCTAAATTTCTTTAAGATCAGTATGCTTCTGATTTGTCTCCTGAAAGGAAATTAGAGCTTGATGCATTCCTTCCTACGATCACTGATGATCAATGGGATGGTTATATTTCTCAAGGTGCCTCTGATCCAAATCTTGCAAAACTTATCTTAGGAGAATCTTTTGATGATGATAATTTTGTGGATAAAATGGTGGCACTTGGTAATCAAAGGAAGCAAGAATCTGCTGCAAAGAGAAGAGCTCTTATTGATCAAAGAAATAAAGCCAAAAGAGAAAAACCTATGACTGTTGCTCAGAAGAGGAATTATATGAGAAGAGTTGTGAAGAATTCTGCTATGTATAATTCTGGTATGACAATGAAGCAAATCATGGCTTTGTCTGATGATGCTTTGATTAGACAGTATCATATGGTTATGAAGTTTTCTTCTTCTGGTTCTACTTCTTCTTCAATGACTGATGTTCCTACAGCCAAGAGACAGAAAACAGTTGAAATTGTGGATAATTTTGATACTGTTTTGCCTTTGGTGGTATCTCCAGTTGTTTCTTCTGATACAACTTCTGATGCTACTCCTTCTTCTGATATGGAAACTGGTCTACAGATTGATACTGATAACATTGCTGGTTTGGGAAAGCAGAGTTTGGTTACAAGAAGTTCTGATAGATTGGCTAAGAAACATGTTTCAAGGAATACTAATTTAGATCTTAAGGCTGATGAATCTACATTTATTGAAGTTGGATCTATTGAAGCTTTTTCTGAAGGTACTCATGTGGTATTGGTTAATTGGATAGCTGGAAAGCTTAACACTGTTTATAGGCTGGATAATACTGTTCTTGAGTTCAACTTCTTAAAGGATATTCTTCATTTGGTGAATAGACATGATTTGAAGATGCTGTATGAACATGTCATTCAGTATTATAAGTTTCATTCAGCAACTGGTTCTGGTTTATATTTGTTGGGTGATCTTCAGGTTATGTTTGATTCTGATTCTCCAAATGGTAAAGGGTATTCTATTTGGAAGAATTCTCATAAATGGGAGATTGAGAGTTGGAGATTTTATCCTCTGCCTTGTGTTCATGTAGTTCAGACTACATGTGGGATGATTTTGTGTATGCTATCAGATAAGCTTTATCCTTTATCTGATACTTTTATGGAAAGGTTGCTGAGACACAAGTTGGAAGTGCCTCCTAATCCGGTTGGCAATGATGACCTTCATGCTACTCAATGTGTTGGTTTGATTAAGAATCAACTTCTATCACATAAAGGTTCATCTTGATTGTAATATTTTGTAATATTTGTTTTCTTTCTTTATTTTCTTAGTTAAAAAAAAAAAAAAAAAATTTGGTTTTATCTAACTTTTATTGCAGGTTTGTTGTATATTTTTTGGTTCTTGACTCACCTGATATACTTTGTGTATGTCAAAGAGTTAGCTAGTCCAAAGGGTACAGCTTTGGTAAAGACACATCAAATCTGTTGATAGCTGTAATGATTTGCTAAAAATCATAGGGTATGCAACCACCTATGCTTTATTGCTGAGTGTTGTATGGTTTTCAATTCACCATGGTTTATTCCTATTTGGAATCCAAGAATTGGCTAGCCCACATGTATATGGCTTGTGGTAAAGGCAGTGGCATTCCATATTTGGTTCTCAATTCACCAATTCTAAGAATTGACTAGTCCTGAGCAAACGGCTACAGGTAAAGACATTTCAAATCCGTTTATATGGTTGCTGGTTTGCCAATAAATCAGATGGTTATCAGTGTACCATAGTTTACGAACTTAAACATATGGCTACTCCAGTAGTGATGGCTATTGGTAAAGAGACATCAAATCCATTTATTTTCAATGATTCACCTCTCACAGGAGTTAACACACCTGGATGTGATGAGAATAGTATGAAACTAATCTGTTTTGATGTACCTCTTGTCCTGTGTTGCTGCAAAGATATGGAGTTTCAGAGTTTATTCATCATAGAGATGTTATTTGGATTCTTTGTTGCTGTTGTTCGTATACAATCCTCTGGTGCTGTCAGATCTATCAAGAAACTGGAACTTAACAAGTCAAATTCCAGTTTAGGGGAGGATTGTTGGGAATTATGTGAAGTCTGGATTATGCTGATATTAATGCCGAAGTGTTTCTACTGAAGTGAAGTGGATTCTGCCGAAGACATAATCTGCTGAAGTATAATAGTTATTAGTTTGTTTTTGCGGAAGTGTTTATTCCGTGTTTAGTTTATTTAGTGTGGATATACATGAGCTTTATTAGGAAGTGATTGTGTATATCTTTATTAGTTTTATGATTATACGTTTCTTGGAAAACGGTTTAGCGATATTGTTTAGGGTTCCTTATCTATAAAAGGAACACATTAGAAAGAGTTATGTACCGATTGAAAAAACTCGGTTTTAGTTAATATAAAGATCCATAGAGGATCAAGAAGTTCTTAGTTATTTGTTACTTGTGTTTATATTCCGCTGATAAACATTAGTAGTAGAGATTGTCTTTTATTGTGCTTGTGATTACATAGGCATACATAACGATCCACGAGCTCAAGATCTATCAAGGTCTTTGTTTGTTTCAACAACTAGTTGTTGTACATATGTATCATAAAATCACTTATACTTGTTTTATTGTTTTATGTGAAAACGTAAGTGTGTTAGAAAACTATTGGCTCAAACTATTTACGTATTTTATTTGTTTCGTTAAAATGATTTTACGTTTGTTATCGACAAAACATTAGAAGATCGTAAAATTTAAATAAACGTTTTTACGGCTTATTTGTATTAACACAAACTTACCCTCCTATAAATAGCAAGTGAAAGACATCCCAAAAACCCTTATCCACCCCTCTTGGTCGTTATTATCATAGCTCCATCACACAATCCATACTTTGATTTATGACTTCAAGTTGATGCTAAGAAGGTTGCATGTAGCAAGTTACTACATCAAATCTCTAGCAAGTTTAAATGATCCTCTTGAGTTTAAATCCACTCAAGTCACTTAAGACTTCATTACCAGTCCTTCATTATTACAAGAAGTGTAGAAGGGTACCAAGGGGTGAAAAGCTTGATCAATCAAAGTCCTATCCTTACTAGTTACTCCTTTCTTTTTGAAAGCCAAAAGTTGTAAGCAACTCATCACCACCACCACTTCATTGTATCATGTTTATTATTGCTAATCTTGTTAAAAGCATGCTATATATATGGTTACTATATTGATCATGATGTACACATACTTAAACATATGTTTTAATTCACATATAGTCATAATATTAACAAACTAGTAAACTAGTTATATTCTACATATTTGAAGTCATTTAAAATAGCTATATATTGACTTGGTAACTTATATACTACTGTAGACAAAATATAAAGGTAAACATAGCAACTTGAATCACCCGAAACAGACAAACGAGTCAAAAGTTATGGTAATAAGAAGTTAGAAAACCCTAGAAATGACCAAAATTGTTTACTGCTGAATCTGTCTTACAAAAAGTGGTACTTCTGGTCCGAGTCATCAAAAACTTAAAACATGAAAGTAGTCCGGAACGATGTTTTACGCCTATTGAGAGGAAACTCGACCTGAAAAGACCAAATGATATCATTAACTGTCTAATATTTGTAAAACAGTTTTTATCGGCAAAATTTGATTTTTACAAGTTAAAAATATAAAAACCATATCATTTTTATAACTAGTTATATATTGAATTGTTACAAAAATTTCATTATTGACTATATTTATAACCACTTGTAAACTATGAGAAATTGTAAAAACTAAATGTTTGTTAAAAATATAATAAAACTTTTATAATATAATAATCCCCACTCAAATTATATATATTTTCTTTACTAAAGTACTACAATAGTAGGGATCTTCATGTGAGGGGTTTCATTTGGGTAAAACGTATCGACGAGTTTGCTGGATTTACGATTTAAAGTATCCTGTCTCCTCGAACGTTTACTACATGACCTCTGAATTATGATGGCCCGAACGGTAGTAGGATATCTATAAACTAAATACGTTTTCACATATTAAAACTGTTACTACAAAAATCAATCTATAAATGAGTACATCATGATCAACACACACACATACACACACACACACACACAGTATTCCATTTTTAGGTTGCATGTAGAAGTTTCCCGGTTTATCCATCACATCCGTTAGAGTACTTAACATCATTAACTCTCGGTGAGTTCATAGCCCCACTTTCTATTACTTAATTGTTTCATAAACCCTTGGGGGAAATACATGCTTTATTTTAAATCGAACACATTGCTTTGAAATTATACTTGAATGTATTAGTTGCACTAAGTATACTATTGCCAAAGTCCCTATTATCATGAACCATTAATCAGTTGCGGGTGAACGCGAATAATGTGGATAACTATTGGGATTGACAATTCCCGTTTGTTTGACCAAGTCCGGTAAACAAATGCACTATATTTGAAGATCCATAGGTTTATTGGCAAATTACCTATTAGGGCAACTGTTACTATTATATCTGTTAAGGTTTAGGTGTCATGAGCTTAGTGCAATAATATCTGTTTTGTTTCTAAACTATGAATGTGAGACTAATTACCTCACGTTACAAATATTGTGTTCAACTGATTTCCTAAACTCTATGAATTTCACTCAACCTTTGTGTTGACAGTTTTAAGCATGTATTTCAGGTCCATAATGTTGGAAGCTGGCACGGATACTCAATAAGGCTATAAATTTTACTATCATTCGAAAACCCATTTAATGTATTTTGTAAACTTGGAATCATTTGGGACCTCATTTTTGTAAACTCTGATATTTATATAAATCGAGTGATAAATCTTTTAAAACGACTCCATTAGAGTTTGTTTTCTATTGTTATGACTGTTGTGCCATGAAGTAACACCCAATTTGAATTCCGCTGCGTATCACGAAATTGGGGTGTTACAGATTGGTATCAGAGCCTTAATTATAGAGAAACGAGTCTAATTATGACCTAAACTATAACTACTTTTACAAACAAAAAACATTTTATAGACTTCCGTTCTCCGTGCCTTCCATCCTTCAGACGATTATGTGACTTTTTGGCATTTTAGGCTATACAAACATATTAGTATATTGATATATATACACTCCACATAATTTCAATCATAAACGATGTACTAAACATATCTCCATATGCCTAATTTAAGGCATTACGACACAATCATATTTTTCCAAATCATGTATTTACTCGTGCATTTTAGGATTACAAAACTTCCTCCAAGACATTGTAACTTATTACAATGGTCTTTTCTACTTCCCAGACATTGTAATTTATACAATGGTCTCTATTACATTCTCAGACACTGTAAATCCTACAGTGGTCTCTCTTATATTCTCAGACACTGTGAGCGAAATAGTGATCTTATTTACTTTCTCAGACATTGTGAGTTACACAATGGTCTCAACTATTTCTCAGACATTGTGAGTTGCACAATGGTCTCAACTACTTCTCAAACATTGTGAGTTACACAATGGTATAATTTACTTCACAGACATTGTAAGTTACACAAAGTCTCTAGAAATTATCTTATAAACCTTATATGATATTGTTTTACATAAAACCCGTCACAGTTTATCAATTTCCCTAATGGAAATACAAGAAATGGGATTTCTAAAGGACAAACTGATTCATCATCTACAAAAGCTGAAGTTTAACAATTTTCTCTACATTCATCAAAGTCCTATTTTGAAACCTTCATTGTTAAAGGTTCGTGCTCCTAGCCAAATATGAACTATTTTAGAATTACTTAAAATTTCCTTTCCACACGTATCTACCCATACTATCTCTATGCAATGGAATATGAAAACATAGGTTACTAGTCTTTTATGGCCGGGACTTGCAACTGAATGGTTTGATATCGCCTTTGCTTTATGGACATTTTCTCAAAAGCTATGGACATATCACGAGTATACCTAATTTAGGTATTTAGAAAATTTATCGAACATCGGCTAAATATAGCCTAGTCACCTATATTTAACCTAGGGACAGTGGAACATAGTCTGAATAGCTATGTTCGACTTAAAATTTTCAAACACTGAGAATAGTTATACAAGGGTTATATTTAGGTTAATTTCCTACTTAAACTCGATAAACCACCATAATTCATTAAAAAGATCTAGAGACACGTTAGTGTTTTACCACTCAGCGAGATCTTAACACTTATATATATACTACCTAATTTCATTCTTGAAAGTTTTCATTTATGAGATAATCCTAACTACTATCTTGGGATAATCATCAAATATTATCGTCATTTCTTAGAAGTACTAGCCTGTTTAGGTTTCAAGGATATCATTCCGCCATACTCCTTTAAAATTCACTTTTGATTTTAAAGCAAACTTGACATCTCTACCTAAGAATAATGGTAAACATACACTACACTCTTCTAATCATCAACATATCACATCATTATCTGAACCCCATTATAAGTCAGTATGTAAAACTTCACAGTACCACGTTTCTTTCAAACCCTAGTAGACATAAAAACTATACAATATAGCCTTCATCTCGAAACCACCTAAGACATGATCAACTTTGGAAATGGTTTGGATAACCACTTGCCACTAGCAAGACCTTCCTACAAACGACAATTATCACATCATTATAAACCATTTCACATCAACAATATCTTACACCTTTGATTAACAACAATTACCCTAACAACAACAAAAACTATTCCATTTGAGGCACTATATCGACGAAAGTGTCAATTAACCATTTGATGGACTAAGGTGTTCAGAGATCAACCACGAAACAACTAATAAAACCATACAAATAGAAATTAGGCTGCATGCCGCACACTATCGCCAGAAATGAAAATTACATAGATGTAAGGCGTTAAAATTTAACAAAAACTCCATGTTAGAAATTAAGGTTTTATTGAAAGCCTCGATATAATAAGATATGATTCGTTTTGAGAATTGGGAAAAGCCAAACTTGAGGTATATTGGACTCTATAAGATTTTAACAAAACCTTTTAGATTATCAACTTAAGCCACCACCAAAAACTTAGAATGGTACATAATTATGACCAGAAACTTGAGAACGTAAAGATTAGAATTCGGCGCATACACCCACATTTTCCTAGACACTTCAACATCGGATAACACACACTGATTTCCTGGACAGAATTCCCTTAAGGGGTAGAGACTGTAGCAACCCGTAATTTTTCATAAGGTAAAATGACTATTTTACCCTTTGACTTTTTAAAGCAGACATTTGACTTTGACTTTGGACTATTTGACTTTTACTATTCATCCCGTAAAAATTTTTATTTTTATTTTACCATTATGACAAGATAAATAAAACTCGACAAGTCGTCCTGACGACGTACGTTGAATTCATACATAACCGATTTCACAAAACCGTGTCTGAGAACTACTTTAGGGTTTAAACGTTATTAGGACATCCTGTTATGTCTATAAAACACTATAAACATTAGAAATATGTATTTCTACCATTTTACGACAATTCCACAAGTTTTGGAATTTTACGTTTTCCAGTTCTGCATTTTACGCGATTTACGCGTTTTTGACCCACGTTTCTTAGTGTTTTTGTAACTGAAACGGATTTGTACTGCTAGTTGTATCCTTTAGTGTTGTTGAGCATAATTTGTACTGCTAGTGCAAATTATGAGTGTTGTATTTGTCCTTTTAGTTATACTTTGTACTGTCATAAAGGAAATACTTTGCTTTGTATTTTCTTAGTTTTGGACTAATACATACAGGTTGTGGAAGCATATTGAGTGAGTTGAGCTGTGGATTTACATTGTATGACATGTATCACACCACAAATGGTAATCAGTTCACCATGTCATACAAAACATCAAGAACTGACTAGTCCAGAGCAAACAATTTTTGGTAAAGACTAATCAAACCCGTTTATGGCTGATAGTTTGCCAAAAACTATACGGTTATCAACTCACCATGATTTACAGTAAAGAGTTGGCTAGTCCAAAGCAAACAGCTCTTGGTAAAGATACATCAAATCTGTTAATATCTGGTAGTTCTCTCAAAACTACAATCTTGGTTAAGTGTCTCAAAAGAGTGTGGGCAATATTGATTTAAACCTTTCTTAAGTTTATACTGCCCACTCAAAATATTGGAAAAAGTTTGTATTGCTAGGCATACTTTGTACTGCTAGCCCAAAATATTAGTACTGATGGTTAGCCGTTGGTACTGTTTGGAGTTAATTTTTTAGCCGTTGAGTAAAAATTGGTTGTTACCATATTTATAGGGGTTTCTAAACTTAATACTTTTTTACTTTCCTTATCTTGTTTAACTGATTTCCTCTCTTTGAAGTAACTTCTTTTTCAATTCCGTTAAATTGAAACCCTTGCTTTACTCTATAAAAACCTAATTGGCTTCTCCAAACATACCATTACATACTTTTAATTAAATTACAGCATACTAATCTATTCTTAACCAAAGTTTATGATGGCACTTATTGAGTTCGTTGATAAACACAACATGGTTTCTTTTTTGGAGAAAACAAAGGAGGGTGAAGGTCGCAACTTTCACCAGATAGTGGACTTTCTAAACACTACCCATATAAGGTATGCTTTAACTGTAAGTACTACTATCCGTGTCTCTCACATCACACAGTTTTGGCAAACTGCTATTGTCAAAACTAGTGAACATGGAGACACATAGTTAACTATAATAGTAGATGGCTCTCAATTCACTATCACTGAAGGTTCTGTTAGAAGACATCTTCAACTAGCAGACTCTGAGGGTATAGTTGATATGGCCAATACTGAAATTTGGCAAAATCTTCAAAGAATGGGGTATGATACATCTGACTTAAAACTCATTTTTCAAAAAGGATGTTTTTCCCCTCAATGGAGGTTCTTCATCCATACTCTTCTACATTTCTTAAGTCCAAAGAAAACCTCTTGGGATCAATTCAGTAGCAATATTGTTATTGATCTCATTTTCTTATGCAAAAATAGGACTTTTAATTTTTCAAAATTGATTTTTAAGAGTATGGTGAAGAATGTCACCAGCAAAACAAAATTTCTCATGTACCCAAGATTTGTACAACCGATTTTAAATAAAAGACCTAATGAACTCAAACTCACAAAAGAATTTATCCAACACCTAGCCTCACTTCAAAACTTTTTAGTAATATGGTTATGGCTTCTAAACTGTTTAATGGGATTGAAGTCCCACTTTTCCAAGAAATGTTGGATAAAATTCAAAATGCTTAGGGTAAAGGATCAGCAATCCCAGCTGAGTCCCAACACACACCCCCTATTGTTGTTTCATCTTCTTCTAATATACCCACAGTTTCACAAACCTATAAGAGGAAATCCAGACATGTCACTGAGGTCTCTCAGCCCAGTGTTCCTACTCAAACCCCTGTAGCAGATGAGACTGCCACTGGCAGAATGGAAGAGGCTGACACTATTGTCTCAAGCTTAGTAGTTGGGCAGGACAGTGCTAACATAACTAAGACCTCAACCATGGCAACATCTAATGTGCCAAGTCCTCCTAGACTTGACACAGGTGATGAAATCCTAAGAAAAATGGAAATATATGGGTGGCTTAGTGGATGTTTCTAGTCCACCTAGAACTGAGACTGGGTCTATGCCTCATGATGCACCTCTCACAGAAGGTAATGCAACTGGAAGTGCTGAAGGCAGTACTAAACTCATGGAATTGATCAAACTATGTATCAGGTTAACAAACAAGTTGGATACTTTCGAGCAAGACCTTAAAGACAAAAAGGAAGGACACTGCAGCAGACTCCCCAAGTTCTGATGATGATGATGATGATGATTTGCGTAATTCTCCCTAATAGGGGAGGAAAACAGATGCTTACACTCAGGGGAGGAAGCTAGACTTTGAAGAAACTCTGGGTGGAGATTATCAGGGTTTTGGAGGTAGTGATGATCAACAGATTGTAGATGAACCAGTTGATCAAGATGCACCAACATAACTAGTTTATTTGGATGAAGATGTTAGTGATACTGCTACCAATGGTCAACATTTAGTTAGTACTGCTGATATTACAGAAGGTACTGCTACTTATGAAGAAGGTATTGTTGGTGTAACTAAAGGTATTGCTGCTTTGGATAAAGGAAAAGGTAAAGTGGAAGAGTCTAAAGAACCAAAGAAAATGAAGAAGAAGTTGCCAGATTCATGAAAGAGCAAGGATGATCAAAGAAAGGGAGGCTACTGATGAGCATGCAGCAAAACAGTTTTATGATCTACAGAGAGAAGAAATTACTACAGAAGAAAGAGAAGCTTCTTTGAATGAACTGATTGATATTATCAGAAAAGGTCAGAAAGAAAAGAAAGTTACAAGATAAAAGCCACCAACAAAAGCTCAGATCATACATCAGATGAAACAATATCTCAAGCATCAGGACAACTGGAAAGCAAGTCAGTTGAAGGGAAAGTCCAATGCTGAGATTGAGAGGCTGTATTTCAATGCTTATAGAAAAATTCAGAGTTTTGTTCCAATAACTGAAGAAGAAAGATTTTCAGGAACAAAGAGATCTGCCTCAACTATGGAATCTGAAGCTGCAAAGAAGCAGAAGCTGGATGATGACGAAAAGAGACTGGATCAGCTGGTCATTCAAGAAGATGCAGTAGATGCAGCTCCTCTAACTGCCAAGTTTCCCATAATTGATTGGCATTGACAAGGTTTTAAAAGGTACCATTTTGAGGGGTCGTTTAAGCCCTTATTTGATCACTTTTGTATCCGTTATTGCTTAATATCATTCCTTTTCACTTTTTAGGTCTCTTGAAGGCAAAATGCTGGAATGGCACTTATTTGGACGAAAAGGCGCGAATATACGAAGAAAATGGCCAAAGTCAGAATCGAGACACTCAAAGCTGCTGAAAACAGAAGGCGACGGCGTCAAGTGTTAATTGCAACGCCGTCGGAGGATTTTTGTGACGATACAGAAGCCAAAAACCCTATTTTCAAGTGACGACGTCGGGCTTTAAAAGAGTAGGCCGTTGCTACTCAGACGGCCTAGATGCAACCCAGACAACGTCAGAAGCTGGAGAGGACGGCGTCACAAACATAAGGTGACGCCGTCACAAGGTTAACGTGGCCAAGACGAAACCCTAATGACGGCGACACGACGGCGTCACAAAACATAAGGCGATGCCGTCGCATATGTAATATTATATATAGAATCCGAATTTTTCAGTTTTAGAGAGTCTTTTGTGGAGTAAAAACCTAAAACCGAACCAAGGGTGTCTTGTACAGTATTTTAGGGTTTCAAACCCTATCTTACATCAAGATAAGTATTTACTTCATCAATTCAATTATGTCTTTGATTATTTGTGTGTATGCTTGCATGTTCTCCATGTCCGGCTAATTTATTTGTGTGTTTGCTTAGGGAGTATGAAACTTAATTATTGAATATTGATTGGTTGTTTCTTATCTTAGTTGATTAATGATCTAGTAATGCGATAGGTCATTCGTTGTGTACTTAATGCTTGATTCATCTTTGTGAACCTTAGAATATAATTACCTGAGTAGTTGTAAGCTAAACCATCCAAAGAGTGCCTTAGAGTAAGAGTTTATTATCCCTAGTGGGTTTTGTAGACGAGACCCTTTGGTAAGTTCAAAGAGTTAGGGAGAAACGCATACCCTACAACTTTAGACACACAACGCAACTAAGAATAAGGACGTGACAACTCAACCATCAATAGGAGATAATTAAGGAGTAGTAAAACCTAAGTAAACACATCTTTAAACTATCATACGAGCACACATTAATTAGACATAGACTACCACCACCTTAGTTTAGATAATTAGATAATAGTAGAGTAATCGGTAGAAATACCAACCCCCCAAATCCAATACCCGAGATTCGTACCTTTCAATTTCCTAAAAAACATAAAAAAGATAAAAAATAATCTTCCTCAACCTTAACCTTAGCGTAGTAACTTCTCACTAGCATTCCTATTCCCCTAGAGAACGATATCAATACTCGTGGCTTACCCTAATACTACACTACAACGATTAGGTTCACTGCCTAGGGTGTTGAAAAACTTGCTCGACGAAAAGGAAGTTCCTTTGACCCCGAACGCGCTGTGTAAGCGTATCAGGCATATAGTGTCTGATGGATTTAAGAACTACATTGAGCTGACAAGATCAAATGGCTTCAAGGGAAAATATCCTTCTGTTGGTTACTTGCTGCATTTTGTTGATAGAGAAGATCTGGAAGTCCTATGGAAGATTGTCAAGTTCAGATATGGCTCTACAAGACCCACATGTACTCTAAACTTTGTATCTGGCATGATCTAAGGTGTATGTTTGAGCCAAATGGAAGTAATCACTGGTGGGATGATTACACTATGAAAAGTTGGAGACTATTTCAGTACTGTGGAGTACATGTAGTGGAGCTAAGTGAAAATTGGATATATATGCTTGTTGACAGAGATTATCCACTTTCATCTATAATGGCAATTCAAATGCTAGATTCTACACTAACCACTTATACAAAGAAAGGAACTCCTATGGCTTACAAGCTGCTGTAGAAGGTTGGGGAGATAGCTCAGAAAAAGTAGTGTGTTTGGAAGAATCCCCCCCCCATCATCGGAGTTAAAGTTTAATTGAAGAAACTCAATGATTTGCAGAGAAATCATAAGTTTAGGGGAGGATTGTTGGGAATTAAATGTACCAGTACTAATGGATTTAGTACTGCCAAGCATACATACGGGACTGCTGAAAATAACATTAGCAGTACTAACTGACTTAGTACTACTAGTACATATAGTTTGTACTGCTTATGTGATATGTACACGTTTTTTATTTATAGGATAGATATTGTGTATATCTTATATGAATATATAGTGATAGTTATCTTGTAAAGGACCTCTTGCACTATAAAAGGAGGTCCTACGTTAGCAGTTTCAGACATATCTTTTGTTAAGCTTCAAGGTTGTAAACCCTAGTGATAGTTGAGATCACTCGTATTATTATCAATAATATTGAAGCGTTTGGTTATATCATTGTTCATAAGTGTTTCATTTATTCATATACATCAAATACATTAATCTTCTAAAGTACTAAGCAGTAGATTTCGCATACTACTTGGTATACCCTCAAAGTAACTATAACACAAGTCTCAAGTGTGTAGATCCTCACAATAACTGATGACAATAACTTACTCACTCTCTGAAGACTATCACTGCATAAAGACTTGAAATAAGATTAAATTAAAGTTATTAAAATAAGATTTAACTAAAATCTGACAAGTGACACTCTCGTTAAAATAAAATAATTTTTTTTATTAATTACAACTAAAATTGTTAAAGTTCCGATGGTGTTCTTTTTAAAATAGACGAAATCAAGGTGATACACTTTAATTCGACCTGTAATGTGTATCAGGTTTTGGTATGTTTATTTGTTTATTTTGTGGTTGCTATATATTAGGTGTATAAGTTTATCTATAAGATATCAGTTTTTTGAGATTTTGATGTATCGGTATAAAATTTATAATTTTGTATCATTAATCCAAACTCATGTATCAGTTGGTTATTAGTTGCTAAAAAGTTAATTTGTATTAATATTTTATTTTTTGTATATTATTGCTAATATGGTTATTTATAAATGTTTTTAGTAGTTGTTTAGACTATATCTTATTTTTACACCTTTAAGTTTGATCTCACATCAAACCCATTCATAACTCTCAATCTACAAAACTAACAGATCCAAACATCACAGGGATATCCACCGCCGATCAGCTCTTCTGGCAATGACAGGGTGGTTATCAACACCATCAGTGGCGACAACGTGGTGGGTTTCAGGCAAGAATAATGAGGCGGCTTATTGATCCGAATTTGTGGTTTGGGATTAAAAATTGTTAAGAGGAATAGGTTAGCCTTGAATGAAATGGATGTGGGTTTAGATAGCTGGTACCAGAATCTGAGGAATCATTGGTGAGGATCAGGGAGTAGTAAGAAACTGGCGAGAAGGTTGTGACTCAGGGAGTGATACGGATGCAGATGGGTCTTTCAGGTTGTGTGGAAACCTGGTTAAATCACTGTACCTGAAGCTCGTGTCTCTGAGGTATGGAAATTATGCCTAATATGACTTGTTTCTGAATTGGTTCACGTCTCTGAAAAACACAACATAACCTGACACTGAACATGGAGACGCTGAACTCATATTGACCCTGAAAACAGGTATGCACCTGAAACCCATAAAACCCTGAACATGATGGTTCACTCAACTTGAGAATCTTAGAACCTGAACATAAACCTAAAACATTGAAAGAACTTCAAGGTCTTGAACATCTTTAAAGTCGTGAAAAAGGTTCTGAAAACTTTCAAGTTTCTGAAAATCTTCCTGGTTCTTGAAAACCAAAGTGAATTTAAGTCCTTGAAACTAGTTGTAACTCTGAACCTTAGAGTAAAACTATTTGTGACTCTGAACCTTATGAGACCCTGAAACCTAAACCATAACCTGATAACCTCATAACCAACCATAACCTGATAACCTCATAACAAACCATAACCTGAACCCATAAACTGAATGCAAAAGGTTACTTGACCCTGAACATTCAAGGTACGCGAGTCTGAAGAAGAAACTTTGGCAAAATCAACAACAAAGAATCAGACTTTACATTACTTTTTTATTTGTTCATTGTTGTAATTCAGTATGTAAGAAGAAGCCATTATACTCACTTACTACTGATGAACTTAGGCTATTTTTCTATTCAAATATGGGGAGATTTTTTGGCCAAAATTCAGTGCCCAATATACCATAATACATTATTTGAATGAAAAATACCATAAGTATAAAACAAGTCCCTAAACATTCATTCAGGGAGTTATTCTTAAAAAGTTCTTCAGAATCTGTAAGAAAGACTCATCACAACTTCAGGCGGATCTCAAAGAGTGAAGGCCAAGAAGCAAAATCAGGATGATGGAGTCAGTGCATATGATAATAACTCACTAACTCTTTGAAGACTATCTCTGAATGAAAACTCTATACCTGTTCTTCCTTTGAAAACTTTAAAACTTTCTAAAAAAACACGGTTAAAAGTAGTAATTGGTTCAATACTTTCCAACATTGTTTACATTCATAATTTAGAATGAAAATTTAAATGGAGCTTTAATAGAGCTTAAAACACACACGTTTGTCAACTCTATTCATTTGAAAATTAGAAAGCACAAAAAAAAAACTTAACACATACACGTTTGAATATTTGGTTTTTCAATTGGTTTGTCAACTATATAAAAATATACTTGAAACTTTGATTTGTCAACTTAAATAATATATTAAATACATATTTGATACTTTGGTTTGTCAACTATATAAAAACATATTTGATAATTTGGTTTGTCAATTATATATAGTAGACAAGTACACACGCATAGCAACGAAATTTTTTAGAGGCAAAAACTATAATTACATAAAACCTTACACCAAACACTTAACCAAAATATCATTATAACTATCTGTCGTTATAAATTTCGTTGCTATGCACGGATACTTATCTAGTTTTAATAAATCATTTCATTTTTCTATATTAAAAAAAAAAGAAAATATAATAACCAAAAACTTTACGGGCAGTGAAACGCATAATATGCACGGGAGCATAATTCTTTCGCTAAATGCACCTCTTTTAATGCCGCTGCAACACATGGTTTACGCATTCCTCCTCCTTACTCATACTATGAATAAGTGTCATATAATAAAAGTAATATCTTTTATATGTAAAATGTATGAACTAAAATGCATATCAATTCAAGTTATGAATTATAGCAAAAAGGAAAAAATCCAACCGCCGTTTAAGAAAATAATAGAGAAAAGAGTTGCGGAGAAGCAACAAAGAACCAAAGACTTGGCTTCAATTCATTTCATTCGGTTGTTTAATAATGACAGGAGTTCGACATTTGGGACTGAGTCTATAAATGTACAAAATGCATATCACCACCTAAATGAATACAAATCCGCAAGGCCAAGATTATATTTAATTTGATGTGTTTGTATTTAAGAAAGACGATACTACAAGATGACCGTTTTAGCTTTAACTTTCGGCTAAGCAAATTGAATATGGACCGAGTCACACAAAATTTTAGTTTTGGTTCATGTATATAACGACATAGGAATATTTGTACATTACGTACATAATCTTTCATATACTCTCTAGACTAGGCTATGTTTGGCACACAAAATTATAGAGAGATTATGCTTATTTTTTCAAAAAATAAGCTACTTAAAAAATAATATTTGTTTGGCAACATAACTTATAAAAGATTATAAGAAAAATAATCTTCCATAATCTCTGAAAATAAAAGGTTACTTCATGTAGCTTATAAAAATAATCTCTTTTTATAATCTTTTTCAGCAACAGCATCAGCAATAGCACCAGCACCAGCACAATCTATTTTTGCCAAACATACACTGTTCCGACTTTAAGATTACCACGTGCTTTTTGGTTGAACGGGTCGATGCCATAAATGGATTGTGTAGAAACCTATAATCGAGGCCAAGATTGAATGATTATCAACATATATTCCAAGTCAAGGATAGTGATATGGGTATATTCTTGAAAGCCATTTTTCCTTCTAGAGTAAAAAGAGAAATGATATATCCTCCTATAACATGTTTGTACTCATAAAATCCTGACAAATGTCAGAATAAACAGTTTAAATGCAGAGAGATAATGAGTGGAGAAAAATATATTACACTATCGTGTGTGTAGAAGGATATGTAGGAATATAATGTACGAGGCTATAGCAAAACTCGAGTAAAAAATTAAGACGCATGTTTCGTTTCATTTAAGTTGTGATATTTGATGAATCAACTTGCAGTTTATTATAGCATTAGCTAGTACGTCTTTCATTAGCAATGACGAATGCAATAAGCAATTACAATTTGTAGAGATTATACAAGTATGAATTAGGTTCTCACATTTACCTTAACAATAACCAGATTTGCTACAACAAGTCTTCCCTATTCTCGACTGGATTGTTCGATCAGCTTTTAAAAAATCTTGTGTAAGTTTATTAAATACTGAAATATTTGATTATTACAAGAAACTTATCTGGTCCCACTGTGTATATTATGTCATATTCTTGCAAAATGTTGATGCATATATAGAATTACTGGAATTAATGACTGACTAGAAAACTTTGTAACCACTTTATAAAGTGTGACAATCTTTTGGGTTTTTGTTTTTTGTTTTTAGCAAGTTAGCTACACGACTGGATAATAATCCTAAACTTGCTAGTGCACTTTGAGGTTTCTGTAATTTAATAGTAATTATTATTGTGATATATGTACACCAACCATTTACATAAAACCGGGAATGGTTCCAATAAAGCTGCCTCCTACCCAAACATACACATATAATATTGATTCGAAATAATCTCTTAAATAAATCTACTATGTTGGTTTGCTAGCTAATGAACTCATAACAAAAGTAAATCGTAAGTGAGTAAAAAATATTCTATTTTTAGCCACGCAATATATGATCACACGGTGGACGGTGAGTGTTTGTTGATTGTGACATACGCCCACCACTCTCCAATTATTTATTCGTTTTTGACACCATTACCCGCACAATGTTTCTCTATATAAACCTCTAAACACACGCATAACTTGTTCATAACTAGCTCTCTCTTATCCATACTCAGAACATCAAACTTCAAGTAAACCAAACAAAAGATAATCCTTCTTACTACTTTGTATTGAACTTGTTCTTTCTTGCTACTTTACTCGCGAAAACAAATTATTTGTCTTGAATCAAACAACCCCGAAGCGAAAAACCAAAGATGATGTGTTTAGTTTCTAGAACTGGCCGGGAATTACAACGTTACGACATGGGTCGTAGACTTGTTGTCGGGTATGTTACTCAAGCTAGCTTACATTTTATGTTTCTAGCATTCTTATATGGTTTAAGAACTATAAATATCTTATAATGTGACATAAGTTTTTTTCCTTGGAAACTTTGATAATTGAATTCAATTTAATAGTTTATGATATTATTGCAGGTGTATTCCGTATAGGTATCAAAATGGAAATGGTGAGCTTGAAGTCCTCCTAATCAGCTCACAAAAAGGCCACGCTATGATGTTTCCTAAGGTATTTAACTATTTCTTTATGAGTATAAAAAATATTATTGTTTGGAAAAATAGAAAAATATAAAAGCCACTTGATTTGAATAAATACAGTAATATTTAAAGACTATTTCAAAGTTTATGTAGTAGACCTTTTAAACTTGACAGCCTGGCATTATATGTATATGTCTTAATAAATTATTATAATTTAACATGTTTTCAAACAACACGATTTCAGGGAGGTTGGGAGCTCGATGAATCAGTCGAAGAAGCCGCTTCGCGTGAGTGCTTCGAAGAAGCTGGCGTTGTTGGAATAGTGGAGGTTAGAATTCTAAAATTTTGTAAAAGTTATATTTAATGTATAAAAGTAGTAAATGTTTTAGTTTAATTACTAATATAAAGTTTTATGATGTATAATGCAGTGTGAGCTAGGAAAATGGTGTTTTAAGAGCAAAAGCCGAGGAATATATCATGAAGGCTACATGTTTCCGATGCTTGTTGGCGAACAGCTTGAAATTTGGCCTGAGAAACACCTCCGGCAAAGAGTTTGGGTATGTATGCAACTTTATTTTTCCTTACTTTCATGTGTTTTACAATGATCACGAATCAATACCTTTAGCCGATCTAATTAACTATGGTAACAAAAAGTTTGAGTATGCATTCATGTTTTCTTTTCTTTTTTTTTTTCTCTCTTTGTTATACGTTACTTTTTGATGTGGTTAGGAAAATTAAGGGCAACATATATTTTTTCTTAACAGCATAATGTATTAAGGAGTAAAAAATAGCAATATGCTGAAACTACAAACATCAAAAAGCCTACAAATTAAACTAGCCTGGGAAAAACAGTCGCAACCATCTGAAAATTACTAACCACCTGAAATGTATTATTAGTTGATGTGATGAACAATTAGCTAAATTGATAAGATTTCCATGTTATACAGAAAACAAAACACTATGTTCGGCATGGAACTATGGAAAAAGTTTACCATCGTTTTTTTTTTTTTTTTTTTTTTTTTTGTTTTTTCTCTCTACAACTACGAATCTTAGAAACTCATGCAATCTTGTAAAAATAGCAGGATTTTGTAGAACTACAGTGCCAACTATGCATGGTAGTATCAAGTAGGTTTAGTAAATACAGACTAATTAATAAGCTAGTGACTAGTGAGCTAAAATTGTAAACCCTTATTAATTTTTCTGGCAAAAAGTTCTTATAACTGATAATCTAATACAAATAAATTGATAATTTGCAGATGAAAGTAGAAGAAGCAAGAGAGGTTTGCCAGAGTTGGTGGATGAAGGAAGCTTTGGATGTATTTGTTGAGAGACTCAAATCACCAGCAACCTTCATCAAACAAGATTTCTTAGAATAGTTTTTCATGATTATTATTTAGAAAATAATATGTTAATTAGTTTCTTTCTTCTTTTACATACGAATCTTACTTTCATGTACATACAAAAGAAACAAAAACTTGTCCTCTAATGAAAAATTTGGGCAAAGGAAATGAGTCACTTCCAAATGAAATTAACGCTCTCGCTTTAACGTTTGGAGAAGGGAGAACAATAAATCTATGGATGGATTTAAAAAATTAAGTTCCATGAAGATGACGATATCACTAAGTACAGAAGAAAAGCTATACAATCGAATCATAAAAAAAAATAGAATCCATGAAGCTCTAAATGTTCGCCAAAATGATAATCCAAAACAACCCCAGTAAATAAAAGATTAACGTACAAAGTTAGCATAGTACATGTGGAGGACGAAAATTTACGAAAAGTAATATATCAAATCACTACAACAAATTGGTCACTTACTCACACTTTTTTCTTCGCACTTTTTAAACCGTGAACTTTTCTTTTTACATATTCACACTTATAAGTGTGCAAAAATTATTCACACTTAAAAGTGTGAGAAATTGTTTTAAAATCATATTGTTTCTAAATCTTCACCCTTAAAAGTGTGAACTTTTTCATAAATCTTCACACTTACAAGTGTGAAATTATTTGCTACACCTAATTGGTTCACACAAACTAAGTGTGAACTTTTCAACTCTACACACTATAAAGTGTGAACTCGTGCCTTAATAAATGTGAAAAATCAACTATTTTGTTGTAGTGAATGATATATTCGAATTTAAACCTTGTTAACTTGAGTCGACGTTATATCATACGTGTGCATAAACGATAAATGGTACGACAGGACATGTTAAGGCATGCATGTTATGTTGTACCGTCACTACAACAAAATAGTTGATTTTTCACACTTATTAAACCATATTTTCACACTTTAAAATGTGTGAAATTAAAAAGTTCACACTTAACTTGTGTGTGAACCGGTGTAGCAAATATTTTCACTCTTTTAAATGTGAAGATTTGTAAAAACTTCACACTTTTAAGTGTGAAGATTTTGTAACAATTCTTCACACTTTAAAGTGTGATGATTTTAAAGCAATTTTTCACACTTTTAAGTGTGAGCGTTTAATTCTTCACACTTTTAAGTGTGATGATTTTAAAACAATTATTCATATTTTTAAGTGTGAGCTTTTAGTTCTTCACACTTTTAAGTGTGAGCTTTTAGTTATTCACACTTTAAAGTGCGAGGAATTTGTAACAATTCACTACAAGAAAAATTGCCTTTAGTGACAACAAGATTTTTGTCACTTACAGTCTATAAGTCATCAATGTTGTTTAGTGACAAAAGTTAGGGTCGCCACTAGTCGTCCCTGTAGCTTTTCGTCACAATTTATATTAGTGACAACATACAAAACTCGACATGATACATACACAAAAAACTTAAAATATTGTAATAATAGAAACCTAAAATAACTTCTATTTTCTTTGATGCAATCAATACAAGCACGTCGCTAATAATATCAATAGAATATCACTAAATACATTTATCAACATGACATTTATAAAAAAAAAAACAAACTCCAGGTGTTCGTGACGAAAGTTACTTGACTTCTCTAATAGACATCCTTCAATCTGTAAGAAACTTAAACGAGTACCTGATTGTTGCTTGTGAGAGTCTTCAGTCGCTTTTCTCTTAATTTAGACAGTATCGGGTCACTGCTGTTGGAAACATTCCGTTGCAAATCCGATTTGTCCTTTGTGCGTGTGAGATCTGATCCAATGGACTGGACTGCACCAAAAATGGATGTCTCATTGCGATCGACCCTTAATCAAGTTGTCCAATAAGTTAGGCCATGGCTTTCGATTTACTAATTACCATTTTCATAAACATGCATACCATTTCCATAAGACTTGATCCAATCCCTCACACGGTTAGTTGCTGCTCATCTTCAGCTGGATCCTGAGTATCATATGCATCTTTAATATCAAATAAGTGATCTCATATTATGATGTAAGTAAATCATAAATCCTATCTCTGTATTTAAAACATATTACTCTACAAAATAACTAAAAAAAAAAGAAACTCTGTGTAGGATATTCGAGTTCTAAACATGTTTGTCACTTCACTATCGATATTCTGAGCAAGTAACTTCACTATCGATATCAGTCATGTCTGCTAGATTCTCTTCTTTCGTGTCGCATGTCCCCTACTTAATTAGACCAGATGGATCTATAAGTAAGCAACTACATACTTGATAACTACATAAGTTTGCACTCGGTTTCTGGATAGGTTCGACCCTGGTTTGACACTTTTTGTTATATATATATATATTTTTTTTTTCAAAATTTTCTTTTGGAACATAATTATGGAATGGTAATAAGCATTTTTAATAAAAACAAAAGTTGGGAAAAGCTAAAAATAAGCTGTGGAAAGCTTATGTAACAGCATCACCTAGCTAAGGGTCTGTTTGCCTTTTTTTAAGGCTGCTATGGGTATCACAAGCTACTAAAAAGCTAACTAAGGGATCAAATGGCTTAAAGCTAATCTATTCTACCTAAAAAAAGCACTAAGAAAACATAAATAGGCAAAAGATAAAAGCTAAAAGTGCTTAATTTAACTCTACACTACTTGCAGGCCTATATGTCCAACAGGCCAAGGAGGGTGTTTTTAAGCTCTTTTGAAAAGCTATCTAGACTACTACTAATGCTAAACAAACTTCAAACAGATAAAAATCACACATCAAAGAACTTATAAAACCAATAATGAGCTTCTTGGGAGTTTATGTGAGCTTATGGGAGAGCTGAGAAAATGGGCATGTGGGACTGTTGTGGCTGTTATGACAGAACACAAAAAGACAGATAAGGCTGTTTTCAAGGCATTTTAAGCTAGGAAAAAGATATCCTATATGCAATTAGACTAAAAACAGATTAAGTTCATACAACTAAGAGCACATAATTCCAAGTTTGGAGAAATTTGACCTTGAAATGAGCTTGAACAACCTTGTGAAAAGGGGCAGTTTGGGACTGTCATGAGACTTTTGACAGATTTTGAAACTAACTAAAAAAAACTATCAAAACTACTTTAAATCACTTGAGGTGATTTAAATGCCAACACAAGACTAATCCAAACTATTTTGAGATAAAAAATGAGTCAAAACTGAGTTTTGACCCATAAAACTTGCAATTCCAAACACTCCCTTATGGGAAGAAACTTGTGAAAACTGTTTTCAAACTAAAAATTTGTAACCTCTTTTGAAGCAAACAACCTTTTTTATACTCAAAGTCTGTTGCTATAGTCAACCATGGTTCTAGGAAAGTCCTGTGCAGCAATTATAAGCACAAAAATACGAAAGAAAATGAAATGAGAATTTATAATAGTTTACCTCTTGGATGACAGAAGGATTGTCAGCAAGTCTGCTAGAAAGTGTGATGAGCGCGCCTATTCAACCCTCCCCTTTCAACAATAGCGCTCTTATTAAAGTCACTTCCTGCCAACTAAAGATGTAATATAAAATTCTAATACAAACTATTCTCTCAACTATAAGAAATTATGGTGTCAAGAATTAATTAGTGATGATCAGATACATCAACTTGGTGCTATCTTAAAGAGCCCCTAGCTTTATTACAACTATGTATAGGAAAACCAATGACAGCTTTGCTTATTTTCTTATTTACCATAAGGGTGGCTTCAACAAATGGATCTTAGAACGAAACGACATCTTAGGCGCCGCTTCAAAACTTAAAATGACAAAATTATAAAACGATGCCGTGAACACTTTTATTCTCAATACCGGTAAACTATCACATAACAATGCTTTGATGTCTTTTAACACTACAAAGCCACTATAAAAACAGAGGGCCCGTGTAGTAAATTATCAATGAAAACCAAATAAAGCATTCACAACCTCAAGTTACCTATCAATTACCATGACTAGACCGTAAGTCGGTGTTTGGATTTGCATTTTCAAATTATCTACCTAATTATTGAAACTTCACAAGTTTCATACAAGGTCACGTTTGCAAATTCAATCACATGTTTCAACAATTAGCCAATTAAACTCGCAACGAATCAAACACCACAAAAAACATAAATTTAATCAATTACATTATAAAAAATTATATGAACAATTTAACCTCTAGTTTCTGAACTTCCACCATAACCACCGGTCCACCACCACCGCTGTCACAACAACCGTAACCTCCACCATCACCATCATGACATGTAATGCCTTTATACAGCCGACTCATCCAAACGCACTAAAAACACAAACAGATTATCATAACCTTTAGTTAATTAATCACCAAAACTAACGCACACACTCACCTAACAATATGAAAACGAAAAAAATAGCTTCATAAACAAAACACACTCACCTGAGAGTGACGAATGTGAATTTGTCAACCGAATAATGAAGGAGATGAGGAATTGATGTAAAATCACATAATAAGTTCCTTCAGCTCAAGATTGAAAGTTAGGGTTTAGATCGAATTGATGTAAAATTGTTTTGTTGGATTGAAGGAGTTGTTGTTGGATCGTTTTTATTTTTCCTTGCTGTATCATTTACTCCTTTTTTTTATTTTTTTTTAATTTTTCATATATAAAGAAAACATCACGCTAAGGTGAGTGTGAGCTTTTTTTTAAATGATAAAATGTTTTAAGTTTTCACACTTTAAAGAGTGATAATATTTATACCTTTTTTTTCACACATAAAAGTGTGAAGTTTTTATCTACTTCTTCACACTATAATACGTGAAAATAAAGTTTCTAAATTAGCTCACATTAGTAAGTGTGAATTTTTATTTTCACAATAAAAAATGTGAAGTTTTTACGATGCTTATCACATTTATTTTTACACACTCATACGTGTGAATATTGTGAGATAAAACTTCACGGTTTATAAAGTGTGAAGAAAAAAGCGTGTACAATTGAGATATTTGTTGTAGTGCGTTTTTAATACAGATACGTACTTTGTATTTAGGAAATTTATTTGCACACTTTCAGTTTTGATTGGAACACACTAATTATTGCACTAAACACTTATATCATATATATATGCTGCTTTGAATACTTGCACAATTAGGTGTGCAAATTAAAAAAAAAGTGTGCAAATCACATCTTTAAAGACCGATACAGCAGGACGTGTGTTTATATACAGTCAGTTGAGATAGAAAGGCAAGCATATGTAGTAAATTATTGTTGTACATGTACGCTTTTGATATCTATTTAAAAACATGATCAATTAAATCAAGTCATAACTATGGACGGAGCATTATAGGGGCAGGGGTGTGCCCTAGCCCCTCCAAAAATTTCTGCCCTCTTTATAATTTATTTAAGAGAAAATTACCAAAAGGGGACTTTTTTTCAAGTGTGGTCCGTTTTTAAGACTTTTTTCTAGGCTCTTTCCCAAAAGAGCCACGCTCAACTGCTCAACTGCTCGACCCCATACATTTTTCGACACGTGTCATTCCTTTCGACTGCTCAACTGCTCGACTTGACTGCTCAACCGCTCGACTTTGACTGCTCACCTGCTCGACTCCACCCAAAATTTGCCACGTGTCATTCTTTTTGTACTGTAGCAGTTGAACAGGTGCCGGTTGAGCAGGCGCCGGTTGAGCGTGACTCTTTTGGGAAAGAGCCTAGAAAAAAGTCTTAAAAACGGATCACCCTTGAAAAAAAGTCCTCTTTTGAGAATTTTCTCTTTATTTAATGAACTAGTGTTAAAGTTTTCGATTTTACAATTTGGTCCTTTTGAAATTGAAATTTGTTATTTCGGCCCCCCTAACAAATCGGTTCAAGCTCCGTCTCTTGCTCATAACCTTTTTAATTCGACGATTAGATTAAAAAATTTATGCTTTAATATGAAATTTACGTATCCTATGAAAATATCATGCAAACCTCATTAAACATATCTTAAAAGTACTCACATTTCATACATGGTTTTTAACTTTTTGTTGTATTTTTAGTAAAATTATAAAATGAGAAACAAACAATGAAGTTGTTGCATTTTGACCTCATTCAAGTAGTCCATGGATGGATATGAACATTGACTCGTCACTTGTGCCACTCTCCAGGTCTTTCATATTTGTCTCTTCTCTTCGATTGGGACATTTTACCACATCTTTTAAACTTTCCACTTTTCTATCACCATTATATAATTAATTAACTTCTAAAAGTTATTATGCCGTAGATATTCTTATACGTGGTGAGCATGACCGTCTTTAATAGTGTGTAAGGTGAGCGACCGCTCAGAGTCCTAGAATTTTTAAGGCCCTACAATTTGTCCCGTTAATAGTTATATACATGTGTAGACATATTTTTCACGAAAAAAAAGTATTTAGATGGGAAAATATCTTAAATGTGTAATATGTTAGAACGTTTAGATAACTAATTGCATAATATCTTATAAACGGTGACACTTTATATATAATATTGCTTAACGAAAGGCCTCATTATATAATTTCGTACTGGGCCCTCAAAAATTTCGCCGATTCATGGGACGACCCTGGTGGTGAGGTTTCTTGATCTAAGTTTGAATGAAACTGTAAATAAACAATTCATCTAGAACGTGACTTTACCAAACTCATCAATTGTCACTTGTTCAAAACGTCATTTTGATTCATATGATTTGACGCGGCTCAAAATTGTCCATAAGCTTATTTAATTTGTTTTTGAAAACTTTCGATAAGGTCAACAAAAAAGTTGGGTACTGTTGAAATACTTAGTTGACTTTGATTGAATTGTCAAACTCATACTTCTGTAAAACTACAGGGACTAGTTGGGTCAAGAATTATTCTTCTAGCAACTTATATCACTACAGGAAAAACTAGATTTAGTGACACAAGGTATATCATCACTATCAGCATAAAATCGGTCACTAACACTGTTTAGTGACGAAAACACGGGTGGTCACTTTTCGTCACAATAGCTCCGTCACTATTTTTGTTAGAGACCAAAAATTAAAATCCGTCTCTAACCAATGACCATAATACAATGGTCACTATATCTGTGACGATATATTCGGTCACTAATTTTGGTTACTAAGAGGTGAAGGTGGTCACTGAAATGATAGATAGTGACTGATAACGGTGGTCATAAAAGTGGTCACTGTTTTGTTAAAGATAACGGACCTGTTAACTCACCGTTAACACCCATCAGTGACCATATGTGTGGTCACTCCGTATTAAACTTAGAGACCAACCGGTGGTCACTACCGATTGACTTTTAAAAGGTCACTTACTCACACATAATTACAAAACGATTTAGCAATTTCACAAAATATATAATTACCATAAAAATCAAAAACAAAAAATTTGAACAACAAAGATTTCAAATATTAGTTATGAATGCATGTCATAAGATTCTTTTAAACATATAATCTTTGGTATCTCGCTAAAAACAAAAAAACAAAAAAAAAAACAAAAAAAAAGGTTCGAGTTTTTAGCATCATGTTTATTAGCAATAAAACATGTCTTGAATCATATCCACCCTCAATGAATGACAATTGAACAAAACTCGCCCTTGCATCCAACTCGCCCTTGTATCCAACTAAACTTTTAGTTGCCCTACAAATGCGATAAACTTCTAGTCAAACAATATAATAATGATGTGAAATCTGAAACACAACACCAGTAGAAAATGAAATCTGAATTTAGTTTAGTTTCCAGATAAGATATTAGGTAAGAAATGGACAAAACCAAATTTAAATTCAGTTTTTTATTTGGCATGAGAAATTAACTACTCGTGGACCTCGGAACCAACACCCCTTACATTCTAGTGACTTCACATTGCTTTTCGCATACACATGACATCATCACAAAGATACAAAGAATTAAGAAGTGCCACAACCAAAAGTAGACTGAAGTAGTGCCCATCTTATGGCCATTACCGACTCATGATATAACATTAAAAACAAGTCTAAATGCAGTTCAGGAACCCATACCTGAGCTCGTCACTTAAAAGGGTTTGCTTAGATTGTTTATGTAAGGTACTAAGTAATGTTAATCATGCGGGTTTGAATCATTAGCATAACCTATCTGTAGCAACTATCCTTATTAATCTACTGCATACAAGCCTAACCAAGAAAATCTACGAAATACAAAACACGTAATACACAAAATAATATAAAAAACAAACTCGTAAATACTAACCTAAAAACGCAGGATTCTTCTTAGACTTTGGAATAATCTGAACAACACAGCTCTTAAGATCCTTACATACCTCCACATTGTAGAATAGTGTATGATATAATGATTACTAGGTATAGGCGAAAATAACTTTAAGTGCCGGATAGAAGCAAAAAAGGAGCTGATTACTAAACTTAGTTTGGTCCAACTTGAGCCACTTTGCAAAGTATAAAACGGATGAGGTTTTCATGTTCAGGGGGAGGCCGAGTCTTTGACCGCTTGTTAGGAAATACCTATTTGTCAATCATAAGTAAAATGCTGACATTCAGTCTCGACCTAGGGTATAATGGATAAGGGTGAAAAAGCTTTAATTACCGGATATGGGTAAAGATAACTGAAAAACAGTTTTTAGAACCAGTTTGACCAACTTCAACTAAACTATATGATCTGATTACAAAGAAACAATACTGAACCAAACACTACTTAAAACTTGAAAATGCAATTCTACTTTAAATCTAGGATGAAATTAAACTGAAACTGATTTGAACTCAGCAATAAAACAGTAAACTCATCTTTTTAACATCTTAAAATCAAAAATCAACCATAAACTCAGTTGACTATCAAATTTGACCTCGTTTGACTTTTGTTGACTTTTTTGAGAAAACTGATTTTGGAACTAGTAAAAGCATAGATGAGCTCATACAAGCTTATATAAGCTTATATGAGCTTAATAATCAATGATGTGAGCTTATGAAACAATAGAACTTGAAAACGAATTGACAAGAAATTTAAATTGAAAATGCAACTTTCATTAATAAAAGGAATTTTACAAAGCTTTAAAGAGAATTACAATCTGAATTTAAATGCTTAATCTAACAAAACAGTAAATGACAAAAACAAAATGGTAACACCTCTCTAAAAGCTATGAGAAATTGGACGAGTTGTAATTGTGATGGAAAGGGCCTTTTTATAGCTGATGCCAAAGCTTTCAGAAGCTCCTAGATGCTCAAATCTTGGCCATTGATCTTCTATCTCGTCATCCAAATCAAACACAGGTCTTAGATCATTTTAGTGAGGTGTTTGCACCAATAAGAATGTTGGGATCTGCCCATGTGTCATTCCTCTTGCACATGGATTTCCAACCTGGCTAAAAGATGCTAAGTACAATGCTTATCCAAGGGTAATGTTGGGATCTTATGTGGAGAAGAAGGCGTACAGTGTTTGGAGGGAAGGGCAACTGTGGGTTTTTCTTTTTTTATTAATTTGACCACATTGACTGGTGGGTTAAAATTGTGAGTTGACCGGTTTATTTTACCCTTTGACCGTGGGTTTTTGGGATAAAAATGGGTTAAACGGGTATAAGGTGGGGAATGGTTGGGCTTGGGCTTTGGTTATTGGATTTGGATTATTTGTTTTGGACTTGGATAGTGTTTATAGGTTATTTTTTATCTTAGTAATATATTGGGTTAATATACAAAAAAGTTACTAAACTTTCAAAAAAAATTGTCCTAAGTCACTAATGTTTATCTTCTGTCATCTAGGTTACTATACTTTACGTAACCGGTTATCTTGGACACCAATAGTGAGGCAACCTTTTTTTACCGGTATTTTTGCTGACGTGTATACACACCAAGTTGTGGCACATGTTATCTAGGTCACTAAACTTTGCGAAAAAATTGTCTTAAGTCACTAATGTTTCATTCCTGTCATCTAAGGTACTAAACTTTGCGAAAAATTTGTCCTAAGTCACTAATGAAAAATTTGTCCTAAGTCACGAGTTGTGGCACATGTTACTGAACCTTTAAAATTATACGTTTTATACGATTTTATACACCTTTTAAACGTTTTTATTCATTTTCATTCGTTTTTATACGTTTTTGTTTGTTTTCTTACGTTTTTGTCCGTTTGTATACGTTTTTATACGTTTTCGTCCGTTTTTGTCCCATTTTTTATGTCCATTTTTATACGTTTTTATGTTTTCATCCGTTTTTATACGTTTTTGTCCATTTTTATATGGTTTTGTACAATTTTTATACGTTTTTATGTTTTCATCCGTTTTTATACGTTTTTATTCGTTTTTATATGGTTTTGTACACTCTTTATACGTTTTTATTCGTTTTTTACATTTTCGTCCATTTTTCTTATGTTTTTGCCCGTTTTTCTATTTTTATACGTATAAAAACGGATGAAAACATATAAAAACGGATGAAAACGAATAAAAATATATAAAAATTGTACAAAACCATATAAAAACGGACAAAAACGTATAAAAACGGATGAAAACATAAAAACGTATAAAAACAGACGTAAAAAATGGGACAAAAACGGACGAAAACGTATAAAAACGTATAAAAATGGACAAAAACGTAAGAAAACAAACAAAAACGTATAGAAACGAATGAAAATGAATAAAAACGTATAAAAACGAATGAAAATGAATAAAAACGTATAATTTTAAAGGTTCAGTAACATGTGCCACAACTCGTGACTAAGGACAAATTTTTCATCAGTGACTTAGGACAATTTTTTCGCAAAGTTTAGTACCTTAGATGACAGGAATGAAACATTAGTGACTTAAGACAAATTTTTCGCAAAGTTTAGTGACTTGGGTGACACATATATTGAAAAAGTGTGCCACAACCGGTTGCCCTTCCATGTAGTGACTAGGGTGGCACATATAAAAAAGTTTAGTAACATATGTGAAAAACCCGTGAAGTATAGTAACCTAGATGACAGAAGATAAACATTAGTGACTTAGGACAATTTTTTTTGAAAGTTTAGTAACTTTTTTGTATATTAACCCTAATATATTTGTATCATAAGGACCAAAAATGCCACATTTGAATGTGCAAGGGTTGAATATGTAAATTTGGTATTGTTGAGGGTGAAATATGATATTGGATAAGGTAAGGGAATAAAGGGTAAATATGGTAAAGTGGAGGGGTGAAAAGTGCCAATGTGTGAAAGTTGAGGGTAAATTGTGAAATTTGGTGAAATGAAAGGTTTTGATGTGAAAACTCCCAACAATGATCCAGAACTCCGTAATTTGACTTTTTGAGCATCCAAATACCATAAAATAGCATCCCGCCATCGGCTTTTGCACTCTTCTCTCTCTCGTGCTCGGTTTTCTTCAGTTTTGGCTTTCTTTTGTCTGTTTTGTCATATCCGTACCTGCACATGTATAAACTAAAGAAACCAACAAATATTAGACATTAACGTCTTTTTTGTTTTTGCACATACCAATAACTGATGCCTAAACTTTAATAACTAGGTTGGGACATTGAATAGCATATTCGCCAATTTGAACCACTTTGCAAAGTATATTTTTCATAAGATCTGTCCAAACAGTTACTAAATCTTATTGTAAGATAGTTATTGCCACTCGAAAGTCAAATGTTGGCCTTTATTTGGGCCTTTGACTATAAAATATGAAATAAATCAATATTTTTAACTTAAAGAAGGAGGTTAGTACTTTTGTCTAAAATTTATATCTTCAAAAAGAGCTATTTGAATCGCTAACGAACACATGAAGGCTCTTTTGAGTGTTAGTGTAGTTTTCATGGAAAATGTGTTAAAGAGTATTGGACATGACTGAAAAAGTATATTAAGATCTAATGATCCTAGCTTGTCGCAGGTTGTGATATATTGTGAACATGACTGAAAAAGTATATTAAGATCTAATGATCCTAGCTTGTCGCAAGTTGTGATATATTGTGAACATGACTGAAAATGTATATTAAGATCTTGATGATGCAAAAGCTGAAATCGAGAAGCTCAAAGCAGAATATTGTGTGAAAGTCGATCTTTGTGACAACTATCCAGAACTCAATCTGAAGCTCGAGAAACAAGCTCAGGAAGTAGAAGCAAAGGCTGATGAAGTTTATGCTGCAAAGCAGTCAGTTGAAGATCTCCAGTGTAAACTTAAAGAGAAGGATGATATTATTAAAAGCTTCACTTCTGCCAATGATAAGCTTCGTGTTGATTTTAATTTGAAGCTTCAGGAATGTGAATAGGAGAAAAGTAAGCTTGTTTCTTCTTTAGAGGAGCCAATATTAACGTCATTCAATAAATAAATAAATAAATAAAATAATAGCCAATATTAACGTAAGATTCAATATATGATGTTAACTTACAGAACTTTGAGATAGCAATCCAGAAAAACGCTTTATTTCTTGCATCATTAATCCCATATTCTTTTTCATTTCGTCTTGCTCCACTTTAAAGTTAGCTTGCTCATGTTGATGTTTGACTTGCTCCTGTTTGAGTACCCGCACCTCTTCTTCTAAAGCTCCAGATTTATTCTTTTCTAATTCTACAGTTGTCCTTAAATTTTCCACAGCCATAATATCTTTCTTTAGAGCTGAACGTCCTCTCAGATGTCCCGGAACATGTTTCAGCACTTTCAAACATATTTCCACTGGTGTACCCGAACCAACAGCTTCTTCACTTCATAACTTTTTTGTATATAGTAGCAACTTATTAGTGAATGCAAGTAAACATATTTCTCATGGCTGCCCATTCTATTGAAGATCAAATCTTATTGAAGATATTATCACATAACGATATGATATTGAAGATCAAATCAAGAACATGATCTTATTGTACCAAAACAGGAGATAAGATAATACTAACCAATAATAGGATACCTAATCCTAAACTAAAAGAGACTGGTCTATAGCTCACGTCAAATTCAGTCCTCTATCTAACCCACTGTTTTACCCAGATTACTTAAGTCACTTTAACTATTACAGTAGTTTATAAAACTTAATTTCCCTTTTCAAATTTAAAAGAAGTGCATAGTAGCAGAGCATACCAAAACTGCCTCGGCCTCCTCATTAACCATTTTATGGTTCTTCTCAGAATAATGTGAAATTTCAAAGCCATCAATTACAGTCACTTCTTCCCCTTGTCTCCTTTTCTTGTTTCATATAGAAACCATAATTTAGATATATATATATATATATATATATATATATATATATATATATATATATATATATATATATATATATATATATATAGTAATGTGAGAGATAAATTAAAGTTGTAAAAATGAGAACCAATCTTGACCGTTAGATTATTTTATTTGCATTAAATGAGATTAATATTAGATAAATGACATTTTTGTAATAAGCAACAAGTTTAAGGGCATTTTCGTCGTAACATCATTAACATTTTAAATGCCTTTTTTTATGTTTGACTAATAAAATTTGTTCTACTGCATCGTACATGATACACATGCATAAATTTTTTAATGACTTTTACAAATCGTGTGTATTAGTTTAAATAAGAGAGAACTTTTAATTAATAAGTTAATATTATGCATTTGTGGTACTTGAGTTTCCAACGCATCAAAAGTTAGTTTCTTTTTCCAAACCTTTTTTTTCTTGTACAATTCTTGTCGTACACAAATTTTAAACCCCATTTTTTTAGAAATATTGGTACATCACTAGTACACAAGCTTAGTAATTCCATTATAATTTATTGTTAATATTTTTTTAACCATTCAATTATAACTGTTCCCAAAATTAGATCATTAAACAAACAATCAACGTGTTACACATCGGTTCATGAATAATACACATCAACTCGCTAATGCGCTAGTTCACAACGGATTGTGCGTATCAACTCGCTAGTGCACTGGTTCACAACAAATTGTGCGTATCAACTCGCTAGTGCACTGGTTCACAACAGATTGTGCGTATCAACTCGCTCGTATCATTATGTGGTTGAGTTAACAAGACATAGATACATCCTTCTTGTTTGTTACACATCGGTTCATGAATAATACACGTCGTTCTAGACTATTACAAACCCGCACTTGTGACTGATGCAATCTACTATACAAAAACTGATACACAACGAAATACCTGAAATCTCGACGATAAACTTATAAACCAAATTGAAACAAAAACAACCCCTTAAATAGCAGCTTGTTTTTGTACCTGAATTTGGTAATTGACAGTATGCTTTGTTACAGATTTTGCACCTTGTTTTTGGTATCCCTTCTTCACCAGTAATCTTCTCGAAAAATTCCCACACAAAGGCTTGTGTGTGTCCCTTATCACACGAATTTTCATTCAACATATCTATATGAAACAAAAATATAAACTAAAGCAGTGGTTGACAACAAAAGGAATATATGTCTAACTTTTGAATAATACATGATGTTTCAGGGCAATCTTATCAAGTACTAAAGCACACATTAGTAAAATACAAACTAGATGTATCACTGAACCACTCCAAACGGATCTGATATTCGACACTAACAAGATGTATCGGATTCCGGGGACACAACCCGACTACAAATGATGTTGTCGTGTCGTTGCTACACGAAAAAAGTAAACACTTATAACACAAAAAACTTTTGATAACAAACTCGGATCGGGCAAGTATTGATAACAACAAAAACATAAACCCAGATCTGGTTGTTTGCACATAAGATCTTGAATATGTATATATTAAAAAAAATAAAAAATAAAGGGTTGCTTCGGTTATAATAAAAGTGATACAAACAGCAAATCTGAATCAGGACAATCAATCAATCCCCTCATCCAGCAATAAAAAACCGGTTCATATGAAAATGGATTCCCATATCTGGTGTTATGACAACTCGAAAACCCATCATATAACAAAGCCCAGATCTGTTAGAAATATATATCAAAAATTGATATTAATAACGGCTAATTATTGTTGGAGTTTTGAACCATGATACACTGTAGGTATAGAAGCGGTGGGTGTTGGAGTTTAGAAGAAGGCACGAGTTAGAGTTTGTATGCGTCTGAGGCGTATGTCATCGGAAATAGATTTTGGGTCGCCGGAAAATGAGATACGGAGGAGGAAAGGATTTGTGGGGGGAAATGAATGGGAGGCTCATTTTTGGAGTTTTAGAGTTAGGTTATTTAAGTGTTAGGGGTAAAATACCTATAATACCTGGTATGTGCTAAAACACATACCTTTTCTTTATCAAAATAGACCCAAAACAACCAAGAAAAAGCCGTTTATTGCTAATATTTGTGGTTTTCTTGAGTTTGTGCTTGTGCAGGTATGGATATGTAAAAACACGCAAAAAGGTACCAAATCAGACAGAAAACCGAGCACGGGAGATCAAGAGAGCTTAAGCTGAGCCGGAAGGTCAGAATTATGCATTTTTGAAGATTTCTAATCTCTGAGGATGATTTGTGAAGATTGGATCAAAGTTTGAAGAATTGGCAGAAATAGTCCCTCAAGTTTCAGAAATGTCAGAAATGGCCCTTGAAGATTCAGAAATTTGCAAATCAATCCCTAGATGATTGAAGATTGTCAAAAGTGGTCCTTGGAAGATAATTTCAGAGTTTACATGTTGGGTCCCTCAAATATCCGAAATTACATGTTTGGTCCCCATGGTTATCTTTGGTTCAATATTAGTCCAAGTTATTAATCCATTAATCCAATCCATTTCACAACTCATATCCGGCCCAACTTAAACCCTCATATCCGAGCCCAAACCAAATCAAATAAACCATGTCACCCGTTATTAAAACCCTCAACCCGTTAATACCTATCCTACCCGAAACAAACCCAAGTCAACACAATACCCACCCGGTCAAACTATTCAAAGAACAATTAAATATAACACCCGCGCCAAACACCCTCCTTCCTCCCCTGCGCACCCCAAACACCACCAAATTCACACAAACACCTCCACACCACTTCCCAAACAGAAACCTCGTACCTAGAATCTATCTAGAAGCTTTTCCCAGCTGACAAGTCAGGATAAGAGTGACTACGTGGCAACTTGGCACCACATGATTGGACGAGACACCTCACTTAGCTACTTGGTGCCAATTGATTGGTGAAAATGATAGTGGGTGAATGAATGGCTCTCATTTCTGCTTCTAGGCTCTTCCAAGGATCCCAAGACCCTCTCCTCCTCAAGGCTATAAATAGGACCTTTGTGATCACATTGTAGCTGTGTAGTCTAGCTTAATTTCCATTAAAGTTTTGTTTATGTTTAATGTATTTCAGTAGTTTAATGTTTTAAAATTTCAGTGTCTTGTATTCTCCATTCAGTTTTAATATAAGCTTTTCAAGTATTTTATCTCTTGTTTGATATCAATCCGTATTACTCCATTGTTTCTAGTTCTAAATCTTGTTTGTCTCAGCTCATATAAGCTCTATATAGCTTATGTGAGCTTGTTTTACTATTCTCATTTTGTTCTTGTTCAGTTTTTATAAAAATCAAAAAAAGAGTCAACAAAAGTCAAACAGCTTATTTGCTTATTTCTTATGCTTATTCACTTCTGAAATGGCTTTTTCTCTTATTAAACAAGTTGTCTACATTTTTGCTTTTTAGAATTTCAGTTTAAAAAAAAAACCTATCTAGGCCAATTCTGCCAAACACTCTTGATAAAGGGGTGTTTGGCACTGTGGGTTCTTCACCACTTGTGGCCATTTGATGAGCTTTTTAAGCTCTCATTAGGTTTTATTTTACTGGATAAGTACTTTTCAAGGCTTCTTTATAGTCTTTAGTAGTAGAGATTTGATTTTCAAAGTTTGAGAAAATTGGTTTTATGAAAAACAATAGTATGGCAGTAGAGGATTAAGACCCTTTTCTTTGTTGTGTTGAAAGCTCTTTTGGTCCTATTTAGTTGTCTTGAAGTCCTAAGTCAGTGTCTATTAGTGTCAATAAGGTTTTGGTCAAAATCTCATTGTCTCTATTTTCTGTCAAAACAGTTTTATGGGTCACTTTCTCTAGCCATGTTCACTGTTTAAATCATTTCAAAAACCCAAAAAAATTAGTTTAGTATAGAGTATAGCAGTTAAACTTGGCTTATAATCAGTTTTTACAAGTTTCCATAAGCTTTCACAAGCTCAAACTTGGCTTTTCAAATCTGTCCAAAACTGCATATCAGCAGAGATTGTCTTAACAGTCCTTACACACCCTCTTTATCAGATCTTCTTTAACCATCCAAATGAGTTCCAAAAATTTTCAAAATTGGTATTTGTGTTCTCTGGCACATGGTCTTGATCTCTGAGATCTGGTATTAGGAATTTCAGTTGGTTTGGTAGCTTAAAAATAAGCTCAAAAGCTGTCCCACTTTCTGTTTTGCTGTTGGTATTGCAGATTTCACAGTTAGCTTTTAGAGCTTATTAGACTTAAAGATTAGCTTAAATTTCTCCTAGATACCTTAGTTTACATAGCTATTTAGGTCTCCCTTCATACATAGCTTATTTGAATGCTCCCTTAGCTTATTAGCTTATAGCTTTAAGTAGTTTCCAACTTAGCTTAATCATTCCTTAATAACTTGCCTTTTGTATGCTCCCATAGCTCTATCTCTGTCATTTCTAGGTTCCTTTAAGATCCCCTTAGCTTAAGATCAGTTTAGTGCTTAATAGCTTATTTAAAAGTGCTTATTCTAGCTCATTTACACTACAGCTTCAGATTCTCCCACATAAGACATAGTTTTTATATTTTTAATAGCTTTAGAATAATATTTTAGTATTTCCCTGAAATTTTCATAATTTTTAGACAGTGTTTGGTATTTTTCTTTTTTTAAAATAGATTTTAATCACTTTTAAATAGGTTTTATTGCAAATAATTAAGAAAAAGTTCAAAAAAAAAATTTTTCAATTTTAATAGTTTAAGATAAATATAAAAAGCATAAAAAAAGATTTTTCCATATTTTTCCCCTTTTATTTTGTATTTTTCACAATTTAAATTAGATTAAATTAGTTTTAAATTAGTAGAAAATAGGAAAATTAATCTGAAAAATATAAAAATAGTTTTAAAAAGTCTTTAGTGATATTTTAGATTTTTAGAAAGTAATTTCATATTTTTCTCCCTTAATTTCATAATTTTTAGAATTTAATTTAGATTAAATAGTTAAAATTTAGTTTTTAATTTAAATTAAATCCAGAAAAATCCAAAAAAATAGTTTTAATTCTAAATTAGTTTTTACATATCATTTTTAGTATAAAAGTAGATTTAGGCATTTTTAGGATTTAATTGCATTTTAGTTACGTTTTGTTAATTACGTTTAGTGTAGATCGCACTTAGGATTTCCCGTAACATAGATTCCCTTAATTACTTTCTCCATTCCCGTAGTTTAATAATCAAAAACAAACAAATCAAAACATCGAGCATTAAATTCCGAACCAAAAACGACGTTGGCAATTCACGCCTCGTTGGGAAAACGATTCGGGTTGTCTAATCCGTATACACAATCACACACGGGATTTGATTTATTATTCTTTTTCCTAAGAGAATTTGAATCTATCTTCGTGATTATTTTTGATATCGATATTGAGGTTTTATCCACACACATAACCCCTTGAGCCTTTATCTGACAAATCAATACCCTTTTGACTATATATTTAATTTTCATTTTTTTAATAACCAAATCCACTTGTCATTCATTGATTGGGTTCTCATTTTTACAATTTTAAAAAAGTTCTCATTTGATCTCAATTCTATATATATATATATATATATATATATATATATATATATATATATATATATATATATATATATACACACACGCATGAATAATGAATAATAAAAGTTTTATAGAACCTACATACCATATCAATTCTTCTTGCAATGGATTTTGTACCGACAGCAGGTGGAATCACATTGAACGACCGATTCTTCTTATTTTGGGCGCTTAACTTCTCCAAAATTTAAAGGATTACAGTATGAAAATTTTCATAAACAAAAGACTACAATTTGTAGAAAAAATGAATTTTATACCTGAAACTTCTCACTAGCAAACTTTTGACAAAGCTTAACCCAGTCAGGAAGTTCAATGCCGCTTGGGGGATCCACCATTGCCTCCTCATGTGTAGGAAACTCCTTGTAATGAATGTGTAACTTATACTGCCGATTTTAATGTTGATTCCCTAACTGTGAATCGATCGCACTAAATGACCTCTCACATTTCCGATTGAAGGTTGAATTTTACTGATATATAATGAAAGGAAAAAACCTTCATCAAATTAAAAAGCAATATAATTCCCTAACCGTGACTCTAAACTATGGGTCATTTGGAAGAATGGATCAGACGAGTCACCGGTTAGGTTGACTCCTTATATTACTTAAGAAAAAACAAAACAGAAACATTAATATAATCTACATTCAACAATTACCACACATTTGGTGATGATACATGTCTTTAAGAAATCTGGTTGTTTTTTCCATGTAGTGCATCAAACATTCCATATTCACGCACTAAACACCTACCCTTGGTGATAAAACGTTGGCTATCCTTGCCAATTATCCGACCTGCATATTCATCAATCTCAAAGACCAGCTTCTCCTTGTCCAATCGCCTTTTCTTTGCTTCATTCAAGGCTCTCGATTCTTTTTGAGTAACTGATGTGCCTAACATTATGTAATCAACACAATAATAGATTATTAATACACTTAAAAACACAACAATATGCGCGTGCAAAAACAATATTTCTACCATGTGAAGTTGAACCAATATCGGTCTCGGTTTGAACAAAATAAACTTCACGATCATCCTCCGAATAATCTTCATGATCTCCCGACTCAGTTTGTGCCTCTTCTTGCACCTCTTCATCTTCCAATCTCATATAAGTTTGTCTCTTTCGTGGTATATTAGGCTGAGTTTGCACCTCTTCTTGCACCTCTTCATCTTCCAATCTCGTATAAGCTTGTCTCTTTCGTGGTATATTAGGCTGAGTTTGCACCTCTTCATCTTCCAATCTGGTATAAGCTTGTCTCTTTCGTGGTATATTAGGCTGAGTTTGCACCTCTTCTTGCACATCTTTATCTTCCAATCTCGTATAAACTTGTCTCTTTCGTGGTACATCAGATTTGTGAGGGTGTGACACATCTTGACTCTTACTCAACTTAAAAGGTTTTGAAACTTCATGACTGCTACTTAACTTGTACGGTTGTGGTACCATTTGACTTTTACTTGAGTTAGAGGGTTTTGAAATTTCTTGGCTACTGCTTGAATTCTGCAACCCTTTTTATGACTCCTTTTCTGAGACCAGCCAGAGTGTTTAATTAGCATCAAAAGCCCACATGTTAATCAAAAAACAAAACAAGAATTGTACCAGCAATAGATGTAATAAACTAACACATGAAAGGTACCTGATAAACGTTGCGATTATGACCAGAAGGCTTGGAAAGAGCATTAGTTTTAACTTGTATGTCAGAAGAACGTCGTTTCTGTTCAAGAACTTGTTTGGCATTCATTCTGAAAACTGTATGAAAAAAATATACCATGATCAGAATCTACAAGTAGGGACTGTACACGATACAAATGTTAATTTAAAACACGAATATACGTTTGCAAGTGCAAGATGAGAAATCACTACAATCAACTGATTCATTAAACATCTTCATTGCTTGTTGTCCACTCTCAAGTATAAAGAAAACATGTTGGATTTGAAACTTATTCAACACTTAAGACCTTTTAATTCAAGTTAGTATAAAGATGTTCCAGGGGCAGGTCGAAGGGCATTTTGGTCAGTGAATGGAGCACGAATACTCCAACTTGGGTATGAGGAGTGATAAGTTCATTTTCATAGTATAGATATTTTCCAAAAAATACAAAGGAATGTATTTCCCGGGTCGTTCTCCCAACGAGGGATGAATGGAGTTTAACAACTCACGTCGCGTGATTCGGGATTCGAATGGGTAAAAAGGATTTTGAGTGATTTCTAAACTATGGGGCAAGCAATTATAATAAAAGGCAATTAAAACTACTGAATCTATGATGCAAACAAGGAAATTATAAATAAATACGCAAATTAAAACAAAAAACGCAAATAACGTAATTATTAAAACGTAAATTAAATGCAAACTAATCTAATTTAACTCCTAGAAGTGATCTATAAATTTTATACAGCTAAAATTATGATTTGAAAATTATCTGAAATTTAAAACTATTTTTTTTGGTTTTTCTTGATTTTATTTGAATTAAAAACTAATTTTTAAACTTTTAAAATTGATTAAAAATGCTAAAAACTATGAAAACTTATGAGAAAATTACAAAACTATTTTTCAAAAATCTAAATTAACTAAAAATAATTTTCAAAACTGAATTTATATTTTTCTGACTTTTTCTCTATTTTTTATGAATTTAAAACTAATTAAAATTAATTAAATTGCTAGAAAATACTAATTAAACTAAGAAAAATATGGAAAAATACTTTTTCTGACTTTTTGATTTTTCTAAACTTAAGAAAATTGAAATTGCATTTTTGTGACCATTTTCTAAATTATTTCAATAAACAGCTATTTAAAAATACTTAAAAACTGAATTAAATTGCAGAAAAATAGTTAAAGGCTACATAAAATTATGAAAAATTACAGGAAAGTTCTAAATGCAAATATGAATCTAGAAAAATTATCAAAATCAGCTAATGAACACAGATTAAGCACTATGGTGAACGACTGATGTGGAAAAGCTAATATGAAAATAAGCTAGGAGCTCAACTAAGCTGCCAAATGCTAAAAACAGCTAAAGTAAAATAAAACTAAGTTAATGCAACATAACTCAACTGAAATAGACTAAGGAATAAGCAGATAAATACTTATGAAAAGCTAATCACCAAACAGACCTCATAACTAAATATATATAAGCTTAAGTTACTAAAAAGCTAAAGGAATCCTAAGTAAGCTAAAGAGGCAAAGATGCAATCTAAGAGTGGACCTAAGACTGCAAATCAAATAATCAATAAGCTAAGGACAAAAACCTGTGATGCTGTATCAAACTACAAACCAAACAGCCCTTAAGGCTAAATAAGCATCAAATAAGCTAGATTACCTAACTAAAATAAGCTATATGATTAAAACTAAAACTAAACTACTCCTAAACTTATTCCTAAATAGCTACTAACAGGGTAATAAGCAATAGCACAAGCAACTAGGGACCCTATGTCTACTGTGGGATCAGTGGGATAAGGGGCTTATAAGGCATTTTAGCAGGCTTAAAAAGCAATCAAATAAGCTCCTAAATACCTAAAGAAAGCTAAAAGGATCTATACTACACTACAGGGAATCTGATAAATAAAATTCAATCAATATCATCAACTGATAAGCAGAAATTAAGCTAAGGAAAGAGCTTATCTGGCAAAGTACACTGCTGATGCACAGGGCACATACAAACCAAACCAGCCACTTTGAGCTACTAACAACCCTTATTAGGGTTTTTTTTTTTTTTTTTGATTTTTTTGCTTTTTTGAAAAGTAAGACCAGCTACTCAACTTGCTATTTCTAATTTTTACAAATTTTTATGACCAATTGAAATGCCTTAAATTGCTGTAGAAAACTAAGGAAAACTACATTTTAGGACATTTTTTACTTTTAACAAAAATTTGTAAATGCAAGTTATGAATGAAAGGTTTAAAACACATGATGCAAATGTCATTTAAAACTCATTTATAAACTAGTTATGCACTTAATTTGTGTTAGATATTGGATTTCGTAAACACATCAAACCATAACAAACATGGGTGTATGAATGAAGAGTTTAGAGAGAGAAAGTAGAATGGGAGCCTTTTTAGAGAGAGAGAGTAAACAAAAGAGAAAAATGTTAGATTAGAGTGAAAGGTCCAACCCTCTACCTTCGGAGGTAGAGGGTATTTATAGTTACATACTAACGTCCTCCTTCGGACTGTAGATCAGGCATACAGTGGGTAAAGACCCGTCCTTCCTCCACGGTGTTGCACTAAGCTAATAACTAAGCTAATAAACAGTAAATAACGATATGTCTACGAGCTAACTTATGCTATACTATAGTTGGGGTGACCGACACTTCACCATGGAATTTCTAATTCCTAACAATCTCCCCCTAAGGGAGGTCACCCCATGATTTCCATTTTGAATTCTAGCATTGTATTTTATCATCAGTCTTGGGCTTGTAGACATTAATTCTTCACTTCCGCAATCTTTGTGCTTTAGTAGTAACTCTTCATAGTCAGCATATTTTGTACTTTCAGTGAAGGCCTTTAACTGATCCACATCTTTGATGATCTTCGAGCTATCATTGAGATCATCAGCCACAATTATCTCTGGATCACCCTTTGTTGTGTTGCCTTCATATGATGTTGTGACTTTCGGACCGACATGCTCACACTATTTGGATCATGACATCTTTTCATCAGAGTAGCGGAAGCTTTACTGGTTCATGATATTTGCAGCTATCAGAGCCAGGTTATGTAGATAAGCACTTTTGTCATGATTTATTTAATTAAGTGTGGATGCTGTGAGCATGCGGCTTTGGATTGACTCCTCAATTCTGATCAGCTGCAACCGTCCAAATGTACCTGCAAACAACAGTTAGCAATAAAACACACGAAAGTGTCTTTGATCAATTTCGTTTAATTGAGGTACACGGCCCACGGTTCCCCGTTGATCAGTACAAGTACTGCCTGTGATCAGGTATAAATCCGAAGAATCTCCTTGACAGGGTTTCGCAGTTGTTCAAGCTGTTCTCAAACCGGAACGTCTCAAAGAAGACAACACTGAGTGAGTGAACCAGCGAATTGAGATTCACTGATTGATGAAAGATTGATTTGAAAACAATCGCATATTGCTTAGAAGAAAGAGTTTTGCAATACGACGAAGGTTTTATGAGAAATATCAATTTTCAATCAAAAATACTTTTTGTATATGAAAAGAGTACACATTCGATGTGCTAGAGAAAAAAAGAGATTCGCACATCGAACGGTTTTTCCAAAAGTATTTTTTCAATCAGAGATACTTTTTGTGTTTGAAAACATGAATACATATTCGATGTGCTAGAGAAAAGAAGATTTGCACATCGAACGGTTTTTCCAAAAGTATTCGTCAATTCATTTCCTGGACCAAGGTTGATTCAAGATTGAATCGCCCCATTGTTTCTATCCAGTTGTCACAAGCTTGATCTTTTGCAAGATCTCACATGTCACCCACCAAGAGCTTGTTTAATGTTGGCTCTAGAAGGATTTCCATCTTCATCGTGAATTCTTTTACATATCACTCGGATGTTCTGGCAATAACACAAGGATAATGCGTAGGACTCTCAATATATACTTACTTTCCACATTGTGTGAAACAGCAAGTCTTCATTATTTTTGTGTCCTAATGAGATATTGTGGATGGTCTCTTGGCTCTAGACTCAATAGTGCACATTTGGTTCCTATGCCGGAGACTAGGGAGAGGGTCTCCTTCTTCAATATCAACAATCTCTAAGAGAAAGTCAATAGATTATGTAGGTTCCCCGTGAGAATGAAACAAGCCCTTTTAAGAGGAACTTGAGTAGCTTGGGAAGTTAGGTGCAGTGCGTCACTGGGTCCATGACGTCTTGTCTTCACTACCAGTGTTACCTTAGTAACCACCAGTAGCATATGTATTGAACCCGGTTTATGCCCTAAGGTTGAATTATTGGAGGGCTATTTCTTTTCACCCTTTTTCACATTCATTTCTTTTTCATTCTTCAACCCCTTCAGTGCTTACCGAGACTTCATAACTAGAACCTTGTTGGGTTTATTCCAGTTCTAGCTCTATCTCAGTCTGCACTCTTCCCATATCTCACTTTTCTCCTTTTTTCATCATTCCTAAGGACTCTACACTATCTAGTGGATTGTCCCTGGGTAGATCCCTCCGGCTCTGGCGGGATCGTGGGAACTAATACCTAACCTCACCAACCTTATAACTCCATACATAAAGTAAAATGGTCTGTCTTTGGGTACTGTTCATTCTTCCGTGAAACCAATTGAAAAATCATTTGAAAAAAACAATCAAGGTACTTGTGATACGAGACCAAAGAATTTTGTACCTTAATAGTTTTGATCATTTAGAAATGCCCCCCTCAACATGCGCATATGATTTTGAAATTGTTTAGCACATGGAGGCAAGAGTTCTTTGAAATAATTTCTTGATCACAATTTCCGTAGGAAAAGCCATTTGAATTTCTTTGGTAAATTCTCCCCCTCAATATGTGGGTAGGATATTTGAAATCATTTTATCACATAGAGGAAAGAGTTCTTTTGAAGTACATCCACGATCACAAAAGCCATTAAAAAACCATTAGCTCCCCCTCAATATGTGCATCGATAAACGAAAGAGTTTAGCACATATTAGAGAGAACTAGCACTTTTGAATCAAATCGATCATCCTTTATCAAATTTCTTAATTAAAGCACAAATTCTCCCCCGATCAAAAATATCAAACCCTTTGAGATTTTGGATCCCAAGTGATTTAATACGGTTTAGAAAACATGGGAGAAAATGTGCCTGATTTAAAAACTCATATTGTTTTTGGATAAATGCTCCCCCTCAACATGTGCATTATGTATATTGAGATCGTTTGGCACATGGAGGCAGGAGTGCCTTTGAAGGACTAAAACCAGTTCCATTAAAACAGATTTGAGATTTAAATCACGATCTCTCCCCCGATCAAAAATTTCAAACCATTCGAGATTTGTGATCCTAAAAGATTTAAATCATTTAGAAAATTTTGGGGAAAGACGTGGCAAGATTTGATTTTGAAAAATGATTGATACGGACCAATTTTAGACAATAAAGATTGTTAGTGTCAGGTATGATAGTTTTTAAGAGATCTTTAAGTAAAATAAAACAATTTCACAATCAAACAAGAACAGAAAAAATTTCATTTTGTAAGATCTTTGAGTTTTAAAGAAAATCATACCATGACATAACATTAAATCTTTAGATCACTACTTATTATTGTACAAACAGACCTTTTATGAAGAAATATTGTTTGAAAATATTTAATTTGAAATCACTTAAGATTTGACAAAATAAAGTTTGGTTGATTTCAAAACTTTGAATCCAATTTATTTTCAAAACAACATTTTTCCATTTTCAAAAACAATATTTTTCAAAGTTTTAGAAAAATGGTATTACCACTATTATCCCTGCACAAAGATACGTTAGGTGGTTGAGCCGCTTTTGTTGTTGTTGCTGTAGGGTTTGGAAGAAAAACCGTCTGCTGATGCAGTGAGACTTCTTACGTTGCATTTTAATGCCAACTGAGGTCAAATTAAGCTCCGTTTCTTCATTTGCTGATGAAGAAAACCATCTGCTGATGCAGTGAGACCTCTTACGTTGCATTTTTCCATGCCAACTCTACATAAAAGTCCAATTAAGCTCCGTTTCTTCATTTGTCAACACAAGATATAGTTACCCTTTCCTTTCGGCATCCAATCATCTTCAATTGTGGGATCTGGATTGGGAACATTCTTATGAACCATGATATCTGCATACGTTAGTGGACACACAAACAGATATATGGTGGTCGACATCACCCAAACAACAATCGACTAATAAAAGTCAATTCAACATATCAATCAGATCATACAAATGCATGGGAATTATGTGGTTATCAAGCTCTAATCATCTAATCCTAACAATCATATCCTAGGCACCTAGTCCTTCAACATAGGTTAACATGTTTTACATTAAGTATATAGGATAATTAGATAAGCTCGTTATATGATATAGATTCGAAAACATTCTCCCCCTCAATCAATAACTTATTTTTCTGAAAAGTTTAAAAGCGCTGAAGTCATTGATTGAGTTTTCAATTTTTTACGAAAACTCTGAATCTGATTGATTTACAAGCAACTCATTTATCACCATTTTTGGAAACAACAAATATTTTTCTGAAGAATTTATAGAAGGAAAAACATTTGTGTAGGAACAGCAGTCCTTCGACATACTTTCCTTAATTTGTATTTAGGATAAGTGCACGAAATATTTTAAAAATTGGTTTAGCGCAACACTTTCCTTTCTTGAAGAGCGGGTTGCTATAAGAAATAATAGCAAACCATAATTTTGAAGAACGGGTTACAGTCTGAAGTAACTACAAGCCATTTTTTTGAAGCGCGGGTTACAGTCTGAAATAACTGTAAGCCATATTTTGAGACATGTTTAGAAAGAAATATTTACACCTCCTGCTCGAACTTCATCTAGAGTCCCGTGCCATTATTGAATGACATTTCTAAGACCGTAGATGTTATCGATACCAGAAGACATGTCTTGAGAAAACAATATTTTTTGTATTTTTAAATTTTATGATTTTTATGGGTTTTTGTTGGTTTTATAATTTTCTGTTTTCTTTTTGTTGGTTTTATATTTTTGTATTTGGTTTTTCGAAAAATATATACAAAGATAGAAAAATAGTTTAAGAGGATGATGATACGAGTACCGAGAAAAGGAAATCGTTCAGCACTTTGTTGAAGATAGAAGTCATCATCTCTTAAACTTTCACCACCAAATCATTCTAGGCTCTAGAATCGTCGCAAGAACTTGAGCCTTCAAAGGTGAATCTTTGGCAGCTTCCCCCCAAACCGACAAACTAAGAATAAAGACCATTTCCTCAAGAAGTAGAAATGAATAAAAACGGTCTCATTGAATGAAGCTCAGCACCCCGAAGAATTCGAGAACACTGAAGTAACAAGTTGAAACATTGATCATCTCAGTGGTTATCAAATCCGGAATAACTTGATTAGGTCCGATCACATGAACCTGTTGTGCGTCCCCGATGTACACATTACTCTTCGAGATTGACCAGTTGTCTATTCAGGGGAACAATATATCAACATCTTCATTTTACCAAGTGCATTCCAGTTATCTTCCATATAACCAATCAGCCCATAATGTACACAAGTACCCAACCAGAGTAGAGACAACGACATCACAGTAACTGGTTGAATCATTGATCTTCTCTGTGGATGTCAACTCCGGAATAACTGATTAAGCTCGATCATGTTAATATGTTGTGCGACCCTGATGTACACATATCTCTCCCCTGATGGTTGCGATCTCATTGGAATCATCATTACATTGTGTACATGAAGCACTAACCGGAAGCACTTTATCATAAATCATATAGAAGATGTCGATCAACAATATCATCTCACGTTCCAAATATTCTTCTCATATTTCTTCCTACTGAATGCTGATTTACCACATACCAAAAGTATCCATAGACCACTTCCCCCCAAATGGTTGGTATAATACATCCTTCCCCTAAATAGTTGGAATAGCACACCAAAGGCTACGAGTTAAACACTGAGTTTCTCTATGGTTATGACATTTTTCTTTCCTGGGATTACTTCAATAGAGAAGAAGTATAAAGTTCATCACGTGTACTCGTTGTGTGTTTAGATGTATGTCTCCTTCCCCCTTGCTGGTTTTGATACCTCAGAATCAGCAACACATTGTATATACCAAATATTCTTGAAATAGAGAAGAACAAAAATTAGCTCAAATGAATCATGTGAGAATCAACTGCTACATAAACTCTCTCTGACTATCTTTATCAACCCATATGTAGACAATTTGAAGTGATCACTGTTGAAGAAAAACAGATATACCAAACTTTAACCAGAAGTCGAATTCACCACATTTGTATCTTAAGCTTGCACTTAATGATGGAAGAACGGTGTTGAGAATTTATGTATCAAGCAAATATCTAAGTACTCACTACTCAAACAAAGTATGAGACATTAACACCTCTTGCGATTATCCACACCGTCATAGCATGTGACACTGAGTAAAACAACGTAACTCCTAAAAGTGATAGTTAACCAGATCTTCAACCATCCACCCCGACAGCTAGTAAATAGATAAACCAAGTCTTCAAATCACATTCTTAAGCCGAGCAAGTTATCAAAGAAGAACACGCCTTAGTGAAAGTCAACTTCAATCTCAAATAAGTGATAAATGATTAACTCCGAAGTAATCAACTTGTGTCAAATGTCCAACACGTGAATAAACATATAATCGGATGTACACTGACCCACTGAATGAACTGGAACAAATGATTCCTCAACATCGATGCATTCTTCCTAAAGGTATACATGTAGAGACTGATATGGAAGATTCACCAATAATGTCTTCGAGCGGATGAGGTAGTCATTTTCCTTAATGTTCATGAGGTTGATTTATAGCGTGCACAATGAGAGGAACAATAATCCGTGAAGATTTGGCAAAGGAATACCAAAGAGCGGATCATTATTCAATAGTGCAACTACAATATCATGATAGTCATTATCAACGCCTTGTGAAGTAACTGGAGATAAGGTTTCTTGAGAATTCTGAGAAGTACTTCTTAGATGGTGAGCCAGTTGAGTCAGTAGGAACCGGAGCCTGAGCTTCAGAAACTGGATGATCAACATTCGTTGGAGGTTGGAAGTACTCATCAAACATATCTTTGAAAAACAATGAATCCCAAACAATGAATCCCAGTTATCCTTAGTAAGTGAAGCATTAGGCGTTGAAGGAGAGTCATATGACCATAAATCAAGCATCCATCAACATGTAGTATATGCACTCTTCTCCCCCTCAAAAATTGCATCTGAAGTTACCATTTTTGATTTGAGCAAGTGAATAAGAATATACACCAATGAACGTAGATCCACTTGAGAGTTGAAAGAGCGTGGGAAAAACATGAAGCTTGTTGATGAAGAATGTCGATGAGAATGGTCATACACATGAAGATTTCTCTTCTTTTGAAGATAAAGAGCACTGAAGCGTACACCTTTCTTTTCTTTGAGGAACGGGGCCTGAAGTGTTATCTGCATACGCCATAATGTTGAAGTACGAGGCCTGAACTGATGTGAACAGACGTCATAGCCGATTGAATATCAATGTTGAGTAACTTGAACCCATGAGTTATGAGATATCAATCCTTTTGTTATCCATACTTTAAGCCAGTCCATGTATTGAAGGATCGAAGTATCTAAAACTGAGTAAGGACTACCAGCACTAATATTACAAACTTGATTGCATATATTTTGGTTAGTGACATCAGTATCCAAATCATTTGGGGTTTCACGGTCAACCTTGAGATTGCCATTGGTAAACATCTTTCCTGTAGGTATCCACCTAAGTCCAGCATCCTTAAACATTCTACCAGATGGTATCTACTTATGGCAAGGTCTAGGATTGTTAGGCTTCTTATGCATAGTAGAAGACTTATTCTTATTCCTAGTTTCCAAAGATTTAGCAGTTGGTAACCATCTAGGCGAGGCTTTTGGTTTCATTTGCTTCATATGCACTGTGGATGACTTAGTGTAACTCCTAGACTTAACAGGTTGTACCATTGCATGAGCATTTACTTTCTTCAGGGATTTTGTGACGCATTTATCATGATTAGCATTAAAGATACATTTCAGACACTTTGAGCAAACAACTTGTTTGGATTCAGAAATAGATCTAGATTTCATAGAGTGATCTGCTATGGGAATAGCTTTAATCGAAACGCAACTACTCTTAGATGTAAGCCAATCCCTAGTCTTTAGATTAGTGTTCCTAGGTAATGGTTTAGAACTACTAGCAGTGCCTTGAAATCTCGAAGAATTCATCACCCTAGGTCTTGCACCTAAAATTCCGTCTTTGCTATTCTGTGCCTTCTTTCTAGCCATTTCTAGATAAGAGTTCTTATACAAGTCATTCATATCAATTTTACTAGGCAAGTGAGGTGAAGTGACTGGTTTTGTCAAAACTTGTTTTGCATCAACTTGGGAGGCAAACTGCGTTTTTGAAAATTTTGGTCGTTCAGATCTAAACGCATTTGGTTGTCTAATAACTGGTTTCCCCAAGATTGATGGTTTTGAAAACTTAGTGTTCACACCATTCCCTGTTGTTTTTCTGAGCTCATTTTTTAAAGCAACAATAGCGAAACTCTTTTCCTGAAGTTGAGCTTTGAGATCATCAATTTTTGCTATCAAAGAGTTTGTTTGTTCTATTGACTTAGTTCTAGCTTCTTTGACATAGTCACTTAGTTCTATGTGATGCTTTCTCAAAGACTTATTTTCCATTAGTAATTTGGCCACACAAACAGCTAATTCATCATTTCTCATTTGAATATCATTAATAGCATTAACATCAGAATTAATTATAACTGAATACTTTTCACATGCATACCAGAAATATGTTTCTTCAAATTGATGATAGATGACTCTTTGTCTTGAAGCTGAGCTTTTAAAGTGTTAATTTCAAAAAATTCACGGAATTCAGGAAGTTCCGGATTTTTACATGGTTTGTTAAGTTGAAAACTTTCTTCTTTACTCTGTGTCGCAATTTCAAGTGAAATGCAATGTTTTTCAAGATTTGAGAATTTGTTTGAAAGTTCATCAAAAGCCTTTTTATCAACCATATCTTTTGTTTTAAAACACTTAATCTCAGACTCAGCCTCGGTTACAGAACATTTATCAAGGTCATGTTCAGCATCATGATTAGTTTGTTTAAGTACTTTAGCAGATGCACTATGTTGAACAGTTAAGGGTACCTCTTCACATGACACCTGTTCATTTGTCGGTCTGATGTCTGCATCCACATCATGTGTAACAAGAGTCACTGGACTGCTGGCTGTGTCAAGCTTATCTATCTCCGAGCCTCTGTATTCAGTGTCAACTGATCCATCATCTGGTGCTTTACCCGACTCAACACTACAATCTTTTGATTGTGCCCGACATTCATACCCCTTTCTGATTACTGCATCTACTTCTTGTATGTTAGGAGTAACTGAATAACTGGTTACGTCATCATTATTTGTTGTATCTGACATTCTGCATTCAGCAACACCCGATTCTTCAACTGATACATTACCCAACTCATCACAACTTTCTGTCAACTGCACCAGACTCCCATTCATTTTTTCATCTTTCTGAGTAACTTCCTCAATATACTTCTCCACAATATCCATGAGGTGGATAAGTGTCTCTATGAACACGCAAATTTCCATTCCAGTGTGTCTCTTGAAGGACATTTCAGTCATGTCTTGATCATAATCTGATGTGAATTCCCTTCTAATGAATGGCTGAAATTGTTTGTAGATCACTTGAAGTGCAGCACTGGAACTATCCTTTTAAACCTTCTCTTTGTCAAGTTGTAGCTTCAATTGCTCTAAGTTTAACAGCAAAGTTCCTGTTAATGTAGATAAGTCCTGACGGAAGAGGGCAATACATGTTCGTTCCCTTGTTGTGGGTAGAAGTAACATGAGGTGAGAGTGAAGTTGTCGATAGGGTATAATGCAGCATTCCTTTTGCATGGCATTCTGTAGCATTAGCAGGTGCAATTCATTATCATTGTACTCAGAACATGAAGATCTCACATCCTCATTGATTAATTCAAACATCTTTAATCGTTCAGTGTAGCATACATTATCATTTTTGTCCACAGCATCATACAATTTAAGTACTTCTGAAATCACTGGGTCAGTAGTGTAAGACATGATGTTGTAGTATACACGGGATTTTACAAGTCTATGATTTAAACCGAGAAATAGATTCTTTCGCGGGATTTTACAAAATCAAGAATAAACCGTGATACAATGACGAATAGAACGTGTTAAGATAACTTATGGACCCACACAATGATAGAGGATTATGTATTAGGAGTGATGATTGATAGAAGGATTAGCTGAAGTGTTATTTGGTTGTGAATTGGTTTTGTTAATGCACGTATTTACGGAGAAATTTAGGCCTAAAAACTAAAAAACCTCAATAACTTCTTTTCAGAGCGGATTTAGGCCTCGATGGTTGACCCTATTCGGCGTGCCATTCTCCTCGTTCTCACGGTCATTTTGATGGGTAGAACGCTGAAAACGGAGTTACGGTTCAAAAGTTATAGTCGTTTGAAATTTTGTCGGGAAAAGTCAACAAAACGCACTGATGAAATGGTCAAACCGCTTATGTTAGGAATTGGAAATTCCATGTTAAAGTGTCGGTCACCCCAATTATAGTCTAGCATATGTTTGCTCGTAGACTTGTAGTTATTTACGTTGTTTAGTAGTTAATTAGTTAGTTTGTAGCGTAGTTTAGTTTAGTGCAACACCGTGGAGGAAGGACGGGTCTTTACCCACTATATGCCTGATCCACAGTCCGATAGGAGGACGTATTGTTTGTAAGTATAAATACCCCTTCCATCCATGGAAGGGGTGTGGCTTGGCAATCTAACCTTTTACATTTTATTGAAGCAACTCTCTACCAAGAACACCATCTCTCTACTTTCTCTCTCTAAAATGGCTATCATGTATTTCCATCATCCAAGACCACCCAAATCATCAACATAATAATATTATCGATCCTACAAATGGTGCCAGAGCTAAGGTTTTTGTGTTTTGATGATTTATTGTGGTTTTGATTTATGTTCTTGACTGTTTTTTGTTGTACTTTATCTTGGTCGGAATATATCAATGTTTATTTCAGTCTTGTGTCTCTTTTTGGTCCAAGTCAGTTACCAACTTACCATTTTCATATTTGTGAAATTTTGTACCATACTAGTGTAAATTATGTGGTCAATATGGTCTGGGTATTGGTGGTCATACTTTGGTCATTTTTAATGTGGTCATTTTGGTTAAAACTGTTCAAACTGCTTTTGGTTAATAACTGGACAAACTGCTTGTGGCCATTTTCATGTTGTCAAAACAGTCATATGAAGCAATTTATGTCATATTTTTCTGGGTAAGTATGCATATGGTCGGAATCTTGGTCGGAAAAACGCCGGAAAAATAAAAATGGTCATAACGTTTCTTAGTAGCGAGTTGGTCAGTTCTACATGGCGACTTGTCTTGACAAGTCGTCCAGGTTCAAGGTATCCACTGTCTTAGCGAGTTGGAAGTGATAGCGACTTGTGTCATGAAAAAGGCTAGCGACTTTCTTAAGAAAAAAATTAGCGACTTGTTACTGAACAAGTCGTAGCAACTTGTGCTAGCTACTTGGGCTAAATACTTTGGCTAGCGACTTGTTGTGTTTGAGGTTTAGCGACTTGACATGATTAAAAGGACCTAGCGACTTGTCTCACTATTGAAAACAGTTTAGCGACTTGTGATGTTAAATGCAAAGAAGAACACGACCACAAGACCAAATACCTTATACCATTCACAATATACCAAATCCCCATGGCTTCAGTTTACACATCATGTCCATGATTTTTTAAAAGCAGTCGAATTATTATTAAAAAGAAATCAGATCCGAATGGACCTTCATCAAATCCTTGACCTAGACTCAACCCAATGGACCCTCACCCACTCCCTATCTCTCATTCAATCAAGACTCAAAAAGAAGAAATTACAAGCAACCTCAGATTTGTTTCACTAATTTTTGCAATCCTTCAAAGATTGTTCCATGTAAAACAAATATCATCATAGATCCAATTTGTGATACTATACGAAATTAAGGATATGAGAATAACAAGTTTGTTACCTCATTTCTTGGATTCGTTTAAAATGGAAATCAAAATGTAATCACATAAACCTACCCGAGACCCAATGGATCTTGAAGCCATAAGTCTTGTGTTCTTGATTCACTTGAGCGTAAAAGGAATAAGGGACGAATCAACTATTATTCGTGATTGTTGAATGGGTTTAATTTGTGTGTATATGATTCGTTTGTGTTTATATGATTCGTCTTGGATTATGATACGATTGAAGAGTTGATATGAGACAAGATTTGGTAAAAACTGAGTTGAGTGAATGAAAATGGTGGTAGGCGGATTATTTTTGTTTTAGGGTTAGGGTTAGGATGTAATGACCAAAATATTAGGGTATCTCATCCTTTATAACAGGTTTTTTAACCACATGGATCGGGTTATGCTTATTGGACGTGGGTCTTAATAATTAAATTTGGGTCTATGTAACTAACCAGTTATGTATTATTATTAAGGTGTGCCTGGGCCGACTAATGGACCAAGTGGGTTGATATCTCAAATATGAATGTGGGCCTCAGTTTTTAACGCATGGGCTGAACGTGTTATATGATGGACGAGTTTTGATTAGATTTAAGAATAGAGTGAATGGATCGGATCTCATGCTTTTGGACTTTGGACTGAGTATATATCCGGAAATTATCTGCTACATACATTTGTTTCTCTTATTTGAGACTAATAGATGCTAATAAATTTTGTCTTCCAACGTTTGTGTTACAAAAGGATTGGATACAATTTTTTAAATATTGGATGAGTGGTATGTTGGTTATGATAAAATTTCTCGAGGATACATAAATTCACGGCTTGAGCGAAATAGTGAAAAATGACTACGGGGTCTTGTACGGTATTATTGACGCGAAATATGTGGTCATTACTATTAGCCGGTGAATCAAAGGACATTCAATTTCAGCAATTCCCATGAGATATTTGACGCCTCAGAATGTCAATGACACTTCACAGTCTAAGCAAAATTGTTCAAGAATCTTCAGTGTCACTCATGCTTTTTCGAGATGTTTGCTTATGAATAGAACTTTTCGTGAAAATGATTGTACACGTTAATGATGCTTCCAAAAGTTTGAAACCATCATGGGGGAGAAACGTGTACTTTGATGTTTTACGGTCAACCTCCAGGGGGAAGTAGTGTATACTACTTGACTTAGTATGGTTTGTGATCTTATCTACATATGGGTTAAGAATTGTTGATAATGGTGAAGAATTGTTGATGAACCACTGCATGTTCCTCTAAAATAGATATTCACTAAAACCAAAGTTGTCATTACACATTCAAGCTGACATTGTTTACGGTTCTGTCTTGATTTTGTAAAATCCCGTGAAAGAACCTATTTCTCGGTTTAAATCATAGACTTGTAAAATCCCGTGACAATGGAAACATCCTTGTAAAGTTCATTTCCGGATCTATCTTACGGTTTATTCTTGGTTTTGTAAAATCCTGCGAAAGAAACTATTTTTCGGTCTAAACCATAGAGTTGTAAAATCCCGTATTGATGGAACCATCCTGGAGAAAAGGAAAGTGTATTTCGGGATCTTTTCTGATGCTGGTGCTACGGTTTCTGCTTTGAAGAAGGGATAAAAGGGTGTACTCCATGAATTGGATGTGTGTTTGGATATTCGTCATGGCAGTATGGTTATTACATGGTTTTACGGGGTTATGTGCTTTTAACCATGGTCAGGATGAAACCATTATCATAGTTCACTTAAAACGTCAAAGAAGGCTAGATTTGAGCTTTTAACCAAGAAAGATGTGACAACGGAGTTAATTCACTATTATTCATTTGAGGTTGAAGTGAAATATCACGGGCGAGTGTACTTAGTATCTGAAGGTATCGGGGATGGACGGATGAAGATTCTTCATGATCCTTGTTCGAGCTTATTATAAAAAACGAAGACTTGGAAATCTAGTTATTGTTGGGTGTCTTTTACCTTTTCTTTTACCACTTGGGGGAATTGGGCTCTTACTACTACAAAATAACTATCACTTTAAAGAGTTACGTTGTAGTGCTCAGTGTCACATTCAATTGTGGATTTTCAAGAGGTAATGTACGTCTTATACTTGATGGTTTGTTGGTTGAGGAGTATAGAGTACATAGAGAGTACTTAGAGATGCTAATGGAAATCGGCATCGCTCTTTGTTACATATGTGCAAGTTTAAGTCACGAGTTCGGGGTAGTTTACTTCAGGGTCAAATTCATTATATCGGGTTTTCTCCATCAGCTGTCACTACAAAAAGCCTACTGAATGATAATGGGTTGATTACATGTTTTGCCAAAAGAGATTGAAAAGAGAGAGATTATGACGTCTGTTCACATCAGTTCAGGCCTCGTACTCCAAAGAAAAGAAATGTGTACGTTTCAGTGCGCATTATCTTCGAAAGAAGAGAAATCTTCTTATTATGACCATTCTCATCAACATGCTTCATACTTTTTCCATGCGCTTTCAGTCATCAAGTGAACCGGGCTACCATTGATTGTTTTCTTATTCCACTTTCTCAACTATAATGACGATGGCGACATCATGTGCTAATTTTGCGGGGGAGAAGTGTGAATTGACTACATTTGGATAATTTTCACTTGTTTAATCAAGAATGGCAACTCCGTATGCAATTCTTGAGGGGGGAGAAGAAGTGTGATAATTCTGCATAGTTGATTGACATATGAGAATATATGGTCAAACGGCTCCTTACTCATGTAAGAACCGAGCTTCTTCTTATCAGATCTTCTTTACATGGAGTTTCTTCTAAGAGTCGTTGGTTGACATCTTCACTCGGATTGATGAGTTTATTGACAAAGTGCTTCCAGTTAATGCTTCACGTATACATCAACATGATGATTCCGAACAATCTCTCTGTTCTTGTTTGATGTGATTGGTAGTTTGGTGTTACCATCTTGTGTGTTCGTTGCGGCCTGATTGCTGATTTCCTTGATGAACATCTTTCTATTCTTGTTTGATTGGGAGGGATTTTAGTTAAGGGGATTTGCAAGATGTAAGTTAATTGGGATGCTTTTTGGTGTGAGTTGAAGATGTTAACTATCTATTCCCCAACTGAACAATCTTGAAGAAGGTCGAGTCTACAGTCTGTTCTACATTTTCTGATACATGTTAGAAGACTAAAGACGAGTTGCATTTGATTATCCAAAGACTTCTTCTTTATCTGGGCATTTATCAAACAGATTGTCGGTTTAAGGGAGAGCACTAATTGGGGGATGGTGAAATGTCTGATTTAATCCCCAATTAGACTTGCTCACATTATTCAGCATGTTGATTCTCACAAATACTTCAAGCGATCTTCTCAACAGATTTCAAGTATTTGGGCTTATAATGTTTTGCTGATTCTGAAGTGTCAAAACCAGCAAGGGGGAAGGAGACAAGCATCTAAACGCGAGTAAACTTGATGAACTTAATACTTCTAAGTGATTGAAGATATCTCGGGAAGACGATTTTCATTACCGCAGAGAAACTCAAGGTTTGACTCATGGCGCTTAGTGTTCTTATTACAACTACGTGGGGGAAGTGATGAAAGAGAAAGTTTCTGAAGATAAAAGAGGTACACAAGTACGACATATTCAGGGGAGATAAATGTGTAACATGAGGGAGGTGTTATCTATTATTCTCTCGTTGGGAATGTGTGTACTTTGGATTCTTGAGCTTCATAAACATTCATCAGGGACGAAAGATGTGAACATAGGGGAGGTGTTCTTCATTACCCTCATGATGTGTATTCGGGAGAGTTCTTGGATATTGGTGCACTTCGGGTTCTTGAGCTTCATACACATTCATCAGGGATGAAAGATGTGAACATAGGGGAGGTGTTCTTCATTACCCTCATGATGTGTATTCGGGAGAGTTCTTGGATATTGGTGCACTTCGGGTTCTTGAGCTTCATACACATTCATCAGGGATGAAAGATGTGAACATAGGGGAGGTGTTCTTCATTACCCTCATGATGTGTATTCGGGAGAGTTCTTGAGCGTTATACAAAGAGACTGACTGCATCAATTCATCTTCTTGGGGGAATTGTTCTCTTAACACCTTTTTGGAATGGATTGCTTCAGACATCAGTGGAAAAGAAATGTGAGAAGATTATTTATGAGTAGGATGATTCGTTGCTGTTCTTGTTGATGATATAACCCCGAACGAAGAATCTTGATTATCGGTCTTAAAAGGAGCAGTGGGTTTTATGATAATGGTGTGCTTCTCTGTGCACCTGGCTAAGGCAAGCTTGAAATAGAGCTTCAAATCTGCTCATCTAATGGATTTTCGGTTTGGGGGGAAGCTGCCAAAGTCTCACTTTCAGTTGGTTCAATTTCTTTCTATTCAAGAACCCTTGGAAGCTTTGGTGGTGAATGTTTAAGAGATGATGACTTCTATCTTCTACAACGGGGCTGTTCGATATCCTTATCCCGGTACTCGTATCATCATCTTCTTATACTATATCATCATCTCTATCTCTGTATATATTTTTCAGAAAAACAAAATATAAAAATATAAAACCAACAAAACCAAATACAAAAATAGAAAACCAACAAAAAGAAAATAGAAAAATATAAAACCATCAAAAACCCATAAAAATTAGAAAATTTGAAAAATACAAAAAATATTGTTTTCTCAAGACATGTCTTCTGGTATCGATAACATCTGCGGTCTTAGAAATGTCATTCAATAATGGCACGAGACCATAGATGAAGTTCGAGCAGGAGGTGTAAATATTTCTTTCTAAACATGTCACAAATTATGGCTTACAATTATTTCAGACTGTAACCCGAGCTTCAAAAAATGGCTTACAGTTATTTCAGACTGTAACCCGTGCTTAAAACTATGGCTTCCTATTATTTCCGATAGCAACCCGCTCTTCAAGAAAGGAAAGTGCTGCGCTAAAACCTTTTTCAAAAATATCGTGCATTTATCCTAAAACTAAAATGAGGAAAGTATGTCGAAGGACTGCTGTTCCTACACAAATATTTTTCCGTCTAAAATTCTTCAGAAAAATATTTGTTGTTCAAAATGGTGGAAAATTAGTTGCTTTAATAACAATTAGTTTCAGATTTTTTATTAAATTGAAAACTCAATCAATGACTTCAGCGCTTTTAAATCTTTCAGAAAATAAGTCATTGATTGAGGGGGAGAATGTTTTCAAATCTATATCTTGTAACGGACTTTCTTAATTATCCTAATATGCTTAATTAAAAATGATGTTAACCTATGTTGAAGGACTAGGTGCCTAGGATAAGATTGTTAGGATTAGATGATTAGAGTTTGAGGAACACATTATTCCCATACCTTATATGATCTGATTGATATGTTGGATTGACTTTTATTAGTCGATTGCTGTTTGGGTGATGTCGACCACCATATATTTGTATGTATGTTCACTAACGTATGCAGATATCATGGTTTATAAGAATGTTCCCGATCCGGATCCCACAAATGATGATGATTGGATGCCGTAAGGAAAGGGTAACTATATCTTGGGTTGACAAATGAAGAAACGGAGCTTAATTGGACTTCAATGGAGAGTTGGCATAAATGCAACGTAAGAGGTGTCACTGCTTCAGCAGATGGTTTTCTTCTAAGTGATTGAAGAAACGGAGCTTAATTTGACCTCAGTTGGCATTAAAATGCAACGTAAAGAAGTCTCACTGCATCTGCCGACGATTTTTCTTCCAAGCCCTACAGCAACAACAGAAGCTTCTCAACCACCTAATGTATCTTTGTGCAGGATACCATTTTTTAAACAATTTTAAATAATTTGAATAAATTGTTTTGAAAAATGGAAAATATTGTTTTTGAAAATTAATTGGACTAAATTTTGAAAATCACCGGACTTCATTTTTATCAAAAGCTAAGTCACTCAATCAACGACTACGGTCATCGATTGAGGGGGAGAGTGATTTAAAATAAAATATTTTCAAAACAATATCTTTTCATAAAAGTTCGTTTGTACAATAATAAGTGGTGATCTAAAGATTTAATGTTATGTCATGGTATGATTTTCTTTAAAACTCAAAGATCTGTCAAAATGAAATTTTTTCTGTTCTTGTTTGATTGTGAAATTGTTTTATTTTACTAAAAGATCTCTTAAAACAATCATACCTGACACTAACAATCTTTAATGTCTAAATCTGTTCCTATCTGTCATCTTTCAAAATTAAATCTTGCCACGTCTTTCCCCAAAAATTTCTAAATGATTTAAATCAGATGGGATCACAAATCTCAAATGGTTTGATATTTTTGATCGGGGGAGAGATCGTGATTTAAATCTCAAATCTGTTTATATGAAATTGGTTTTAGTCCTTTAAAGGCACTCCTGCCTCCATGTGCCAAATGACTTCAAATATACAATGCACATGTTGAGGAGGAGGATTTATCCAAAAACAAGATGAGTTTTTAAATCAGACACATTTTCTCCCATGTTTTTCTAAACCTTATTAAATCACTTGGGATCCAAAATCTCAAAGGGCTTGATATTTTTGATCGGGGGAGAATTTGTGATTTAATAATGAAACTTGATATATGATGATCGATTTGATGAAAATGTGCAGGCTGCTCTCTCATATGTGCTAAACGCTTTCGAATCTCGAAGCACATATTGAGGGGGAGCAAATGGTTTCTTAATGGCTTTTGTGATCGTGAAAAGTACTTCAAAAGAACTCTTGCCTCTATGTCATAAAATGATTTCAAATATCCTATGCACATATTGAGGGGGAGAATTTTACCAAGAAAATCAAATGGCTTTTTCGTATGAAAATTGTGATCAAAGAAAATATTTCAAAGTCCTCTTGCCTCCATGAGCTAAACAATTTCTAAATCATATGCACATGTTGAGGGGGAGGTTTTCTAAATGATCAAAACTTTTAAGGTACAAAATGCTTTGATCTCGTATCACAAGTACCTTGATTGTTTTTCCAAATGATTTTTCAATTGGTTTCAAGGAAGAATGAACTGTACCAAAAGACCGACCATTTTACTTTATGGAGTTATAAGGATGGTGAGGTTAGGTATTAGTTCCCACGATCCGCCAGAACCGGAGGGATCTACCCAGGGACAATCCACTAGATAGTGTAGAGTCTTTAGGTATGATGAAAAAAAAGGAGAAAAATGAGATATAGGAAGAGTGCCGACTGAGACAGAGCTAGATCTGGAATAAACCCAACAAGGTTATAGTTATGAAGTCTCGGTAAGCACTGAAGGGGTTGAAGAATGAAAAAGAAATGAAATGAGAAAAGGGTGAAAATAAATAGCCCTCCAATAATTCAACCTTAGGGCAGAAACCGGGTTCAATACATATGCTACTGGTGTCTACTACGGTAACACTGGTATTGAAGACAAGACATCATGGACCCAGTGATGCACTGCACCTAACTTCCCAAGCTACTCAAGTTCCTCTTAAAAGGACTTGTTTCATTCTCACGGGAAACCGACATAATCTATCGACTTTCTCTTAGAGTTTGTTGATATTGAAGAAGGAGACCCTCTCCCTAGTCTCCGGCATAGGAACCAAATGTGCACAATTGAGTCTAGAGCCACGAGATCATCCACAATATCTCATTAGGACACTAAACTCTTGAAGACTTGCTGTTTCACACAATGTGGAAAGTAAGAATATATATTAAGAGTCCTACGCATTATCCTTGTAGTATTGCCAGAACATCTGAGTGATATGCAAACATATTCACAATGAAGATGGAAAGCCTTCTAGAGCCAACATCAAACAAGCTCTTGGTAGGTAACATGTGAGATATTCTCGTAAGATCAAGCTTGTGAGAACTGGATAGAAACGATGGGGCGATTCATTCGTGAATCAACCTTCGTCCAGGAAATGAATTGACGAATACTTTTGGAAAAACCGTTCGATGTGCAAACCTTCTTTTCTCTAGCACGTCGAATGTGTACTTATGTTTTCAAACACAAAAAGTATCTCTGATTGAAAAATAATTTTGGAAAAACCATTCGATGTGCGAATCTCTTTTTTTCACTAGCACGTCGAATGTGTACTCATTCTCTAATATAAAAAGTATTTATGATTGAAAATTGATCTTTCTCATAAAACCTTCGTCGTATTGCAAAACTCTTTCTTTTAAGCAATACGCGATTGTTTTTCAAATCATTTTTCATCAATCAGTGAATCTCAATTCGCTGGTTCACTCACTCCGTGTTGTCTTCTTTGAGACGTTCCGGTTTGAGAACAGCTAGAATAGCTGCGAAACCCTGTCAAGGAGATTCTTCGGAATCATACCTGATCACAGGCAGTACTTGTACTGATGAACGGGGAACCGTGGGCCGTGTACCTCAATTCAACGAAAGTGATCAAAGACACTTTCGTGTGTTTTATTGCTAACTATTGTTTGCAGGTACATTTGGACGGTTGCAGCTGATCAGAATTGAGGAGTCAATCCAAAGCCGCATGCTCACAGCATCCACACTTAATTGAAGAATTCATGACTGGTGCATATCTACATAATCTGGTTCTGATATTTTTATACTATGCTTCTGCTACGCTGCTGCAAATATCATAAACCAGTAATCCTTCCGCTACTCTGATGGAAAGATGTCATGATTCAAAAGTGTGAGCATGTCGGTCCAAAAGTCACAACATCACATGATGGCAACACAATAAAGGGTGATCCAAAGATTTACTGTGGCTGATGATCTCAAAGAAAGCTCAAAGATCATCAATGATGTGGATCAGTTAAAGGCCTCCACTTAAAGTACAATTCTATGCGGATGTTGAAGAATTCAAGTCTACGAGCTCAAGAACAAAGACAAAGAAAGAATGCTAGGATGCAAAATGTATTTCATGGGGTGACCTCCCTTAGGGGGAGATTGTTAGGAATTGGAAATTCCATGTTAAAGTGTCGGTCACCCCAATTATAGTCTAGCATATGTTTGCTCGTAGACTTGTAGTTATTTACGTTGTTTAGTAGTTAATTAGTTAGTTTGTAGCGTAGTTTAGTTTAGTGCAACACCGTGGAGGAAGGACGGGTCTTTACCCACTGTATGGCTGATCCACAGTCCGATAGGAGGACGTATTGTTTGAAGTATAAATACCCCTTCCATCCATGGAAGGGGTGTGGCTTGGCAATCTAACCTTTTACATTTTATTGAAGCAACTCTCTACCAAGAACACCATCTCTCTACTTACTCTCTCTAAAATAACTATCATGTATTTTCATCATCCAAGACCACCCGAATCATCAACACAATAATATTATCGATCCTACAGCTTCTAACTATGAATACAAGTCGCTTAGCACCAAGTCACTAGATACAAGTCGCTATGAACCAAGTCGCTAAACACAAGTCGCTAAAGCAGCAAATTGCTAAGCTGACAAGTCGGTAAAGAGCAACTCGCTAAGTGGGCAAGTCACTAAGGAACAACTCGCTAAGAGACCAAGTCGCTAAAGAGCAACTCGCTAAGAGACCAAGTCGCTGAAAATAATGAAGACAAGTCGCTACGTTGACCAAGTCGCTAGCCGGAGTGGTGCCTCCACTACTTTGTACTATTTGTCGGCTTGTCTCAATAAACAAGTCGCTAGAGCACAAATCGCTACCACTTCAACTGCAAGTCGCTACCAACTAACAAAGCAAGTCGCTACGAAGAAATATTATCCGAGAGTCAAGTCGCTAGGTAGAAAAACTTACATACAACCCTTTTCAATCCAAAACAAGCCCAACCACAGTGATTTAAGCTTTCCAAATCAAAACCCAAGCACTTATAATGATTCTAAACACAAAAGTACAATCAAAATCCAAACTTTAACACTAGAGATGATCCAAATGATGCATAATACTCTAAACTCATTCAAACCCAAAAACCTTATGAGAACCACTAGAAATCCAAGAACATGAAAGATGAGTGATCAAACCATGGCTCTTGATACCAATTGTTAGATATTGGATTTCGTAAACACATCAAACCATAACAAACATGGGCGTATGAATGAAGAGTTTAGAGAGAGAAAGTAGAATGGGAGCCTTTCTAGAGAGAGAGAGTAAACAAAAGAGAAAAAGGTTAGATTAGAGTGAAAGGTCCAACCCTCTACCTTGGGAGGTAGAGGGTATTTATAGTTACATACTAACGTCCTCCTTCGGACTGTGGATCAGGCATACAGTGGGTAAAGACCCCGTCCTTCCTCCACGGTGTTGCACTAAGCTAATAACTAAGCTAATAAACAGTAAATAACGATATGTCTACGAGATAACTTGTGCTAGACTATAGTTGGGGTGACCAACACTTCACCATGGAATTTCTAATTCCTAACAATTTGGAATTGAGAACAACTAAATATGAAAAACTACTAAGACTGATCCTAAAAACTAAAAATAGTTTACTTATTAGATCAACTAAAAAACTAACCAAAACTGATTCTTATGAAATCAAAACTTCAAATAATACTAACTTAAGACAGACTTATAAAAAATTTGAATACTAAAGTGGATTAAAAACTAAAAGTCTTCTTATGCCAAACACCCCTTAATGGGGTGTTTTAGCTTTTAAAATACAGATTGGGACTTATAAATTTAAAGTTTAAGACACAACTGATTTAAAAAGACTAAATGACAAAATAAAAACTTACTTTTAACAATTGGAATGCTGAAAATAAGCTGAATCTAATTTTGACCTTAGAGTTTGACTAATATTGACTTTTTTTTTAAAAAAAAACTAGTAATTAAAGCAGATTTTAACTACGATAAGCTCCCATAAGCTATGGAAAGCTTATATGAGTAATGAAATTATAATAATATACTAGAACAATATTTAACAATAAAATGCAAGTTTAAGATTAATTTTCAACAAGGAGTCGTAAATGTAAAACACAAATTGTATTTATTAAAACCAAAATTACAATACTGAAAGTAAATGTTACAACTTAACTAGAGAAAACAGTAATTTGATAATTAAAAGAACATAATGGTATGATCCCTCCGTCACCCCAGAATGAAAGGGGTGATCTCGTAGTTCTTGGTCTGTGAAGATGCGTTTTTAGGTGCTCCATTTTATTTTCCCTCCATAGGACCCTCCTATCTCTTCCTTCTCCGAGCTCACGTTATGGAAGAAGGAACCGAGAAGAAGGTATCAGCAACAACTGGTTTCATTACGGGACAACTCATAATGTTCATATCGATCTATTATGAGCCTCTGCATCTAGCACTGGGTAGACCTCATACAATAACTGTCCTAGCTCTACCGTATCTTTTGTTTCATTTGACAAGTAATCTGTGATGAAAAGGGTTCTTTTTATAGCTGATCAAATGAGCTTGGGTTTGGCTTTCAGAAGCATTTGGATCCTTTAATCTCGACCCTTGAATCACTCTTGCATCATTCCAATCCATCTCACCCGTTGGATCAACTGAACACGCTTAGCCAATCAGTGAGCTGGGGATAGCCAGCATGTCATTCCATATTGTCAGAGGTGTCAGGCTCTTCTAGAATGCTTTTAGATGGGGTAATTTTTATTAACGCAAGGTCAAGTGGAGTGGTGAAGAGAAACAGTAACTATCTGATTGGGTTTTTGGCGCGTTTCAGGCTTTGCGTGTTATTTTTTTAATTTGTTTTGACTTTTTAGTGTGTTTGTTTGACCGAATATGGATAAGCATGGCCGGGTATTGACTATGGGTAACGGGTTGTGAGGGATACGGGTAGGATTTTTAGATGTGGGCTTGGCTAGAATTTTGGGCCAAGGGTAGATAGTGTTTGGTTTTATTATTGGACTTGAAATTTTATCTTGAATATCATTTAGGACCATTTATGTAAATTGCAAAAGCCAAGGACCAATGGTGTAAATTTTTGATATGGAAAGTGTGATTTTGATATTTTTGGGTAAGTAGGATTTATGAGGGTATAAAGTGTAATAAATGATAAGTTAAGGGTAGAAATTGTAAATATGGGAAAGTTGAGGGTCTTTTGTGTAATTTTGGTAAAGTGATGGTGAAAATGAGAAAACTCCCCGAACATGATCCCCAAATTCGTAATTTGCACTTTTGAGCATCCAAATCCCATAAAATAGCATCCCGGCATCGGCTTTTGCACTCTTCTCATTCTCGTGCTCGGTTCTCTTCAGTTTTGGCTTTCTTTTGTGTGTTTTATCATATCCGTACCTGCACATGCATAAACTCAAGAAACACGCAAATATTAGGCATAAACGGCTCTTTCTTGATTATTTTGGGTTTATTTTGGTAAAGAAATGGTATGTGTTTAAGCACATACCAAAATACCCCAGACTAGAAGATTGTCGTGTCCTCACGCAATGTCATCAACTCACGCTTCTAAAATCAATGATTCCAATCTCTTTCTACTAAACCTATGAAAAGTAGCAAAGATTCCTCAAAAGAGATTAAGAAACCCTTAATTCTAAAAACGTCCCGTTTACCTTTTATTTCACATATAGATATTACGATTAAGCACATTCCAATTATGAGTGGCGGTTTGTTAAACTTTCATGTCGATTGATAACTCCAACATTTTTCAAAATACATTTTTAGGATCACGGAGTAGGAAACACAACTCAACGAGGAGTGACCATACGGATAGAATACATCGTCCATGATTTTTCACAAGTCCCCAAACTAAGCGTAAAATCGAAATCATTGTTAAATATGATTTTAGATGCTAAAACTACCCATGGAAGTTACTTGTGTAATTACCTTTTGCTCCAATTTTCCTATTTCCTCTATTTATTTTATTTTTGGTAAGAAATGAATTTCTTCGAATTTCTCGTTTTGATAATTTTTATTCCGATAGATATGAAGCTAAGACGCTAATTAGTTTTCCATCTTCCCTCGAAAACCGTTGCACATAAGAATGAGGTCCACATCAAGGTCCTAATTTAACACGATTTAGGGAGATATCCTTTTTATGGCGACCGAAACAACTCATCTACGAGTCCAGAGACAAAGGCTTTATTTAGATATCTCCCGGATTCAAATTTTGGCTTAACACTATTTCAGCTAATTTGCATTTTTGCAATTTAGGCCCTTGGTCTTTTCAACCACTAATTCAACGGGATTACCGTTTTATCAGAAGTCTTATTATGACTTTGGAATTTTCCTCCACCTTTTTGAAGTCCATGACAACGGGGGTACCGTCAGACATAGAAAACTTTTATGGCTTTGGATTTTTCACTTTAATACATTTGGGCTTTATTTCATGTTAATTTTTGCCAAACTCTGAGTCCCACGGCTTGTATACCGCAACACTGATAGTACCTCGATGTGTACCCAACTCTCATGGGCAAGGATTCTCTAAAGAAGATAAAGAACTAACTATCGCCAAAAACTTAACATCTTTAATTATAGTATAGTGGTAAGTATTCCCGCCTGTCACGCGGGTGACCCGGGTTCGATCCCCGGCAGCGGCGCCAAAAATTGATTTAGAAAAACCAGTTATAGAAGTGTGTAGTATTTGGGTAACTCAAACGTATTAGGTTTGAGCACCGGGATCGTTCCAAGCGAGAGATGAATAGAAATTTCAACTCACGTCGTGTTTTTCGGGATTGAATTTGAAATAAGGAATTTTTGGGTTTTCTACACTACGGGGCAAGAAATAGTAAAGGTAAACAATTAAGGGAGCTAAAACTATAATGCAAACAAGAATTAACAACTAATTACGCAAATTTAAACTAATATGGAAATTACGAATTATATAAAACGTGAATTAAATGCAAACTATTATAAATTAACCCCTAAAAGTGATCTAAAATTATTCTACAGCTAAAACTGCAATTTGAAAGTTATTTAAAATCTAAAACTAGTTTTTATGATTTTTCTTGAAATTATTTGAATTAAAAAACTAATTTTTAACCTTTAAAATGGATCTAAAATACTAAAAATTATGAAAACTAGTGAGAAAATTATAAAAATATTTTTTTTTAAATCTAAACTAACTAGAAAGAATTTTCAGAACTGATTTTGTATTTTTCTTACTTTTTATCTAATTTCTATGAATTTAAAACTATTTTAAACTAATTAAATGGCTAAAAATTACTATTTAAACTAGGAAAATTAAGGAAAAATATTTTTTTATGTCTTTTTGATTTTGCTTAATCTAGGAAAATTGGAATTATATATTTTTGAGCTTTTTCTGATTTATTTGTAATTAAAGCTAATTAAAAAGTGCTAAAATCTATTTTAAATGCAGAAAAATAGCTAGACACTAAAGAAAATTATGAAAATATCCAGATAAGTTCTAAATATGATAAAGATGCAATGAAAATTAACAAATGCAAGGTATGAATGCTGATTAAGCTACTGAGGTGTACACTAAAGGAAATAAGCTATTGTCAAATAAGCTATAAGCTAATTAAGTGAACCAAAATCTACAAGAACATGAACTAAGCTTAAACCAACTTATATCAGCCTAATGAAACTAAATAATACCACTAAAACAAAAGCTACAAGTGAATGAGCACAATTCCTAGTTTAAGCAACTATTACCAAACAGGCCTATTCCACCTACTTGCAGATGAAATAGCAGCTTATTAATAAGCTCAAATCTAAATCCAGCAATTGGAACCTCTTAACCACCTAACAAACTATTTGTGGACCAAAATTCAACAAAATTGGACAAGTTTTAAGCTTGAAAGAAGCATTTGAAAAAGCTAAGATGAAACTGATAAAGGTGCACAGGACACTTTTTCAACAAATGACCAAGTTACAGAGCTGATTTGACTGATTTAAAAATTTCACAAAATTGATCTAAAATTACCCTGCTACAAATCTCCAACTGAAGTTATAAAATCCAAAGTTTCATTAAATTTTGACCACAGATTAAGATGTTAAAAATCCACAAAGTTCAGTACTCAGTAACACTTGATGAACTATTGACTTTTAAGACAGATATGGAATTTGACTTTTGTGAAATTCTAATGCTTCTAAATTAACCTATTTGATGTAATAAGCTATAATGAAACCTAATTAAGCTAACTTAATGATTTCTAGACCTATGATCAAACTAATGCACAACTGCAACTATCTGATAAGAAAACAAGAGCATATTGAGATTGATTTTGACTTTAGAGAGTATGCAGATGCAACTAATGCTTAACATGACTCAATTGAACCTAATTAGACTCAAGCAACTAAGCTTAACCTCTTAACAAACCTTAAAATCGGTTTAGCAGCCTGATCCAAACACTAGTTATGATGACTAATATGCTACTAATCAAGCTTAATCAATAATCTAAGCCTAAGCAATCCTAAAAACAAATTCAGTAAGCTAAATTACTCCTAAATGATTCAAATAAGACAGCAACGCCATACTTAAATCTAAATAAACTATTGATGCAGATATGACACATAAATGATGCAGTTTATATACTTATGATAAAACAGAAAGACTTATTAATCAAACAAGCAGGATATCAACTAATTTTACTATACTAAGCACAAACAAGCAACAATTATTAGATCTCTATTACTGATTTAGAAATTAAAACAGAAATGGACTTACAAGATGTCCTGCCACTATGTTCTAATTATCACTATTCTAAACCCTTAACTAATCTAATCCAAGCTAAATCCAACCCAATTTCAAACCATATCAGCAATTTTAACCCAATTCTGCTCCAATTCATGGACAGTTGACTTTCATTGATTGAATTTGATTTGTAAATGTAGAATCTGAGTAGGAGACTTAATAAGCACTTATTAAGCTATAGGTAAGCTTATAAGAGCTTATGATAACACAAACATATATTGAATTAAACTTGAGAACAGGTTTAAGATTTTATTTTTATTTTTTTTAATTTTTGGAGTATTTTTTCTATTTTTTTTGTAATTTTTGTTTAGAGAATCTTATAAGCTAAAAATGATTTGTAAGTAAACTAATATTATATATGGTATGAAATTAAGCGAATAAGAACATAAAAACAAAGATTAAAACTGATATGAAAATTAAAGCTAAAAATGATTTTATTAATGAAAATTTGAGTACAAAGGAATATTCAAATACATAAATTAGACTAAAACATTAAGAACAATTTAAAACTAAAACTATTACTCAGAAGCTAATGAGCTAGGGAAGGATCCAGAAGCCAAATGTGTGCTTTCTCTGAGCTAGTTTCATCCATTAGATCAATTTCCAATGTCATCCAATTCATCACGACCCTTGGATTAATATCTCCACGTCTCTTCATCCAATCAGAGTGCAGCAAGACACACGGATTGCCAGCATGGCATTCCGTGTGTCAGATTATGTCAGGGAATTGTTAGATTTGTCCTTTGATTGAAGCGAATTGAACGAATTGGCTTGGGGGCATTTTAGGGTTCTTACGTTTTCTGGAAAAATGGGATTTGGGAGTGAAACTTTACGCGGGTAAAGTAAAATTATTTTTATTGCGTTTTAACTTGGTTTGACTATTTGACCGAGTAGTAAAATGAGGGGTTGACCGGGTATTAGGGTATTGGACTTGGGTTTTGGGCTTTAGGAAACTTTGGGCCAAGGGTAATTTTATGGATCCGGGTATTTATGCTTAGGACCTTTTATGTAATATTTGCAAGAACAAAGGACCAAAAGTGTAAAAATGTGAAATTCCAAGGACCAATTCTGCCAATTCTGAAGAGTATTTCCAAGGGTCATTCTTGTCAATTCCAAATAATCCAAGGACTAATATTGCTAATTCTGAAACTTCAGGGGGTAAAATCGGACAAATTTTGAAACTTGAGGGACTGATTTTGCCATTTCTTCAAAGTTGATACAATCTTTCAAAAATCATCCTTTAAGTATCAGAATCTTCAAATTCACTCACTTCTGACTTCCCAGCTCAGCTTTAGCACTCTTTTCCTTCTCGTGCTCGGGTTTTTGTCTGATTTGTCTTTCTTTTGTGTGTTTTGCCATATCCGTACCTGCACATGCATAAACTCAAGAAACCAACAAATATTAGGAATAAACGGCTCTTTCTTGGTTATTTTGGGCCTGATTTGGTAAAGAAATGGTATGTATTTTAGCACATACCAAAATACCCCAGACTAGACGATTGTCGTGTCCTCACGCAATGTAATCAACTCACGCTTCTAAAACCAAGGATTTCAACCTCTTTCTACTAAACCTATGAAAAGTAGCAAAGATTCCTCAAAAGAGTTTAAGAAACCCTTAATTCTAAAAACGCCCCTTTTACCTTTTATTTTCACATATAGATATTACGATTAAGCACATTCCAATTATGAGTGACGGTTTGTTGAACTTTCATGTAGATCAATAACACCAACATTTTTCAAAAGACATTTTTAGGATCACAGAGTAGGAAACACAACTCAGCGAGGAGTGACCATATGGATAGAATACATCGTCCCTGATTTTTCACAAGACCCTAAACTAAGCTTAAAATCGAAATCAACGTTAAATATGACTTTAGATGCTAACACTACCCATGGAAGTTACTTGTGTAATTACCTCTTGCTCCCATTTTCCTATTTCCTCTATTTATTTTATTTTTGGTGTGACATAAATTTCTTCAAGTTTCTCGTTTCGATAAGTTTTATTCCAATAAAGATGTGAAGCTAAGACGCTAATTAGTTTTCCATCTTCCCTCGAAAACCGTTGCACACAAGAATGAGGTCCACATCAAGGTCCTAATTTAACACGATTTAGGGAGATATCCTTTTTATGGCGACCGAAACAACTCATCTACGAGTCTAGAGACAGAGGCTTTATTTAGATATCTCCCGGATTCAAAGTTTGGCTTAACACTATTTCAGCACATTTGCATTTTTTCAATTTAGACCCTCGGTCTTTTCAACCACTAATTCAACGGGATTACCGTTTTATCAGAAGTCTTATTATGACTTTGGAATTTTCCTCCACCTTTTTGAATTCCATGACAACGGGGGACCGTTGGACATAGAAAACTTTTATGGCTTTGGATTTTCACTTTAATACATTTGGGCTTTATTTCATGTTAATTTTTGTGCCAAACTCCGAATCCCACGGCTTTTATAACAATAGAAACAATAGCAGCAAACTATCAAGAATCAGTTGTCTATTACACCGCAACACTGACAATACCTTGATGTATATCCAACTCTCGAAGGCAAGGATTCTCTAAAGAAGATAAAGAACTAACTATCGCCAAAACCTAACATCTTTAATTATTTATTGACAGATATGGGGGCGAGACAATTTTGTGGGAGCAAAAAGCCACAAGTACCTTCGATGAGCTCTAAAGAGAACCAACTACTCCACGCTTAGCATCTAAACTCATAAGTAACTCTATCATTCCTCGATCTCCGCAAATTTAAAATCTCAAATAATGAGATCCGCGGATGCTTAGCCGATAATTAAATTATCTATGGTTAAGGGAAGAAGCTAGGGCTCAACACGCCAGGTCAAGTCAGAATTCTATTCCTACTCTCACCAGCGGAAAGTCAACAAGGTGTCAAAACATATATTAACTTAGCTAATGCTTCATCAAATAATCTCAAGTCTTGCATTTTTAAAGTCACTTATTAGAAACTAGCAAATCTTTTCAAAGCTTCGCATATTTAAAATCACTTAGGGAAGCTTGCAAATTCTTGGCCTTCTGAGCTAGAATCGCATTTTATAGCCTCTTGTCTAAGCAATTAGCAAAATTTTTTTCAAGAAAACGCATATTTAAAGTAACTTCTAAGAGACTCGCAAAGACTTTTCAATCATAAAACTAGCAAAAGCTTACAAAAAATTTTAAATTTTCTCATTTTTGTACAATTTTTTCATTTTTTTATGGAAAAACGGGGTTGCGAGAGAACACGACAAAGAGTAAGCAAGTGCGGTCAAATCAAATCGAAGATTACCCATCCCAGACAGAAAACGAAACATTGTCCTCAATGTTTAAAGGCAAAGGTATCAACGAAAATCTAAAAGCCGTTTATTAAGTATGCTCAAAGATAAACGTTAGTCGATAAGATTAGGATATCGGATTTCCATCAGCATCGATCATGAAAATCAAGTAGATAAAAGACAAAATTCGAGCACGAGAGTCTTCATATCGAGAAATCCTAGAAAAAAACATCACAAACAACCAAACACGAGAAATCGAAGAGGCTAACCCCTTCACGTCACTTATTAGAGAAAATAGAAAGAAGATAGAAATGCTTGTTTTGTTATCGAGTCGTTATATTGACCCGCCCCGAATTCATTTTTCCATGGGGAAGCAAGTGGAAAAGATAATCTCCATCGGACTTTCGTTCAAGAGGTTTGGATAAACATTGAAACATAAGAAAGTTCCACTCCGATGAGATACCCACAGTTCTTAAAAAGGAAAAGCGGTGATACCAGGGTCAAAGATGGTATCCTCACTCTCGCAAGAGTGAAGAAGAGGAGAAATCACATTATATGGAAGAAATGGAATAAAGATTTTTATAACAATAAGGATCCATTCTTCATCTTCAAAAGAAAATTTCATATAATCCTTAACCTGATTTTGATCATTTAAGCTCCTTGGGTGATTTTCAACAAAACTTTGGGAGGAGGAGGCGGGGTGATGTTATCAATAACGAAACTCTTTTGAGAGAGCTGCTCTTCCCCCAAACTAAAATCTTTCTCTAGATCGAAATAGAAATGATCATACTCCAGAGGTGGTATGATATGAGAGAGTTCACCGGAGAACTCCTCGAGATAATTATCATTAATCTTTCGTGGCGGCTCATTTAACGGATCTTCATTAAACAAACTTTCAATCTCTCTTAAATCGGTTTTAAAATCAAAGTCATCGTCCTCACTTCCCGGTGCAAGAGGATCGATGCGAGCGAGTTCATCGGCGAACTCCTCGAGAAGTAAATCATGAGACGAAGCTCCGGAGGATTTCCATTAGACAGCTCTGCTTCTTTAATTTCTTCAATCAAGATAAACGGAGGTGGGATTTGTGCGGTAATTTGTGAGCTATGAACTTGCACCTTTTCCATTATGGTCTCCGTGTCGGACTCATCACTTTCCTCGTCAAAGATTTGATGGTCAAAATTGAGAGTACATTCTGAATCGAATTCAAACAAAGGATTTGTGAAGGTCATTTTGAAAGTTTCTGAAATCGAATCGAAAGGTGTCTCAGATACCCTTGGGATTGGAACAAGGTCATCAATATTCTCAAGAGGAGTGCTTTCGACTTCCTCGTCCCCCATTGACAAGGTATCCGAATGTTCGTTAATGAGCGGATCGATCTTTAAGTTCTCTTTTTCAAATGGTTCATCATCATCACTATCGTCAGAGTTGAAATAGTAAAAGGCTGGTGGATGACTCGGTGTTTGTTGATAATGGTGACTGATATATCTTTCTTTGCTTGCCAAAGACGTCAATTTGTTCACTCATAACGGAAATTTTCTCGGAATAATGATCACTCAACATAGTGGTAGAATCGTAAGGAACGTCAGCATCCCACTGAAAATGATGTTGTGTCAAATTCTCGATCAAATCATAAGCTTCTTGAGGAGTCTTTCGCATGAGATTTCCACTAGCTGCCAACATGATTTTGTCTCGATCAATCGTAGTGATACCATGGTAAAAGGTTGGGATTTGATCAAGAAGCAAAATTCGATGATCGGGACATTTCTGTAATAACGATTTGAATCTTTCCCAAGCTTCAAATACAAGTTCCTTGGGTAATTGCTGGAAATTAAGAATTTCTTTCCTCAGCAGCATTTTTTTCGAATATAGAAAGTATTTTGAAAGAAACTTGCGAAACATCTCTTCCCAAGTATGAATTGAATGTTTTTCAAGGGTGTAAAACCAAGATTCGGCTTCGTGGGTTAAAGAGAAGGGGAAGAGATTCAATCGGATATCATCTTGAGAAACGTCACTTTGGTTCATGGATTGATAATAGATAAAAACTTGTTCAAGTGCTCGTTTGCATTTTCATCGTTAAATCCATGAAATTGACAATTCTGTCGAAGAAGACGAACCATACGATTTTTCAATCTAAACTTGGTTCCCAGAACGATCGGTCCTCCTCGACCGATAAGTGATGGATGATATAAATCCTCCATGGTCCGAGCATGGTGGAGAATTAAACAATTTAGAGGGTGAGGAGAGAAGAATTAAACATTCAGAGGAAATCGAAGATTATTTTTAGGTTTTTAAAGATAGAAAACATAAAAGGAAAACACATTTTGAAAAGGAAAATATTTTTGGGTTTTTATAAAAGATATATTTACAAAAAACAACGATAACTTCTCGGGGAAGGATCTTCAAAAACACGCGAATCAAGACGGAATCGGAAACTCACTACATGCCCTCCCCGGCAGCGGCGCCATTTTGATAAGTTCGTTTTCGTAATATAGATGTTTTCCGAAAAAATACAAAGGAATGTATTTCCCGGGTCGTTCTCCCAACGAGGGATGAATGGAGTTTAACAACTCACGTCGCGTGATTCGGGATTCGAATGGGTAAAAAGGATTTTGAGTGATTTCTAAACTACGGGGCAAGTAATTATAATAAAGGCAATTAAAAATACTGAATATATGATGCAAACAAGGAAATTATAACTAAATACGCAAATTAAAACTAAAAACACAAATAACGTAAATTAAATGCAGACTAATCTAATTTAACTCCTAGAAGTGATCTATAAATTTTCTACAGCTAAAAATATGATTAAAAAATTATCTGAAATTTAAAACTAATTTTTTTGGTTTTTCTTGATTTTATTTGAATTAAAAGCTAATTTTTGAACTTTTAAAATTGATTAAAAATGCTAAAAATTATGAAAACTTATGAGAAAATTACAAAACTATTTTTCAAAAATCTAAATTAACTAAAAATAATTTTAAAAACTGAATTTATATTTTTCTGACTTTTTCTCTATTTTTTATGAATTTAAAACTAATTAAATTGCTAGAAAATACTAATTAAACTAAGAAAAATCTTGAAAAAAATACTTTTTCTGACTTTTTGATTTTTTTAAACCTAAGAAAATTGAAATTGCATTTTTGTGACCATTTTCTAAATTATTTCAATAAACAACTATTTAAAAATACTTAAAAACAGATTTAAATTGCAGAAAAATAGTTAAAGGCTGAAGAAAATTATGGAAAATTACAGGAAAGTTCTAAATGTAAATATGAATCTAGGAAAATTATCAAAATCAGCTAATGAACACAGATTAAGCACTATGGTGAACTGATCTGGAAAAGCTAATATGAAAATAAGCTAGAAGCTCTACTAAGCTGCCAAATGCTAAAAACAGCTAAAGTAAAATAAATCTAATTAATGCAACATAACTCAACTGAAATAGACTAAGGAATAAGCAGATAAATACTTATGAAAAGCTAATCACCAAACAGACCTCATAACTAAATATATATTTATAAGCTTAAGCTACTAAAAAGCTAAAGGAATCCTAAGTAAGCTAAAGAGGCAAAGATGCAATCTAAGAGTGGACCTAAGACTGCCAATCAAATAATCAATAAGCTAAGGATAAGAACCTGTGATGATGTATCAAACTACAAACCAAACAGCCCTTAAGGCTAAATAAGCATCAAATAAGCTAGATTACCTAACTAAAATAAGCTATATGATTAAAACTAAAACTAAACTACTCCTAAACTTATTCCTAAATAGCTACTAACAGGGTTATAAGCAATAGCACAAGCAACTAGGGACCCTATGTCTACTGTGGGATCAGTGGGATAAGGGGCTCATAAGGCATTTTAGCAGGCTTAAAAAGCAATCAAATAAACTCCTAAATACCTAAAGAAAGCTAAAAGGATCTATAATACACTTCAGGGAATCTAATAAATAAAATTCAATCAATATCATCAACTGATAAGCTGAATTAAGCTAAGGAAAGAGCTTACCTAGCAAAGTACACTGCTGATGCACATGGCACATACAAACCAAACCAGCCACTTTGAGCTACTAGCAGCCCTACTTAGGGATTTTTTTTATTTTTTTCCTTTTGTGAAAAGTAAGACCAGCTACTCAACTTGCTATTTCTAATTTTTACAAATTTTTATGACCAATTGAAATGCCTTCAATTGCTGTAGAAAACTAAGGAAAACCACATTTTAGGACATTTTTTACTTTTAACATAAATTTGTAAATGCAAGTGATGAATGAAAGGTTTAAAACACATGATGCAAATGTCATTTAAAACTCATTTAGAAGCAAATGTCATTTAAAACTCATTTAGAAACTAGTTATGCACTTAATTTGGAATTGAGAACAACTAAATATGAAAAACTACTAAGACTGATCCTAAAAACTAAAAACAGTTTACTTATTAGATCAACTAAAAAACTAACCAAAACTGATTCTTATGAAATCAAAACTTCAAATAATACTAACTTAAGACAGACTTATAAAAAAATTGAATACTAAAGCGGACTGAAAACTAAAAGTCTTCTTATGCCAAACACCCCTTAATGGGGTGTTTTAGCTTTTAAAATGCAGATTGGGACTGATAAATTTAAAGTTTAAGACACAACTGATTTAAAAAAACTAAATGACAAAATAAAAACTTACTTTTAACAATTGGAATGCTGAAAATAAGCTGAATCTAATTTTGACCTTAGAGTTTGACTAATATTGACTTTTTTTTGAAAAACTAGTAATTAAAGCAGATTTTAACTACGATAAGCTCCCATAAGCTATGGAAAGCTTATATGAGCTTAATGAAATTATAATAATAGACTAGAACAATATTTAACAATAAAATGCAAGTTTAAGATTAATTTGCAACAAGGAGTCGTAAATGTAAAACACAAATAGTATTTATTAAAACCAAAATTACAATACTGAAAGTAAATGTTACAACTTAACTAGAGAAAACAGTAATTTGATAATTAAAAGAACATGGTAACAAATTTCTAAAGACAGTGAAAATTGGACAAGTAATCTGTGATGAAGAGGGTTCTTTTTATAGTTGATCAAAGGAGCTTGGGTTTGGCTTTCAGAAGCATCTGGATCCTTTAATTTCGACCCTTGAATCACTCTTGCATCATTCCAATCCATCTCACCCGTTGGATCAAGTGAACACGTCTCCTTAGCCAATCAGTGAGCTGGGGATAGCCAGCGTGTCATTCCATCTTGTCAGAGGTGTCAGGCTCTTCTAGAAGCTTTTTAGATGGGGTAATTTTTATTAACGCAGGGTAAAGTGGAGTGGTGAAGAGAAACAATAACTATCTGATTGGGTTTTTTGGCACGTTTCAGGCTTCGGGTGTTTTTTTTATTTGTTTTGACTTTTTAGTGTGTTTGTTTGACCGAATATGGGTAAGCATGACCGGGTATTGACTATGGATAACGGGTTGTGAGCGATACGGGTAGGATTTTTAGATGTGGGCTTGGGTAGAGTTTTGGGCCAAGGGTAGATAGTGTTTGGTTTTATTATTAGACTTGAACTTTTATCTTGAATATCATTTAGGACCATTTATGTAAATTGCAAAAGCCAAGGACCAATGGTGTGATTTTGTGATATGGAAAGGGTGATTTTGGTATTTTTGGGTAAGTGGGATTTATGAGGGTATAAATTGTAAATATGGGAAAGTTGAGGGTCTTTTGTGTAATTTTGGTAAAGTAATGGTGAAAATGAGAAAACTCCCCGAACATGATCCACAAATTCGTAAGTTGCACTTTTGAGCATCCAAATCCCATAAAATAGCATCCCGACATCGGCTTTTGCACTCTTCTCATTCTCGTGCTCGGTTTTCTTCGGTTTTGGCTTTCTTTTGTGTGTTTTATCATATCCGTACCTGCACATGCATAAACTCAAGAAACACGTAAATATTAGGCATAAACGGATCTTTCTTGATTATTTTGGGTCTATTTTGGTAAATAAATGGTATGTGTTTTAGCACACACCAAGGAGAAAGAAGATCTAAAAGTGATGGGCGCATATGAGCAAATTGACTCCTTGGTGCTCAAGAAACATAGTATTTTTTGGTATATCTGGTATGTGCAAAAACACATACCTTTTCTTGACCAAATCAGGCCCAAAATAACCGAAAACGAGTCGTTAATGCCTAATATTTGTTTGTTTCTTGAGTTTATGCATGTGCAGGTACGGATATCAGAAAACAGACAAAAGAAAGACAAAACCGAAGAAAACCGAGCACGAGAATGGGAAGAGTGCAAAAGCCGACGCTGGGATGCTATTTTATGGGATTTTGATGCTCAAAAGTACAATTTACGGGTCTCGGGACATGTCTTGGAAGTTTTCACATCTCACCCTTCACTTTCCCAAAATTTTCATTTTCACCCTCAACTTTACCGTTTTGTCACTTTATACCCCTCACTTTCCTAATTTACACAAGGTACCCCATATAAATCTCACTTACCCAAAGTCACCCTTACCCTTTTACATATTTACATTTTTGGTCCTTGATATTTGGAAAATTTACATTTATAATCCTTAAGTTAAAACTAACTTTACACTAAAATAATACCAAAGCCCAAAAATAACCCATGCCTTTTACTTACCAGCCCATCCTTTTCTTGTCATTAACCCAACACCACGACCCCCTTTCAATAATCCACCCCAATGACCCCTTTCCTACCATGACCCTTCCACAAAACAACCCGCGACCCTCTCTTTTTAACCCCCAGTCAACCCTCTAACATCACCCAAGTTAAACTAAAATAAATAAACACAGAAAATTAACAAATGCGCCAAAAAGATAAACCCACAATTATTGTTTATCACCTCCTTCTCCTTTTACCCTGCACACCCACATTTAACCCCAACTTAAGGAGCTTCCAGAAGCTCTGACACACGTGTCAGAAGTATGTCACATTCGGATTGCCAACATGGCAGAATGGAAGCACTTCATTGACTGAGCCACATCACCAAAGCAATCCAAGGGCTATGATTGAAGATGATGATGCAAAAGATTGATCAAGGGTCGAGAATAGAGCATCTAGAAGCATCCCAAGCTTCTTCCCTAGCTATAAAAGCCCTTTTCATCACAAGAGATTTCTTGTCCAATTTCTCTGCATTTATGAAATTGTTGCCATCTATTTTTCTGTCAATTTCAATGTTTTAAAATAGTTACATAGTTTTTAATCTCAGTTTTATTAATGCAAGTTTCATTTCAAATTTCAATTCCTTGTCTCAATTTCATTTCAAACTTTCATTACTGTTAGTTACTGTTTCATTAGCTTCTCTTCCTGTTCATTAAGCTCACACAACTTTATTACAACTTACGTGAGCTGATTGTTGTTTAATTTTGCTTTAATTTCAAATTTACTTAAAAAGTCAACAATAGTCAAAATCAAAAGTCAAAACAATTTCAGGTTAATTTCTAGTTTTATTGTGTTAATTGGTTGAGTTTGATGTTAGAATGTTCATTTTAATTCAGATTTAGTCATATTTCATCATGTTTTAGAAGTCAAATTGCAAATTGGTATCTTAAAGGGGTGTTTGTTTTTAGCCTGGTTTTGGATTTTCAGTCATATAGATAAGTTAGATTTGAGTTATGTGAGTTCAGTTACTTGTTTTAGAGCCTTGTTATTCATAGTTTTAAATTTTCAAATCATAGTCTGTGTTTTCAGTTTTTAAAATCAAGTCTGTCCCAATCCTCTTTTTGTCAAAATCAGTTTCTTCAACAGTCATTATTTGGGTCTTAAGTTGATTCCAGGTTAGTTAGAATTGGTTTTTATTATTCTCTATGCATCATAGATTATCAGTTGTTAGCTTAATTGCATTTAGGAGTTGTTTAGATTGCTTAATTTTCACCTAAAAGTCCCCCATCTGTCTCATTTAATCTGTTGCTGCAATTGGTTCTGTCCCAATCTGTCATTTTCATCAGCAATTTCCATGGATCTAATCAATTTTTTAGTTGGTCTAATTTAGTTTTTATTCTTGTTTTCCATCCCTAGTTGATATGTTATTGGTTTATTTGGTGATTAAAAGTACTTTGATTACATAAATCTGTTGTTCAAAGTCCCTTCCTGTTCTGCTCCTTAGTCTGCTACTGTCCCATATTTGCTCAAATAGGTGATTTCAAGTTAATTTTTCTGCTTATTCTCTTAATGACTTAGCTTGATTTTTAGTTCCTCTAGTAGATTAGGTAGTGTAGTTATCTGTTTTTGGCTTATTGAGGTCATTAAGGCTTAATTTTGAGCTTATTTTGGGTCTGCTATACACCCTTGTCTATCCCACTTTTGCTGTCTGCTATAGCTTGTACTATCCCATTTTAGCTTCTTCAAAGCTTATTATTTTCTTATTGAGATGGTTTTAGTGCTTAGTTTTTGTTACCCCCAGTAGCCTATTGTCCCTAGTTCATCAGTTTTGTCTTTAAGTAGAATTAAGAGCTTATTTGGAGTACTTATTTTGGTTTGCAAGCTGCCCCTTAGTACCTTTTAGTCTGATCCCATAGTAGGTTTAGCCTTAGTGCTTATTTGCTTATGGCTTGTGCTTATTTGGTTATAATTAGTTGCATTAGGTTGATTTTAGTCAGTTTTAGCTTATTATAGCTTTAGGTAACTTCTGGTAGCTTGTTGTAGCATTTAGCTTATTTCTAATATATTATTCATAATCAGTTTCACATCTAAGTGCTTAATTTTTATTCTCTAGTTGCTTTTTATAATTTTTACAGATTCTCAGTCGATTTAGAACTTTTCTGCAAATTTTCATATTTTTCCAAAACTTTTAGCTATTTTTCTAGAATATAATTCGGTTTTTATCATTTTTAAATAGCTTTTAATTCAAGTAAATCAGAAAATGGTCACAAAAATATAAATTTAATTTTCTTAGGTTTAGAAAAATAAAAAAGTCATAAAAAGTATTTTTCCATTTTTTCTTAGTTAATTTAGTATTTTCTAGACATTTTATTTGTTTTAATTAGTTTTAAATTCATAATAAATAGAGAAAAAATCAGAAAAATATAATTTCAGTTTTGAAAATAGTTTTTAGTTAATTTAAATTTTGAAAAATAGTTTGGTAATTTTCTTGTAAATTTTCATATTTTCTAGCCTTTTAAATCAATTTTAAAAATACAAAAATAGTTTTTAATTCAAATAAAATTAAGAAAAACCAAAAAAATTAGTTTTAAATTTTAAATAATTTTTAAATCATATTTTTAGTTGTAGAAAATTATTAGTTCATTTTTAGAGGTTTAAAATAGTGTAGTTTGCAATTTTAGTGTACGTTTTATAATAATCGTAACTTACGTTTTTAGTTGTAATTTACATACGTAATTGATATTACTTGTCTGCACCATAGGTTTAGTAGATTTTATTTCCTTTTATTACTTTTCCTTGCCTAGTAGTTTAGAAATCATCAAAAATCCCTTCATCCTTCGCGACGTGAGTTGTTAACTCCATTCATCCTTCGCTGGGAGAACGACCAGGGAAATACATTGCCTTTGTATTTCTTCGGAAAATATCTATACCACAAAACGAACATATCAAAAATGGCGCCGTTGCTGGGGAGGGCATGAAGTGAGTTTTCGATTCCGTCTCGATTTGCGTGTTTTTGAAGATTCTTCCCCGAGAAGTTATCGTTGTTTTTGTAAATATATATATATATATATATATATATATATATATATATATATATATATTTTAAAACCCAAACAAATTTAAAAAACCCAAAACACTTTTCCTAGAGTGTTTAAAACACCAAAAAAATTAAAAAACCAAAAAAAAATCGAAACGTCAATTGTTACGTCGGCTCACCTTTAGAGTACAACCTATACACGGGGTTTAAGGAGGTCTTGACATTAAATTGCAGACCGAAGAGGGATCCACTCTTCTCTCCCGCCACGCTGCGAGTACTTTAGAGAGCTACCGAGCACCGGTTGACGGGACGGTTACCAAAAATATTGTGTTTTCAAAGTTTTCTTAAATATAAAAACCCAAAAATATTTTTCTTTTTAAAATTTGTTTTCCTTTTATGTTTGATTTTATCAAAACCCAAAAATAATCTTCTTTATCCTCTAAATCGAAAATTCTTTTCTCTTATCCCTCTATATGTTTAATTCTAATGGCGGACACGTGTACGATGTCAGAATTGCTCTAAGTACCCACCGAGGGTTACGAAGATGCTATCGTTGTACCGGAGATTCTTTCCGAAAATTTCGAGATACAAACCGGTTTAATTCAACTAATTATGTCAAACCAATTCTATGGTTTCGAGAGGGACGATCCCTATGTTCACATCCGATGGTTTGATAAGTTAATTTCGACTATAAAATATAAGGATGTTCCTCATGACATAATTAAGTTGATGTTATTCTCCTTTTCTCTCGAAGGGGCAGCCCGGAATTGGCTCGATAAAGAACCCCCTCGATCGATCACTACTTGGGAAGATCTCGTGTCAAAATTTGTAAATCGTTGCTTTCCTTATTCTAAAACGAAAAATCTTAAGAACAAAATTACAAACTTCCAGCAGCGTTTTGATGAAAGTTTTGGTGAGGCATGGGAAAGATTCAAAGATCTCCTATGAAAATGCCCACATCATGGTTTCTCGGAATTACTCCAGATCGATATATTCTACAATGCTTTAACACAAACCGATCAAGATTAACTTAATACAGCCGCCGGTGGCAATATCTTGTATCGTAACCCAAGGGATATATTGACGATCATCGAGAACAAATCGAAAGTTCCGACATCAAGAAATAAACCGGTTGAGATGGCTGAGGTTACCGATGATATTTGATGCATGAAGCAAAAATCAGAGCCCGTTGATACCATTACCAAAAGATGTGATTATTGTGGTGGTCCCCATCTTTTTTATGATTGTCAAGCCATCGATGATGACGTCTACAATGCTACAATAGCCCAATATCACAAGACTTTCATTTTCGATGATGATGAGGATTCCATTCAAATGAAAGAATATTATGAGAATTTGACTACTGAAATCGCATCCGAAGAGCCCGTTGACTCTCTCATTATGGGGGATGAGCATCTTAGCACTATTCCGGAAACGGAATCGTCTAGTGTTGAGGTCCTTGTCCCAATCCCAATTGAGTCCGTGGTTGTTAATGATATTTGTGATGAGCCTTCTCTTATTGTCTCGAACGATTAAGTTGAGATGTTCTCTGATTCCGATAATAATTCTTATGGAGACATCGATTATGTCGACAATTTACCTTCTGAGCCCGTCAACACAGAAGAGGAAAATGATTTTGAGCCAGAAGATGTAGAGATTGAGCCTGATGATATTCAGATCGAGGATGAAGCACTACGTCAAACATTGTTGAATGTTCATCTTCTCATTTCCATGATTGAAGCCCTTAAATATAATTCAAGTTCACCTCCTATCTCCGTCAAAAATAGTGATTTCTTGCCATAACTTGAAACTTTCCAATTTGAAGAAGAGATTAGTGGCAGTCCCACTACTACAGATGTTTATCCTCCGATTTTTGAGCGGTTCTACTTTGAGGTTGATTTGAGCAAGGTTTTGAACGAGATTTCCGATAATCCGACAAATGACCCAATTATTGAGGATGCTTTTGATGACTTGATACCACCGGGTATTGAGGATGTCGTAAATGAACCCGAGGGGGATATGATGTTTCTTGATAGATTACTTGACTCTCCTCTGTTGGAATCACTCCTAAACCTTATTCAAGTGTTAGTGATTCATATGTAATAGTTAGCTTAATATGGCCTTTATGTTTGTTATTAAGCTAAGGCTTATGTAGAAGACCCATAAGCCTTGGCCCAAGTCCAATAAGGAAAGGAAGGGACTAGGAGTGTTGCCCTAGCTCCCTCTCCTATAAATACCTTGTAATAACCCTCACTTGAGGGTTGGTTGTTCAATTCACATTTCACTCCTACGCATAACTCTTCCTTATTATCATATCGTGTGTGTTTGTGTGATTGTTCATCCGATCTCTTATCTCTTTCTTATATTGATGCTTGTGTTACTAATATGGTGACCTAACAGTGGTATCATTCGCCAAATAGTTGGGTGAACACATTTTTTGTTGTTTTGAAGGTTTTTGGTCTTACGCGTAAACGAGGTTCTAACTTTGTCACGCTTAAAAACGTCTTTTTTACACTTTTTAATCCAAGATTCTTGTCCTTTCAACGTTTTAAGGTGTTAAAATATCTGTTTTTGGCAAAAAGTTTCAAACTTTACGTGTGGATCATTGTTTTTAAGCTTGGTTTTTTACGTGATAGTAGTTCTACGCATAACTGTTTTATAAGCTTTGGATCATCAAGTTTCACACTTTTGTGTTATTTTGGTGCTGTTGAAGCTATTTCATCACAAAAATCGGGTTTGGAAACATCGGTTGGCAGAAATCACTTTTGGCTAAATTCTACGCGTAAGTGAAACCCTAATCTTACGCGTAACTGTTCCTTGGTTTGATCTTCCGTTTCGTGGATTACTCAGTGTTTTTCTTGCTTGGATAAGCCTGAAAACACTTCGACTTTGGATATCTTTTGCACTGTGATAGTGTAAAAGATCTTTTGGGTAAAACCCTAAATTTACGCATAAGCTTAAGCTTACGCGTAGACTCCATTACGCATAAGATTCATCTTACGCCTAAGCTTTGTCTTACGCATAAGGTAATCCTACGCCTAAGTTTTCTACGCTTAAATTTCTGTTTACGCATAACTTTAGTATTTTCTCATCTCTTACGCGTAAGCTAATCCTACGCGTAACTATTGCTATTACGCGTATATTTGGTGTTTTTACGCATAAGTGGTACTTGGGTTTTTTATGATTTCTACGCCTAAGGACACTTCGTCAACAATGGTTCATTCGACTACAAAGATCCATTTAACAACACAAGTTTTCAACATGTCACAACCACCATACTCTAACTATTTTCCCTACACTTATCATCAACAACAACAACAACAACTAAGTCCACAACATCAACAATTTAATCATCAACAACAAATTTATCAACAACAATTTAATCAACAACATACCTCACAACTTGGAACAATTCCACAACCTCAAATGGTTCAACCTACACCTAGTCTTCAAGTACAACCTTACACAACCTTCTACAATCAACATCCATCCAGGAATACTATGAAGGAACCGACATGGTTTGGCAAGATGTGTGAAGCCTTAAGTAGCCAACAATCAATTCATGAAGATGGCTCACTTGATAGACCTCCAATGCTCACTCCCGCAAATTATGATCAATGGGTGATAAGGTTCTTTAGGTTTTGTGATCTAAAGAAACCACATGGAAAGTTTTTAAAGAAGGTCATTATGGAAGGTCTATTTCAGATGCCTACTGTTATCACACCCGCAGATCCAGATGCCAATCCACCAAGAGATGCTGTCACCAACATTGCAACTATCTCCGACCTCACTGGTGATGAACTTCTACACTTTGAAGCCGATGAACTAGCAATGCAATACATCCTTTTGGGACTACCCAATCCGATCCTTCGAAGTGTTGATGCTCAAAAGACAGCTAAAGCAATGTGGGAACATATTCATCTTCTAATGGAAGGCACAACACTCAATCAGGAAGACATGGAATCCAAAATCTACTTGGCTTATGAACACTTCATGATTGAACCAGGAGAGACAATAGAGTCATATCATCATCGCTTTTCAGACATCATTAATGATTTGGACAAACACAACATCATCATGCCTCGAATTGCTGTCAACACTAAGTTCCTCAGTAGTCTCGGTCCGGAATGGGAGAAGTATGTCATTTTTCTCCGTCAAGCTAAGAACCTTCATCATGCTACATACGGATTGTTGTACGACTATTTAAAGCCTCACCAAAAAGAAGTTGACAAAGAAAGGACTATCCGTGGACTCCTGACTTCACAGTCAATTCCTGATAATCAACAACTTGCTTTGTGGGCTCAAACTAATCTTCCTCCTCAAACAGCTCCGCAACCCGCTCCTCAACCAAATGCAACCATTACACCATATGATCAGTCACAACAACAACCTCAACAAAATCAATTGGTTCCATACAACAACAACAATGCTCAAGCACTTTACAGTGAAGCTGATGAGGACTCTGCTGCTTTTGATGAATTGCAACAAGGATTTGTTATGATTGCTAAAGCCTTTAGTCGGTATACAAACAAATCCAACAATCGCATTCGTTCCTCATCCAATACAAGGAATCAAGCTGTTGTGAACAATGGACGCGTTGAAGTTCAGAACCATGGTTATGGTCGTCAGATGGGAGGTGGTCAAGGGTTTAATGCTATTGGAAGGAATAACATGGGTGCTCCGCAACAACAAAGGGGTCAAGTGGTTGAACAGGGGAATGCTCATAATGGGGTTAATGGTCTTCATTGTTATAACTGCAATGAAAAAGGTCATCTGGCTAATGCATGTCCTAAGCCAAGGACAAGAGGCAGCGCTTATCACAAAGAGGCGTTGCTCTTGGCTCTTAAGGATGAAGCTGGTGGAACTCTTACAAACAAGGAACAGAGCTTTATGGCAGATGTAGTTTCTGATGATGATATGGAGGACTTGCAGGCTAATGCAGCAGTGTTGTTGATGGCACAAATGCAAGCTCTACACATGAGTGACACAGGCCCAGTGTATGACACTGATGGCTTGTCTCAGGTACCTGAACAAAATATACGCATCCCTGATCTGATATCTTTACCAATTTCTCCATCCGACCAGGATCAGAGTGTTCAACATGAGCAATCCACATCTCATTCCGATGATTATCAAATAGATCCCGTAGTTATATTTGACGATCAAGATGACCTTATGGTTAATATTGATTATCAAGTTGACTCCGTGATTATATTTGAGGATCTAAATAATGATCATGTTGAGACTCACGTTGAACAAAATGAGCTTCGGTCTAATAGAGAAATTGAGCTCCTGACCTTAATTAAAGACCAACACTCTCGGTTGGATATTTGCACGAAATTAAAAGAAAAAAATGCACTGTTAATTAGGGATAATGAATGCTTAATTCGACAAATCAATTTTTTTAAAACTCAAGAAAACCGTGAAGAAGGTTTTGAAGTCTCTTTGGCTAAATCTCATCAAAACGAAAAATCATTAGAACAACAAATACGTGATCTAGCCGCTTCCAAGAATGCTTTGTTGTCTCAAATAGAACAACTGAAGCATGTACATAAAAAACAACTTAACACTCATACTTTGGAAACTCAAAAAGCCAAGGCTGAGTTGTTAACTTGTCAAAAACAGTTCTCTGAGTACAAACAACATTCCACAAAATGAATAGATAACTATCTTGAAGAAATTGTCGACTTACAAACAAAAATCAAAGAGTTTCGAAATGTTGTTTACAAACATGGTGAGTGAATCACAACAATTCAAAATTTTACTTTTAAACCTAATCCAAATGGATATGGACAAATTCTTGCTGATTACAAACCTAAGTTTTCAAACAGAGCATTCAAACCAAATCCTAATGTTTACAGTGCAGAACATAGAATTGATGATTCAATTATGACTGTTGTTGAATATAATCGCATGGAGGAATTAGATGCAGATGACGAGAGTCGGTCAAAAATGGAAAATGTCGTTTATAACAAACCATTTAACTATTCTAAAGCCGTTACTTTTGTAAAACAACAAGATACTTCTAACAAACCTTTTGTTATCACACCAGTTTCTGAAGTTAGTCCCAAACAAAATGGTGCAAAAATTAATGGTCCTTTACCTTCACTTAGTGAAGTTAAAACAAAAGCCGAAAGTTGTCGCGTCATTAAATACTTTGACACTTTCTTATATGACCTCAAAATTTTGGAACGTGAGATTGAATTTCATTCTGAAATAAAAGTTGAACATTTTCAATCGCCAATGGCGCGAGAACATCGTGACATTCTTCAGAAAAGACTTTTACCCCATGTCAAAAATTTAAAAACTTGTGCACTATATTGGCAAAGGGATTTTCACAAGGAACTTGGTCTCATGAAAACAGTTTTCGAGAAAACAGAAACATCGATTTCAAATACTAAACGTAAAAAGAAATTGTTGAGAAAAGATGTTGATCGACTCTTGGAAGATGTTATCTGTGCTGATATCAATAATCTGGTTTTATTACAATCTGTTGCATATGCATCTGATCATATCACTGCTGATTATGTTAATTCTGTTGATATTGTTGTGAATATTGATAATGTGCACCAGATAGAATCTTTAAAAGCTGAAAATGAACGACTGTTAAACGAACTTTCAAATTCAAAACGTCGTCTTCAATGGTGTCAAAAAGATTGTCAAAATCGTGAACTTGATTTGCAAAAAAAAATCCACCAGTTGAAATAAAAACCGTTTAATCCTAAAGTTGAGCAACTGGATGATCAAAACGTGTCTTTGAAATGTCAAATCTCAAAATATGAACAAGAACTTGCAAAAGTTAAAAATGAATATGGTGTCATATTTGATTTACTCAAACAGACTCGAAATGAAGCATCAAACGAACTTGATCATTATCTTGCACACACTAAAGAAGTCATGAATTTTGTTGGAAATCTTCGTTCTGAAAATCAAGATTTGGTGCACACTATCATTAAGTTAAGGGAAATGTTAGGAAAGTATGAACAAGTTCAGCCTAGCATCATTAAGAGAATTGCACCTGTAACACTTAGCAAACGTGAACCCAGAATGCCTACTGACAAAACACAAGATACTAATGTGTTTCCCTCTACTGAAACAGGAATAGTTGCCTCTTTTCCCAACGTCCGCACTTCACAGCCTAGGAGCAATACAAGGAAGAATAGGAAGTTGCGACCTAAGAAACGATCAATAAATAATGCTGAAGTAGAAGAACACCCTAGGTTTTTGAATAAGACTCACGTTGCACCCACTTTAGATATTGCGTCTGACAAATGTAATGGAAAAAGTGTTGTAACGAATGCTAAACCTTTAAGTACTTTTGATATTCAGTCTGATGCTTCTTGTGTTATTTGTCGTAAAAGTATGCTTTCTGATTGTTATGACAAATGTGTTGCTAGAGCTATCTTGTCTCGTTTACAGAATCCTAAGAATCGGAATACCTCTAGGCCCACTAATGCTTCTAAGTCTATACTTGGTAGACCGCCCTCCTTAGATTCTAAGAAACGCATTGATGTCCCTGTAGTTCCAGTATTACCTCCAAAGAATGTAGTACCACCTAGTGCATTCACTAAGACGAAAGCTAAGACTAGTTGGAGATGGCAGAAATGGATACATAATACACTAGGATTTAAATGGATGCCTAAAATCATTGATGTGTGTATTTCTACTATAACTGCTAAGGAACCCTCTAACTCATCGGGTTCCACATGTACCTCTATTCCATCTGTGTTGTCTGTATGTAATGCAGGTGATACAGATCATCCTTTGGATTGTTGATAGCGGATGTTCCCGACACATGACAGGCAACATTAAACTGTTATCAAACTTTATTGCAAAGTTCATTGGCACTGTCAGATTCAGGAATGATCACTTCGCAACTATCATGGGCTACGGAGATTACATCAATGGCAACATCGAAATTAGCAGGGTTTATTATGTGGAAGGTCTCGGTCACAATCTCTTTTCTGTTGGTCAATTCTGTGATGGAGATTTAGAAGTTGCATTTAGGGAGAAAACTTGTTTCATTCGTGATCTACAAGGAAACGATCTTATGTCTGGCACCCGCAATTCTAGTCTCTATACAATCTCAATGCAAGACATGATTGCTTCATCTCCCATCTGTCTACTCTCAAAGGCTACATCTACAAAATCTTGGCTATGGCACCGTCGTCTTTCCCATCTAAACTATGAAACCATAAACAACCTTGCTCAACACAAACTTGTTGAAGGTCTCCCGAGATTTCGGTATTCTAAAGATCACCTATGCTCATCTTGTGAACAAGGGAAAAGCACTCGTGCTTATTTTCCTTCAAAGGTGGAACACAGCTCTCAACATGTGCTTCATCTTCTTCACATGGATTTGTGTGGCCCAATGCACGTACAAACGATTAATGGCAAACGCTACATCTTGGTAATTGTCGATGACTATTCACGATGGACTTGGGTTTACTTTCTTCGAAGTAAAGATCAAGCTCCACAGATGATCATCACCTTTCTCATGAAAATTCAAGTTCAGCTCCGGAACACCGTCCGCCAAATCAGAACAGACAAAGGAACTGAATTTGTTAACCAAAATCTTCGAGAATTTTATGAGAAAGTGGGAATTGAGCATCAAACATCTATTTCACGTACACCAGAACAAAACGGAGTTGTTGAAAGACGAAACCGAACATTAGTGGAAGCTGCAAGAACAATGTTAATAAATGCTAAACTTCCAGATTACTTGTGGGCAGAAGCTGTATCAACTGCATGCTATACTCAAAATCGTTCAATGATTACTAAACGCCACAACAAAACACCTTTTGAGCTTATCCATAACCATAAACCGAATCTCAAACACTTTCATGTATTTGGATCCCTTTGGTATCCGAATAATGATCGTGATGACTTTGGTAAGCTCAAAGCCAAAGCTGACATTGGAGTATTTATAGGATATTGTGAAAATTCTAAGGGTTTCCGGATCTGGAATCGTCGTACAAAGCAGGTTATGGAAACGATTCATGCTAATTTTGATGAACTTACAGAAATGGCTTCTGAGCATAACAGCTTAGAACCCGGTCATAACCGTTTAAACTTCCTTCAAACCCCATCATCAGCTGAACTAAGCCCCCATCTTACTCGTCAACAAATGGAAATGCTATTTGCTCTGTTGTTTAGTGATGACAATGATGAACGTGCTCCAGGTGTATCCGCTGTTTCCGCTGCTCAACCTGATCATACTCTTATACCTGAAACACCTGCTACAACAACTACTGTTGAAGAAGCACTACCAGTTGATTCTACAACAACAGTTGAACAAACTGCTTCCAACGACGCTGAACCAGCTGCTGATGTTCTTAATGAAGTACCCCCACCTGCAGATTTTGATCCAAATGCGTTCTTTAACCCGTTTGCCAATGAAACTGCTGCACCTGATGTCGCAGAATCATCAACAAACCATTTGAATCCTCAAAATCTGCACAATGTATATCAACATCAACCCTCTACACATCGTTGGACAAAAGACCATCCTCTTGAAAACATTATTGGCAACCCAAATCAACCAGTTGTTACAAGACAACGTCTTCACACAGATGGTGAACATTGCATTTATGCACTCACTGTCTGCCAAACTGAGCCTAAAAACATTAAAGACGCAATGAAAAAAGGCAACTGGATTGAATCCATGTAAGAAGAACTCAACCAATTCAAACGTCTTGAAGTATGGGAACTGGTTGAAAGACCAACAGGGGTCTACGTCATTGGTCTCAAATGGATTTGGAAGAACAAATTGGATGCTGAAGGGAACGTAATCAGAAACAAGTCACGTCTGGTGGCTAAGGGTTATTGACAGGAAGAGGGTATTGACTTTGAAGAATCATTCGCTCCGGTTGCTCGTCTTGAAGCTGTTCGGATCTTTCTCGCATTCGCGGCTCATATGAATATAACGGTCTTTCAGATGGATGTCAAAACTGCTTTTCTGAACGGTCAACTAAAAGAAACAGTTTATGTCAGCCAGCCAGAAGGATTCATTGATCCCGCGTTCCCAAACCATGTCTACAAACTAAACAAAGCTCTGTATGGTCTCAAACAAGCTCCTCGGGCGTGGTACGATAAGTTATCATCCTTCCTCATTGCCAATAATTTTACCAAAGGTTCAGTCGACCCAACTCTTTTCATACAATATCACGGGGAACATATTTTAATTGTTCAAATTTACGTTGATGACATCATTTTTGGGTCAACACATAAAAAGTACTCAATCGCTTTTGCAAAACTAATGAAGAAACATTTTGAAATGTCCATGATGGGTGAACTTACGTTCTTTCTAGGACTGCAAGTTCATCAATATCCCCGTGGTATTTTCTTGATTCAGTCCAAATATGCCCTTGAAATTCTGAACAAATTTAGAATGAATACCTGTGATACTTATGCCACACCAATGTCACGTACCAAGAAGTTGGACGCTGATTTGCATGGAAAACTGGTTGACCCTACAAAATACCGTAGTATTATTGGGTCTCTCATGTATCTAACAGCTGGCAGACCTGATATTGTTTTTGCCGTATATCTTTGCTCCCGTTATCAGTCGAGACCAACTGAAACTCACCTCTCAGAGGCTAAAATAATCCTCCGATACATCAAGGGAACCATTAATTTGGGGATCTGGTACCCGAAGAATTCTGGTTTTGAACTAATAGCTTTTTCAGATGCTGATCACGGAAGATGCTTAGATTCACTGAAAAGTACTTCAGGAGCATTACAATTTCTTGGTGATAAACTGGTGTCATGGCAATCGAAGAATCAGGATTGTACATCGCTGTCCTCAACCGAAGCAGAATATGTAGCCATGTCGGCGTGTTGTGCTCAAGTCATTTGGATGAGAACACAACTCAAAGACTATGGTTATGTATTTGACAAAATCCCGATGTACTGCGACAATCGGAGTGCTATTGCGATCTCGTGCAACTCTGTTCAGCATTTGAAATCAAAGCACATCGATCTTCGATATCACTTCATCAAGGACCACGTGGAACAGGTACTGTTGAATTATACTTTGTGGGTACAGAATACCAACTGGCAAATCTCCTCACCAAAGCCTTAGCTCCTGCTAGGTTTACTGAGTTGGTCCACCGGATTGGTATGCGGTGTTTGGCTCAAGAGGAACTGGATGAACTCTTAAAACATTCTTAAAAACCAGTCAAACACCAAAATCTCTTTTGTATATATTTTTCAAAAACAAAATACAAAAATATAAAATCAGATAAAACTTCAAAAATATTCATCTATCTACATTTCTTTTCACATGTCAAGTACAATTCTTCTATCAACACTCAAATATTTCAAAATTCAATATTTTTTCGATCAAGTGTTGAGGGGGAGAAAACAAATAATTTTCAGTTTCATAATACATTGTACTTGCATGTTATCTTATCCCGGTTGTTTCTTTAAATAATGGTGGTCACATTTATGGTTTATAGACACTCCTCGGACTAAAATTTATAAACTTTCATTATTTCTTAAGTCGAGGGGGAGTGTCGTCAAATTTCTTTCCAAATATCACTCGTTTGGTAACCAAAATGGAAGTTAAAGGCATTGGATGAAAATGGAAAAGGTGGAGAGGCTAAAACTATCAAAAGCATAAAGTTATTTTAACAAAACACCCCACCAACCTCATTAACTCTTCACATTTAATTTTTTCACCAAACAAATCCTACGCCTAAGATTCGTTCCACAAATCCGTGTTTCAGATCCTCATTTTGTAAGTGTTTTTGTGTTTGTAACATGATTATAAACAATGGTTTTGAATCGTTTTGAAAAACAACGGTTAGATATTAACCTAAGGATGATTTTTTGTTCTACGCGTATGCGTAAGAACACATAATCTTGTTTATGTGTTTGTGGTTGAAATGGTAGTGTCAAAATGTTAGTATAATGTCAATGATACCATTTTTATCTACAAAACTCACCCAGAAACACGAATTGAATGATATTTGAAAATTAGGGTTCATGCGTTAATTTGGGTATTTTCAAATGAGAACGTTTTTTGTTAAAAAGATTGTTGTGTGATGTTGTTTACATGATGAATTGAACATATCCATGTTTAGAATCAACCCAGAAACACTAATTGATTGAAAATTAGAAATTAGGGTTTATGTTCTTCATAATTGGGTATTTTTGATTCGTTGAGAATTTGGTGTTAAAACGTAGATATATCAAATCACTTGACTTCTTAGAACTACCAGAATCATTTTAGTGCAATTCCTATGGCTAATTCTCCTACGCGTAATTCTTAAAACTTAGGGTTTAGGTTTACGCATAAGTGTTTTTTCGCATAACTGTTTGAATGAGTGTTCGTGATTAAATCTGTTATAGAATGAATGTATGTGTTAATATTGATGCTATGATGAACTTATTTCAGGTTTGTTACAAGTGATAATTCAGAATCAAGGTTACTAGCAAACTACGCATAAGGATTACCTTACGCGTAGAATGTTATGCGTAAGATTAATCTTACGCGTAACTGTTACGCGTAAGGTTCTACATAAGGGACTACGCGTATCCTGTGAAGGATATGCGTAAACAGTGACCTCTACGCATAAGGTTGACTCTTACGAGTAAGCCTTACGCGTAAGGTTTTATATACGCTTACGCGTAAGTTCTACGCATAAGGTCCCCTTTTCCTACGCGTAATATTTTTTACGCGTAAGTCAAGATCCAAACTCATAAGCTTGCGTTTACGCGTATATCATTCCTGTTTACGTATAAGCTTGCCATTTCTACGCCTAAGCCTTGTTTAACCTTTATTATGAATTGTTACGTGTGCAAACTTGTAAATGAATAAATCATAACGCCAAGAAACCAATAATGTCACTAATAAGCTTAAACGTTTAATATGTTGTGAAAAATAAGTGATAACGTGGACTTTAAAACTTAAAGTTAATTATCTCACGAAACTTATCACGACGTCATTGGACTATTGGACAAACAAGTGACTTTGGACTCGTAACAATCATCAACATAGCACATTCAACAATTAGACAATAAAACCATCTGTTGACTAACATAATGTCTTTCGATATGTTGGTTCTTTTGACTAAATATATTTCAGATCACGACATGGACGCTCAAATGCAGAATGTGGATGCACCAAATGTTCTCACCGTTGCTGATATCTTCCCTCATGGCTATCCGATGAAGATTGGAAAGAACAATCTTCGTGTTGACTTTGAAACTCTCACCTGCTCAGAGTCCTCTTGCTTAATTGTTGTGGATATTCTGAAGAATCATCCCTATCAGAACATGCTCTCCAATTCTGGTACAGTGCCTGAGATCTATATTCACCAGTTCTGGACTACAATGCAAAAGATCAAAGGACAAAACGCTGTGAAGGTAACTCTCAATGACAAACAAATCACCATCACACCTGCTGACTTAAGGGCTGTTCTCCTCATTCCGGTCATCGAGCCAACCGAACTCAATGCCACACCAACTGAAGAGACTGTTCTACAATTCCTGATCGATATTGGTTATGACGATGCTTCAGGAGTAATCACTAAGCATTCACATGTGGATCTTAAGAATATTCCTCAACCCTGGAGAACTCTCTACATCATCATCATCAAATCTGTTTCCGGTCGTGACAGTGGCTATGAGCATCCCAAGCTCATGGAACTGAAAATCTTTTGGGCTTTGGTCAACATGAAGCATATCGAAGTTGAAGCTCTGATATGGGATGACATGATGACATTCCTCAAAAAGCTTGGCTCAAAGATCCCTTATATCAGATATACAAAACTGTTGATCCAAAGAGCACTTGGGTATAACCCTGATATCCCCAAGAGACTCAATGGCCCCAATAATTACGCCATATTGTATGAACCTACTCTAACAGTCAGATTTAAGGAATCAACAACAAAGAAACAAGGTGCTGTGTTGCCGGATCACCTTCTCTCTGATGAAATCAAACATCTTTATTCATACAAAAGGTATCTGGTAGGAGTTGATGAAGGCAAAGTTGGTTTTCTCGATGACAAGTCTTCTGGCACACCTATTAGGAAAACCAGAAAAGGCAGCGCAGGAAGTGTTGCAAGCATTGAGAGTCAACGAAAATTCCCTAAGAGGAAACCTCCACACAAAAGGAGAGTTCCCTCTAAGGAAGTTGTTCCTATTCCTATTCCCAAGTCTGAACCACAAAGAAAGCTAGTGGATGAAAGCTCTAAGGAAACCGAATCAGAAGAAGAGGTTATCTACTCTGAAACTGCAACCATTGACACTCCAACAGTAACTAAACCTTCCAGTCCAAAAGCTGACCAAGGGAAAGGGAAGACTCCAGTACTTGCACAAGAAGAAGAAAGCTCAGATGAAGAGCCACTGGATACTGATTACAGGAAGAAGTTCAAAATCATTAGACTCCAACACAAGGCAAAAGAGTTTGAACAGGAACAAATGCGTGGCCCCGGAGGGTCAAGTGGTGGTGTCCAATCTACACCAATTCTTGATGAGGTTAATCAACCCGATAAGGGAATTGGTGCCACCACTCTTGAGCAATAACAAAAGCGCCTGGAGGATTCTGTTGATTATGACATTGAGGGACCAGAAACAGAGAAGTCTGAGAAAGATAAAGCCGATGAGGAAGCTAGGATTCAGGCTGAAGAAAAGACTAAATCTGGACACGATGACGAAGTAAACTATGATGATTATCTTCTCAACAATCCAACTCATTCCAAGGAGAAAACTTCTGAACCTCCTAAGGACCTTGAACCTCCTCATGACTCTTCATCATCAGATTCATCCTCTCACTCTTCACCACCACCATCCAGAAGATCAACCAAATCCACATCCAAATCTGTAAAGAAGCCAATGGACTCTTGGACTTCTCGGGCAAAGACAAGGATCGTTAAAGTTGTCAAGCAGGTCAGGAAGAAAGACATGCTTTACAGAAAGCTGAATTTTCTCGTTGACCAGGTTCAGTATCTTCATGACGAGAATGATAAGATGTCAGCTGAAAAGGAGTACATCCAGAAGTTCATGCAATGTGATCCTCAAGGGGAAATGAATGAGATGATCAAAGGCTACACTCACAAGTTCCTTCTTGACATCGTTCCTGGAGTTACAAAGGAGATGTTTACCAAACAAATCTATCCGAATCTATTGCATTTGGCCAAGCAAACTATGAGATCAACACCAATGCAAGTAACACATCAACCCAGGTGATCCCATAATATTCTCAAATGTTGAATTGGTTAACAGGCTGGTAGCTCAATTGTCTAAACGATCTGCAACATTTACTTCCTCCGAAGGTAAATTGTTTGAAGCATTGCTGGAATACCAACTTAAATCAGCATACAGAGAAGAAGCTCAAAGGCCTAAACGTCCAAGAGACGATGAAGATAAGGATAAGGATAAGCATGACGAGCCTAAACGCCCGAAGAAAACTGGTGAATCATCCTCCATGCAACCTCCACCCCAAAGGACTCCAGCTCAACAATGATCTCCTCCTCGTTCTTCTACTGAAAAACCTCAGGACTCTGAGTTACCACCCCAGACAGAGAAAACCGGTGATCACTTTGAGTACACTGGTGGTGACGATGAGGAAGTCCTTGAGCCCCAACAACAACCCACCTCTCCCGCTTCAACAACAAAGAAACCATCATCCTCATCAAAGCCTAAGAAAAAGAAAAAGGCGCCTAAAGCTGATGTCGTCTCATGGCTAGACGAAGATGACACCGAGTTTGAATGGTTTTCTAAACTTGTTGATGCCACTCCCGCTCTAACTGATGATCCAGATATGGTAGAAGGTCGTACGTTGGAGCATGCTAAGCTACTGCAAGAAAAGTTCCGTGTGAAGAAGATGACGAAATCAGAATTGAAACGAATCAAGAATGAAGCATTTCAACTACTCAAAGACAGCTCGGAAAGTGCTATTGAAGTTGAATATCACCTTGATAATATAGCACGAGCCATGTCTAACAACATTGATTGGCTCAACCCTGAAGCAAACATCGACTTCACCAAAAGAGACAACCCTCCATACTACACCGACTAGTCTAAACCTCTGCCTACAATTGGCCAACCAGATCAACCTAGGATTCCATTTCGCTATTTCTTCAACAAAGATTTGGAATTTCTTCTACACGGTAGCGATGGTACAAAGAAATACGCTACATCACTTACACTTCCGTTCCCGGCAGCCATATACTCCAACTGCATAGCCATCAAAGAAAAGGCTACCCATATGTTTTCCAACAGCGTGGAACAGTACGACATTGATGCAATGTACGAGATTCATCATTGGCCAGAATGTGACAATTCGTATTTTCAGGTCATTCTCAAAACATTACTCATGCTTCATTATTTATCATTTAACGTGAACTAGGTTTACGAGCATCAAAATCACGTAACCGTAATGGTTTAGCTGTGAATTCATGATCATATCATCGAGGTCATTTCATATAGACTAAGTTTAGTCTACATTTCATTAACATCATTGTCATCATATTAGTTCATGCATGGTTTTGCATTTTACATTAAACGTATACTTTTCATATTAAATAAACGTTATCGCGTAATTAATTATTTTGAGCAATTGATCCATTACTTCCAAAAATTATTCCAATATATTTATATACTCATATTAAGTTATAAAAATAATATTATGAGTTTACCCAGTGTTTTAAATTTATTTTGTAACTAAATTGTTGTATTTATATAATTACGACGTTTTTCTTAAATACGACACGATTATTATTATTTCACTCAAATTTTGCAAGAAATGTATTTTTATAATTTTTTATGACCTAAATATATTTTATCTTGACCCGTGAAAATTTATTTTTATCCAACGCTACCCTAAATATTCGCAAGTGACTACAACTTACCACTTAACTTCAAATATCTTACACTTATACATTTAGAAAAAAAAAAAAAAAAACAATAAGAGATGAATGACTATCCTCCCTTGTCGACAAGGGAGGGATGAGTCATAGTGTGAATTGCAAAATATCTTTGGTATACAAGTATAATATTACTAACTTAATTATTTTCACATCATTTGCAAATAAAAAGACCAAGACCCATTGTTTCCTCTCTTCCTCTCAAATATTCGGCAGCCAAGGACCAAGGTGGAGAATCATCTCAAATTTTCAAGACAAGATTTATTAAACTCTAGTATCATTTGTTGCATAGGTTTTGTAATACAAACCTCAAGTGATTAGGAAAACCCTTTTGTCCTTAAACCTCATCATATCACTAGTAAGCATTCATATTCATATTTTTATTTCATGTTCATTATTATGGTCATATCATTTTATTTGAGAAACATGCAAATTATGTGATATTTATACCATTTTTAAGGTTTTTAAGTGTTAAATATAAATAATCCATCCTATAATTACTCCTTGTTATATATAATTTTTGGTGATGTCTAGGAACCCAGGACACCCTAAGAAGGTGTATGGTAGGATTAGAATAGCTTCGGAGTTGTTTTGAATGGGTTAGAATAGGTTTGGCGCGAGAAAAACTCATTTCGACACGTTTTGAAAAGGGTCTGTCCTTATTTTGAAATTCTGGAAAATCCGACAGTAGGTAAAAATATTTGGCCTAGATATTTAGAAAATATACTTTAAAACGAAACCGTGGCCGCTTGAACGGATTAAAACGGAGTTATAACGAAGAAGTTATGAATTTTTCAATTTGGCGACGAAAAATATAAATTCTGGAAATTTCAGCAAACAATATTTGTTTTGTACGAGTCAAAAATGAAGCTTGGACGTTGTAAATTATGTCGACTTGTTAAAAATACGTTAGTATACTTTGATACGAAGTTAAGGATATTTAAAACGTAGAAAACGGATTTGTAACGACTAAATTATACACTTTTACAAAAGTTGCCGTAACTTTTATTATATAAGAAAAACTAACTTGATTTCTAATAGACAAGTTTTGCGGCAAAAACTAGTACCAAGTTAAAGGTTGTTTTTAACATTGATTCAGAACTTTTCATAAAGTGAAGTCTTCTAGTAAAAGTGAAATCGCCAAGTATACTTTCCAAAATGTCCTGTCGTTTGATTAGCGGAGTTGTAATGAATAAATTACGTTCGCTTAAACTTTGCCGAAAAACCATCCTTAAACTATATTTTGGACTAAAAGTACCATACTTAACCACTATTTTTCTTTATGTTCGAGACCTCTAGGATGAAAACTCATGTACTAAAACTTGGAGATTATCATACAAGCTTCCCAAAACCGTTGAGTTTGTTTCCTAACGATCGACGTGCACCATTTTACGACTAGCTTTTAGAGGCCGTTTTTGTCATTTTCATGGATATTTCAATAACATTATTTTACGGCAAAAAGTCATAATTTCACAATAAATCACTAAATAATTATCGTCGGATATCATTTCAATGTAAATACATGTGAAGTAATTTAAAAATGGTCAAGACTTTAAAAGATTATATTTTCGACGAAAAGGATTGTTTTCAAAAATACATAAGTGGTATAAATATCATCCGAATTGCATGCATAACATTACATCATGACTTATTACATATCATATCATTCATAATAGGTCAGTTTCGAGATTCACGCTACATTTCAGTTTATCCACTTTTGTCATCATAATCATTGCAACAGGTGAGTTTTCATAGCCCCGATTTATTCAAGTTTTTACTTATTTCAAACCTACGGGGGAGAATACATTGCACATCATTTTTATTACGATACCAAGTATATCAAATTCATTACATTGCTTAAGTTACCTCATTGCCAGTTAAATGTCCCCATTTCATGAACATGAACCGTTAATTTCATAGAAGCGTGAGTGAGTGGATAGATCTATCGAGGGTGACACCTCCATCCGGGTTGGCGGATTCCAACCGGACGGATGCATTTCATGTCATTATCATTATTTGAGTTGTTTGGCAAACACTCTGTTGGGGCGAACATCAGTCAGAGCTTCGGTGTCATGGACTTATAGCAATTGTATCATTTTTGTGACCACATTGTCATACATAATTTATACTTGTGGTAGTCGTATTTAACATTTTCAACAACTCTATGAACTCACTCAACCTTTGTGTTGACACTTTTAGCAATGTATTTTCAGGTATCTAAGGCATTCACTTCATGGCATGCATGTGGACATATCATAGAGTCGCGGTGACGACGCGTTACACATGGGATTTATATACTTTAAAAACATCGTTTGACTTGTACCAAACTTATTTTTTTTGCACATAGTAACTTTCATTTGGGACCTATCTTTGTAACTCTGAATGTTTTTATTAAATCAAGCGATGTATTTTTCAAACGACACTTTAGGTCGTTCAATATAACTGTGATTGTGATGCTATGACAGTCAATCCCCAGGAATTCCATTCCGCTGCAAAACAGGTAATTTGGGGGTGTGACACAGAACGCCGACGAATCTACTACAAGAGCTGCCAGGTTCGAAAGTCTCTACATGAAGTGTTCAGTGATAAAGGGATCGTAGCTGTTAAGCATGTCACCCTTTCGTCTAAATGGGATTACACCTTTCTCAAGACTATCGTGGTCAAAAGACAAGATGAAAGGGACTATGAATTCTGTGATGGACTTTCAGAACTTGTCTCTCAACGACATTGAAGATCTGTATCTTGCTAAAGTACAGGGAAGACGGAGACATTTCTCGACTGAAATTCAACGTGAATACATCAAGTCCTTACTCATCTTCATCAGAAGCATAGTGAACCAAGAACGTGTAGAATATTTACAACTTGCTGTTGAATCCTATCAGACTCGTGTCAACTTCACCAGACCTCAGCTAGAAATACCTGACATCAACCAGCTCTCACAATACACTCTCATCAGCAAACCATTCGGAGTAGTTTACCGCAGCGAACTACATCGCAACTGCTTGATGGCGTGTAGAGATCTTCACAAGTTTGGGGATCACACATTGAAGATGGTGAGGGACGGTTTGGCCTATAGGTTGAAGGAGATACATGAAGGAATTGGTTCTCTATAGCGATGGAATTCTAAGGATAGACGGGATGTGAAGAGGATCATCACTCAGATAGATGAAAGGTTGTATAGAAGGGACCAGTTCAGAACACTGGAGAGCTTTGTAGGTGGTCGTCCCAAGATTTCTCTCACCGGCTATCAACGCCCTGATCACATTCCTGGAAAGATTGATGGACTTCCTGGTACCCTTTAAAATGCTTCTATTTCATATTATTTTGGATGTGTGATTTTATATATATTGACAATGGCTTGTGCACACATAACAGTGTACAACCCGTTCTTGTAATGAAAGGACCCTGTGGTACGCTTCAGTGCCACAATCCTATAAAAGGAGCGAAAGCTTCTTACTTTTGAGTAAAACCTATCAAACCTTTCATTTTTCAAGGTTTTGCTCAAAAGAACAAGTACTTCCCCTTACGTTTTTCAAAACCTCAAAAGTTAGTATTACTTGTTGAGGGGGAGTATTTGCTAAAATCTTTGTTCAAACAACTTGTTCTTCATGATAATCTTCCCACAAAACTCAAAATGGTCATATTTATTATCAAAACATTATCAAAAATAACATTTATATGCAATTTTTGAGGGGGAGAAAATTATTGTGATAAGAAATATGTTGATTTGCTACTTGAATCGTTGTGTGAAAAGACTTAACCCATGAATTGACGGGATCTGAACAGTCATACATTGAAAAGATTTATCTTCCAAAGACTTATCCAAGTAAATTGTACCTATTCGAGAAGCTCTTGATAGACATGAACTTTGACGGGTTTGACAACCTTTCGAGGTTTGTCCACACCTTCAAGGTAGTTATTAGAGCTAGTTGTCACCTAAAAGCTGACAATGTAACTCTTTAACTATGCAACGTAACCGTGTCCCTCGGGGAATTGTCTATCTTGAGTCGATCAATTCAAAAGTGCGCGCTCTTCTCTCACCGTGCAAATTTCTGTCTAAACACTTAAGCACGTGTGGAGGGGGGGTATTTCTGCAAATGATCAAACTCTTACAGTCGTACAAAATGTTTTTCAATCATAACCACTTTGAGAGATTTTCAAGAAAATGGTTTTATGGCAACATAGGTTAGTCATGGAGTTATAAGGTGACTAGGGTTAGGAATAACCGTCCTATGATCCGCCAGAGCCGGAGGGATCTACCCAAGGACATCACAAATAGTTAGTACTTAGAAGTCCTTAGGAATGATTATAAAAAGGTGAAAATGAGAATCAGAGAAAGAAGGAGTTGAAGAATTAAAAAGAAAAGCAAAGAAAATGGTGAAAAGAAATAGCCCTCCAGATTATTCAACTTAGGGTAGACACCGGGTTCAATTCATATGCTACTGGTTGTCACTTGATGACGCCGGTATTGAAGATTAAAAGTCGTCATGGACCAAGTGACGCATGCACTAAACCTTCTTAGCCACTCAAGTTTCTCCCGAAAGAAGCTTGTTTCATTCTCACAGGGAACCCTACGTAAACTATTGGCTTTCTCTTAGAGATTGCTGGTATTGAAGAAGGAGACCCTCTCCCTAGTCTCCGCTCAGGAAAACCAAAACGCACTATTAAGTCTAGAGCCACGAGATTCATCAAAAGATCTCATAGACACACTTGACATTTCATCACTTGTTGTTCAACAATAAGAACAACAGTGGTACGTTATCGAGTCCTACACAGATCCTAGCAATCTGTCAAGAACATTTATGAGAGGTTCACATCTGTGATCCTCAGTGATTGAATGGAAACTCCTGCCAGGGTCAACATCAAATAGCCCTGACAGCAGGTCGCTTCGGTAACTCCCCGTGGATTACGCTTAGTGGTCTCAAACGGTCTACAATCGTGAGGTGATGCTTCGGTGTACCTCAGCGACTCATCTGAACCGTAGGTGTACTTCGGTACATCGCGTTATCTCACTTGTGGGACTCCGGTTCAGGAACGGCCTTTGTGAGAATTAGAGTTGTGTTTTCACACTATGCTGTTAACACTCTCGAAGTTCAAACTTGTAAGTGCCGGAATCCGCTTATTACTAACCTTTTCTATGTTTACTTCTTATGGAAGCTCTGGAGCGGACTGATCGTGCAGATTCTCCACATGCTCATACCAACAACATCACTTATGAAAGTTCTCTCATAATCAAAGGCAACACAAAGTCAGAATGATTCTTCGTCAACAAAGAATCTACAAAGTTTAAAGACTTAAAGAACTTCATCAACTGTAATCCAACGTTAAAGACCGTGTGAGCATGTTGGAGAAAGACGTGGAGACACTGGAGCAACGAAGCAGACCTGATGCAGATTAACACAACATACTATCACTTTCAAAGAACAAAGAACTAAAGAACAAAGAAAATGAAGACGTCAAAGCAGAATACTTCAAAAGAAACAATTTCTCTACACTGGGGAGATTGTTCGAATCAAGACACTTCTTCTCATAAGAAAGAAGAATGTCAGAAGACGTCAAAGCTACTATTACATCAGCACCTACAACGTTTATCACTCATTCATTCATCACTAACACTTAGGGGGAGAGTGTTGGAATCACTCCTAAACCTTATTCAAGTGTTAGTGATTCATATGTAATAGTTAGCTTAATATGGTCTTTATGTTTGTTATTAAGCTAAGGCTTATGTAGAAGGCCCATAAGCCTTGGGCCAAGTCCAATAAGGAAAGGAAGGGACTAGGAGTGTTGCCCTAGCCCCTTCTCCTATAAATACCTTGTAATAACCCTCACTTGAGGGTTGGTTGTTCAATTCACATTTCACTCCTACGCATAACTCTTCCTTATTATCACATCGCGTGTGTTTGTGTGATTGTTCATCCGATCTCTTATTTCTTTCTTATATTGATGCTTGTGTTACTAATATGGTGACCTAACATCCTCTCTCTGACGAGTCCACCATCACTTATCCCGATGAGCCCACATGTGAAGATAAAATTTTTAATCCCGGGATATTCATCATTGATGAGCTTTATGTTTCAACCATCATTCGAGAAAAGGATCCTCCGTTGGATGCCTTCATTGTTAAGCTTTCACATCTTATCCCTTACCATGAGCTCCCGACTTCTTTGGAGTTTTCTCATTTCTATCCATCATCCCTTTGTCCGCCCGCTAAATCACCGGATGATGGATCATTCTTTTATGATATGTGCAAGATTAGTTTGGGGGGAGTTATCCCTTATGTGCTGATGCCCGAGACTTTCTTCTCCACCTAACCCACTGATGAGTGTGTAAATACTCATCATTTTTGGGTCAATCTGAACTGCAAAACATCTGAAAACACTCAGAAATGCATCAAAATGATGAAAATATCACAAATAAGTGTTTTATGTGTTTTAAATGCAAAAATACCAAAATCAGATGAAAAACGTATCAAGTTTGCATAATTGGCAGTTTTAGTCCCCCAAGTTACAAAATTTGTCAAATCTAGTCCCTGGTAATTCAAAAAACTTGTAAAATGTCATTTAAGGTCCATGGGATTCAAAAGTTGTCAAAATAAACCCTTTAAAGTTTAAAATTTACAAAATGACAACTTTAGTCCCTAAAGTTTGAAAATTGTCAAAAATAGTCCTTGGTTAATTTAAAAAGTTAAAATTATCAAATATTAACCTTGTACTATTCATATATGACAAAATTGGTCCTTATAGTGAACTTTTGGAAAATTACATGTTTGGTCCCTTCAGTTTCAAAAATGACATAAAAGGTCCTTGGAATTATAAAAAATGGGATTTTATCACTAATGGTCCTTGTACTATTAATAAATGGCAAGTTAGGTCCTTATGATTACTTTGGATTGTTGACAGGATCAGTCCTTGAAAATTCAGCATATTACATCTTTGGTCCTTGTGGTTAACTAGCTACTATACCAAACGGACCTCTTTATTATTAAATACCCAAACCCAACCCAGTCCATTACACACAACCCGGCCCATTTTTTAAAACAAGAATACCGCCTGCACTGTAGCCCCTTCTCCCCCACACTGGTTAAACCAAAACCAGTGGTTTTCATCCCCACCTGTCCACCTTTTACCATCACCCTTTCCACCTTGCTAGACAACTCACCACCTCAATTAAATGCACATTACCCACTCAAAGACTTTTCCCGCCAAAAACTCCACATGTATGGTTTTGATGATTTCTAGTGATCCAAGGGATGAGAAGAGGTGGGAAAGATTCAGAGGTCGACATAGATCATTATAAATCAAGAAAGAAGCTGAGAGAAAGAGAGTAGTAGAGTAGTTAGTGTAATTTTATTTTTACTTATGTCGTTTTAAGCTTTTTAAGTTTTCCAGTTAATGTTTAAGCTTTTTAATACTTTGTAATCATATTCCAGTGTATCTCAAACCTATTTCCAGTTTCAATTTCAGTAATTTACCAAGTTTTTATGATTGTGAAATTTCGACTTTAAATTCTCATATTAATCTAGATGTATTTGTATCTGTTGTTTTGTACCAAGTAAGCTCAAATAAGCTCCTAGTAGCTTGTTTAAGCTATCAGAAACATTTCAAATTCAGTTTAAGAGCTTTAATTAAAAAATTTCCAAAAATACTAAAAAATTAGCTAAAAATAAAAAAGCAATGGAAATAAAGATCAAGACTGAAGCAGTGTTGATATTGGAATGCTTATTGGTATAGAGCTTTATGGAAAGCTATAGGAGTGATTCTCAGACCTTGGATCTCTATTTTATGCATAAACTCAACTTGTAAGCTATTTTCTCAAAATTTGCAAATTCTAGTATAAGTGCTATGATCTTGATAATTTTAGCTTAAATTTGTTTAAACATAGTTTATATCAATTAATCAATAGATAACTTAGTTTTAAAACTTGTTTTAGTATTAAAATTCTCAAAACAGTCCACAAAAGTGGTGTTTGGATTTATTGTTATAACTGTGTTAAAAGGTGTTTGTGGAGTTGATATTGTTTGATATGCATCACAATACAACCTAATAGCTCAGGTCAGTCATAAAAACTATTCCTCATTAATCAAAAAGTAAAATCCTTTTTAACTCACCTTCTCTGTCAACTGTTAAGATTTTAGATTGTGAAATTCATCATATTAGCTTATAATTTGTTACTCTAGCCTAAAATCAACTTATTACAGCTTATTATAACACAATCAGTAAGTAAGATCAATTACAAGTTCATAAAAGTCAAAGTTTAAGTGTAATTAAAAAGTCAAATTTTTCCTAATAGCAGTTTTTGAATAAAATTTAGAATTTCAGTGTGTGCTCAATATTAAGAATTAGCCTTCATGCTTTTAGGATAGTAATATTTAGTTGCTTAACTAAATTAGAAAAATGATAGTTCATCTTTGCTCAGCTTGTTCAGTGCTTATTTTCTGGCTTCTTTTGACCCCCTTGTAAAAAAGCATGCCCTGCACACACTCAGCATTCACTGAGTGTGCACAGGCACAACTTGCAGCCCTTGCACAAGCTTCATTCAAGCTTGTGAAGGGCTGATTTTTGGTCCATGTGTAGTCTGGTAGGTGATCTTTAGGTTCCAACTTCTGCTTTTCACCTTAGCTTATTAGGATCACTTATGCATTAGCTTAAAAGTAGCCCCTTAATCACTGATTTGTATTAATAATCTCATAAGCTCAAAACTAGTTTAAGCTTATTTAGTAATCAATAGTACTGTTAAATAGTTAATATAGACTTAATATAGCATTAGTTAGCTTCTGTGTTTAATTGGTGTCCATTTGAGGACTTTGGCTTATTTTGAAGTGCTTATTTATAAGCCAATCCACTGCAGTTGCATTTTCCTCCACATAAGCATATGTTTTTATATTTTTAATAGACTTAGAATAATATTTTAGTATTTTCCTGAATTTTTCATATTTTTCCAGCACTGTTTGATATTTTTCTTTATTTTAAATAGTTTTTAAGTCTTTTTAAATAGCTTTTAATACTAATAAATCAGAAAAAGCTTAAAAAAATATGTTTTCAATTTTCATAGATTAAGATAAATATAAAAGTCATAAAAAGTATTTTTCCATAATTTTCTTAGCTTAAATAGTATTTTCTAGCATTTTAATTAGTTTTAAATAGTATTAAATTAATAATAAATACATAAAAAGTCTAAAAAATATATTTTCAGTTTTAAAATAAGTTTTATCATATTTTAGATTTTTCTAAGTTATAATTTCATTTTTCTAGGTTAATTTTTTATTTTCTTATATTTTAGTGCATTTTAAATACTTAATAAATAGTTTTTAATTAATAATAATTAAATAAATAGTTATAAAAATAATTTTCTTTTTCTAATAAATTTATTTTATTATTAGGATTGTAAAAATATCATTTTCATATTTGTAGGCCTTTTATTTCTTAAAACTCACGTTTTATTTTGTACGTTTACGTAATTTTATTTAAACGTACGTTTTAGGTTTTAAACGTTCATCGACTTTAAAAATAGTGATAGCGTTTATTTAATATATTTTATCTTTTTTATTTTCTTAATTTGCATTTAATTCGCTGTAATTTATTAATCTTTTCTCTAGGTATAATTTTCCATCAAAATCCTTATTGATCAATATCCTTAGTGATTATTCGACATCTGAAGTTGTTTAACACCAACTCATCCTCCGTGGGACTTAACGACCCAGGAATTCCCTATATTCCTCTGATCTTAATTGCATTTGTGTTTGAACTGTTTTAAGTTTCTTACGGTTGACCATTCACAAGTGGTTAGCTTGAGTGAGATAACTTGACGGTTTTGCACCAATCAAATTTTGGCGCCGCTGCCGGGGAGGCTGTAAGCGTGTTTTAAGCATTTCCAGATCCATTCTTGCACATATACCACCTTTTTGTAAACAGTTTTTTTTGTAAAGTTAATCAAAATCAAAAAGTTCATTAACACTTTTTCTAAAGTGTTAACAACACCAAAAATATTTTCATTCTTTGTTTTTACAAAATGTTTATCCAAAAAATCCAAAAATATTCATCTTTACCCTCTTACCCTTTTTGATTCTTTATTCCTTTACCCTCTATCCATTTGATTCTAACTTCTTCTATTCTCATGGAATCTCTCGACTACGACGAATTCTGGAACGAAGTTGAAAAACTTCCTACTTTATCACAAATGTCAAGAATTCGTGTTGTTCGTAATGATCCATTAATTCTGCATAGGGAAATGGAACGAGAAACCAAGGTGACAAAGGACCAGGTACTTTCCTCTGATAATGGAGGTGCTAAATACGTCCAACCTACGGTTATCCAAAGATCTAATCCCTCAATTGCTCTTAAGCCGTCTAAAATTGATCCTAAACTTTCACGATTTACGGTTAAAAGCAAACATGCAAAATTTAGACCGGTGACTAGCAAGAATAAGTTGCCTAATCTTCACGTTTCTCAAGAACCAGAACCAGAGACCATAAGGGAAGTGGTGGAAATTGCTAGCTCTCAGAGCACACTACTTGTCCCACCTCCAGATTTTTCAAAATGTTCTTCGAAACTTAATAGTCATTCAGATCACCATGTTGGTTTTGTTGAGTCTTTGAATGAACCGATTCCTTCTCATAACTCTCAAATAGAATCGTTTATTCCTTGTGTCGGTTGTGGTGAGCCTCTTTTTGGTTCACCATGTCATTGGTGTACGTGTGTACAGTGTGGTAATGATATTCGGAACAGGAGTTGTTTGTTTTGTGGTTCGAGAAATTCAGTTGATTATGATCCTAATCCGAACTCATTTAACGACCCCTCAAATTTTTCCAATTACCCACCACAGCCCGACTTATATTCATATAATCAACATAACTGCTGTGAATTTTGTGGAGGTCCTCACCAAGGATTTGAGTGTCAATCCGGAAACACGTTTGTCTATGAACAGTTTTCCGGTGATGCTCAGAACTTTGGTTATGACCAATATCCATATGATTCACCAATACAGGCTCAACAGTTTTACTGTTGTGAGATCTGTGGAGGTCCCCATTTCAGCTCTGATTGTTAAACAGGGAATCCATTTCCTTGTAACAATTACGACTATCCATATCACGACCAACCTCCACAGTGCCAAATAACTCAAACTCCTCAGCAAACCCAACAAGACACTTATCTAGAGCTTCTGGAGTCAGTGAAAAGAACTGAGGAGTTGAGTAAAACAGCATTTCATAATGTTCCCAGTTTTTCTTGTGTATATTGTGGGGGTCCTCATCATGATTATCAATGTCAACCTTCCGGTTTTGACAAATCTCCACTCCCACAATGTCCCGTCATTCAAAATTCACATGAGAAATCCATGGAAGAATTGCTAGCTGAAAAGCAGGCTGCTAAAATAAATTCCCAAATTGCCTTTGAAAAATCTATTAGGGAATCAATTGCACAAGAAAAAGCAGCCAGATCTAGCTCTCAATTTCATTTTATTCCTGATGACAGTGATGATGAGGATGCACTTGGTATCCTACAATTTTATAAAGATTCATCAGATTCATCAGTTGATATCCCAGCAGTTGAGATTCATTCTCAAACAACTGCTATCACACCCGAAGCTCCCACTCACTCTCTGAACATGGGGGACGAGCATCTTGACACTGTTCCTGAAAAGGAATCGGACGAATTCATAAAGTCTAGTGTTGAGGACCTTGTCTCAATCCCGAGAGAGTCACATGGAACTTTTGACCATATGTGTGATATCCCTTCCCCTCTTGAGTGTTCAAAAGATCATTTTGAGACTTTCTCCGATTTTAGCGATGATTGTAAATCTTATGGAGACATTGAGAATGTTGAGGCATCACTTTCACATTTTGATGTTGATCCTCTTCTTGAGGAGTTTACTGATGAACTCACTCACTTCATTCCACTTTCATCGGAAAGTGATGATGATCTCTTTGATTTCAAAGCCAACCTAGGAGAAATTGAAAGTCTCTTTTATAATGATCGTTCACTCACTTCTCACCCTAACAGTCCAATAGAGAATGTTAATCACCTTGTTCCCGAAGCATTCAAAGCTACTTTCACCAATCCTCTATTTGAATTCGAATCTGAATTCACTTGGATTTCTAACAATCCAATCTTTGACGAGGATAGTGATGAGCCGACAATGGAACAAGAGTTCACAAACTCACTTCACGTGAATGATTCTCTTTACGAGGAGTTCTCCTTTGAACTCACTCATATCATATCTCTACCAGAGTATGATAACTTCTTCTTTGATCTAGACATAAATGATCTTTGTGTTCCGGAGGGAAATGTTCTCAGCCATGAGAACTTGCTTGATATCAAAATCCCATCCCTCCCACCCAGAATATGTCTTGATCAAATGAGCTTAAATGATGACATTCATGATCCAGAAATCATGAATTCCCCTTCTGATAATTATGAGTTAATCATGATTTTTATCATGATTTTCTTCCTTTTCTTCACATATGGTGTGACTTCTCGTTCCCTTTTCTCCTTAGGGAATGAAGACACTATTTTTGATCCCGGCATTTTTCATTTATCATTTTTGAGCCGGCTCTATGTATATCTCATCGGTGTGGAACTTTCACGTGCTTCAAATGTTTGTCCAAACATCTTTAATGAAAGTCCGATGGAGATTGTCTCTTCCATTTGCTTCCCCATGAACAAATTAATTCGGGGTCGAGTCAAGCTAGCGACTCGGTAATCAAAAACAGTAGTTAAACATGGGTTTTCACCCGTGTGTACCACCCAAGTGTGGGGGAGATGTCCCACATGTTGTATATAGATCTAAAAAATGAATGAATATTATAAATATTAAAAAAAACAAGAGAATAATTGTTGTGTTTCTACACTTAGCTAGTAATGTTATCTTTTTACGTTCTAAGTTTCGGCATAACAGCCGGTACTTTGAATATTGAGGACAATATTCATTTATAAGTGTGGGGGGAAATTCTGGCGAATTTGATCATAAATGTGCCCTTTTAGTCCCTTTTTCCCCCAAAATGGCCAAATTTTAAAATTTTTTATTTAGTGGAAGTACTATGTACTAAACACAACAAATGGTAATCAATCCACCATGTCTAACCCACATAAGGACTGGCTAATCCAGGAGCAAACGGCTCTTGGTAAAGATATCTCAAATCCATTTACGGCTTGCAATTTGCCCAAAATTGTATGGTGTTCAGCTCACCATATCTTTAATTAGTGAAAAGTTGGCTAGCCCGCAAGTTTATGGCTTGTGGTAAAGGCAGTTGGAAATCCATAATTGGTAATCGGCTCACCAAAGATATTTTATCTAAGAGTTGGCTAGTCCAGAAGCAAACGGCTTCTGGTAAAGACAAATCAAATCCGTTGAAAGCTTATGATTTGCTCAAAATCATTTGGTTATCATTGTACCAATGTTCTTACTTGAACTGAAACAATTGGCTACTCCAGAAGTAATGGCTTTTGGTAAAGAGATAAAATCCATTAACTTTTCATAAAGCATTGCTAGGGACTAGCAATAGTTTAGTGTGGGGGATTGATGAGTGTGTAAATACTCATCATTTTTGGGTCAATCTGAACTGCAAAACATCTGAAAACACTCAGAAATGCATCAAAATGATGAAAATATCACAAATAAGTGTTTTATGTGTTTTAAATGCAAAAATACCAAAATCAGATGAAAAACGTATCAAGTTTGCATAATTGGCAGTTTTAGTCCCCCAAGTTACAAAATTTGTCAAATCTAGTCCCTGGTAATTCAAAAAACTTGTAAAATGTCATTTAAGGTCCATGGGATTCAAAAGTTGTCAAAATAAACCCTTTAAAGTTTAAAATTTACAAAATGACAACTTTAGTCCCTAAAGTTTGAAAATTGTCAAAAATAGTCCTTGGTTAATTTAAAAAGTGAAAATTATCAAATATTAACCTTGTACTATTCATATATGACAAAATTGGTCCTTATAGTGAACTTTTGGAAAATTACATGTTTGGTCCCTTCAGTTTCAAAAATGACATAAAAGGTCCTTGGAATTATAAAAAATGGGATTTTATCACTAATGGTCCTTGTACTATTAATAAATGGCAAGTTAGGTCCTTCTGATTACTTTGGATTGTTGACAGGATCAGTCCTTGAAAATTCAGCATATTACATCTTTGGTCCTTGTGGTTAACTAGCTACTATACCAAACGGACCTCTTTATTATTAAATACCCAAACCCAACCCAGTCCATTACACACAACCCGGCCCATTTTTTAAAACAAGAATACCGCCTGCACTGTAGCCCCTTCTCCCCCACACTGGTTAAACCAAAACCAGTGGTTTTCATCCCCACCTGTCCACCTTTCACCATCACCCTTTCCACCTTGCTAGACAACTCACCACCTCAATTAAATGCACATTACCCACTCAAAGACTTTTCCCGCCAAAAACTCCACATGTATGGTTTTGATGATTTCTAGTGATCCAAGGGATGAGAAGAGGTGGGAAAGATTCAGAGGTCGACATAGATCATTATAAATCAAGAAAGAAGCTGAGAGAAAGAGAGTAGTAGAGTAGTTAGTGTAATTTTATTTTTACTTATGTCGTTTTAAGCTTTTTAAGTTTTCCAGTTAATGTTTAATCTTTTTAATACTTTGTAATCATATTCCAGTGTATCTCAAACCTATTTCCAGTTTCAATTTCAGTAATTTACCAAGTTTTTATGATTGTGAAATTTCGACTTTAAATTCTCATATTAATCTAGATGTATTTGTATCTGTTGTTTTGTACCAAGTAAGCTCAAATAAGCTCCTAGTAGCTTGTTTAAGCTATCAGGAACATTTCAAATTCAGTTTAAGAGCTTTAATTAAAATTTTTCCAAAAATACTAAAAAATTAGCTAAAAATAAAAAGCAATGGAAATAAAGATCAAGACTGAAGCAGTGTTGATATTGGAATGCTTATTGGTATAGAGCTTTATGGAAAGCTATAGGAGTGATTCTCAGACCTTGGATCTCTATTTTATGCATAAACTCAACTTGTAAGCTATTTTCTCAAAATTTGCAAATTCTAGTATAAGTGCTATGATCTTGATAATTTTAGCTTAAATCTCTTTAAACATAGTTTATATCAATTAATCAATAGATAACTTAGTTTTAAAACTTGTTTTAGTATTAAAATTCTCAAAACAGTCCACAAAAGTGGTGTTTGGATTTATTGTTATAACTGTGTTAAAAGGTGTTTGTGGAGTTGATATTGTTTGATATGCATCACAATACAACCTAATAGCTCAGGTCAGTCATAAAAACTATTCCTCATTAATCAAAAAGTCAAAATCCTTTTTAACTCACCTTCTCTGTCAACTGTTAAGATTTTAGATTGTGAAATTCATCATATTAGCTTATAATTTGTTACTCTAGCCTAAAATCAACTTATTACAGCTTATTATAACACAATCAGTAAGTAAGATCAATTACAAGTTCATAAAAGTCAAAGTTTAAGTGTAATTAAAAAGTCAAATTTTTCCTAATAGCAGTTTTTGAATAAAATTTAGAATTTCAGTGTGTGCTCAATATTAAGAATTAGCCTTCATGCTTTTAGGATAGTAATATTTAGTTGCTTAACTAAATTAGAAAAATGATAGTTCATCTTTGCTCAGCTTGTTCAGTGCTTATTTTCTGGCTTCTTTTGACCCCCTTGTAAAAAAGCATGCCCTGCACACACTCAGCATTCACTGAGTGTGCACAGGCACAACTTGCAGCCCTTGCACAAGCTTCATTCAAGCTTGTGAAGGGCTGATTTTTGGTCCATGTGTAGTCTGGTAGGTGATCTTTAGGTTCCAACTTCTGCTTTTCACCTTAGCTTATTAGGATCACTTATGCATTAGCTTAAAAGTAGCCCCTTAATCACTGATTTGTATTAATAATCTCATAAGCTCAAAACTAGTTTAAGCTTATTTAGTAATCAATAGTACTGTTAAATAGTTAATATAGACTTAATATAGCATTAGTTAGCTTCTGTGTTTAATTGGTGTCCATTTGAGGACTTTGGCTTATTTTGAAGTGCTTATTTATAAGCCAATCCATTGCAGTTGCATTTTCCTCCACATAAGCATATGTTTTTATATTTTTTATAGACTTAGAATAATATTTTAGTATTTTCCTGAATTTTTCATATTTTTCCAGCACTGTTTGATATTTTTCTTTATTTTAAATAGTTTTTAAGTCTTTTTAAATAGCTTTTAATACTAATAAATCAGAAAAAGCTTAAAAAAATATGTTTTCAATTTTCATAGATTAAGATAAATATAAAAGTCATAAAAAGTATTTTTTCCATAATTTTCTTAGCTTAAATAGTATTTTCTAGCATTTTAATTAGTTTTAAATAGTATTAAATTAATAATAAATACATAAAAAGTCTAAAAAATATATTTTCAGTTTTAAAATAAGTTTTATCATATTTTAGATTTTTCTAAGTTATAATTTCATTTTTCTAGGTTAATTTTTTATTTTATTATATTTTAGTGCATTTTAAATACTTAATAAATAGTTTTTAATTAATAATAATTAAATAAATAGTTATAAAAATAATTTTCTTTTTCTAATAATTTTATTTTATTATTAGGATTGTAAAAATATCATTTTCATATTTGTAGGCCTTTTATTTCTTAAAACTCACGTTTTATTTTGTACGTTTACGTAATTTTATTTAAACGTACGTTTTAGGTTTTAAACGTTCATCGACTTTAAAAATAGTGATAGCGTTTATTTAATATATTTTATCTTTTTAATTTTCTTAATTTGCATTTAAGTCGCTGTAATTTATTAATCTTTTCTCTAGGTATAATTTTCCATCAAAATCCTTATTGATCACTATCCTTAGTGATTATTCGACATCTGAAGTTGTTTAACACCAATTCATCCTCCGTGGGACTTAACGACCCAGGAATTCCCTATATTCCTCTGATCTTAATTGCATTAGTGTTTGAACTGTTTTAAGTTTCTTACGGTTGACCATTCACAAGTGGTTAGCTTGAGTGAGATAACTTGACGGTTTTGCACCTATCACCCACTCATTCTCATTCCTTCGGGAATGAGGATACCATATTTGACCCTGGTATCTTTACCATTTTCTTCCCCAAGGACAAATGAATTCGGGGACGAGTCAGGCTAGCGACTCGGTGATAAAAAACAGTAGCGCTTCGTAGGAGGTACTCCATGCTTATCTTTTATCTTCTTTCTATTTTCTAATAAGTGACATGAAGGGGTTAGCCTCTTCGATTTCTCGTGTTTGGTTGTTTGTTATGTTTTTGTCCAGGATTTTCCCGATATGAAGACTCTCGTGCTCGAAGTTTGTCTTTTCTCCACTCGAGTTTCATGATCGATGTTGATGGAAATCCGATATCTAAAATCTTATCGACTAACGTTTATCTTTGAGCATACTTAATAAACGGCTTTTAGATTTCCGTTATTACCCTTGCCTTTAAACATTGAGGACAATGTTTCGTTTTAGTCTAGGGTGGGTAATCTTCGATTTGATTTGACCGCACTTGCTTGTTTTTTCCGTATACTCTCGCAACCCCGTTTTTCCTTAGAAATTGAAAAATTTGTGCAAAAAGTAAAAATTTAAAATTTTTTGTAAGCTTTTGCTAGATTTATGATTGAAAAGTCTTCGCTAGTCTCTTAGAAGTTACTTTAAATATGCGTTTCTTGAAAAAACCTTTGCTAATTGCTTATACAAGAGGCTATAAAATGCGATTCTAGCCTACAAGGCCAAGAATTTGCAAGCTTCCCTAAGTGATTTTAAATATGAGAAGTTTTGAAAGATTTACTAGTTTCTAATAAGTAATTTTAAAAATACGAGACTTGAGATTATTTGACGAAGCATTTGCTAAAGTAATGTATATGCTTTGACACCTTGTTGGCTTTCCGCTGGTGCGAGTAGGAATAGAATTCTGACTTGACCGGGCGTGTTGAGCCCTAGCTTGTTCCCTTAACCATAGATAATTTAATTATCGGCTAAGCATCCGCGGATCTCATTATTTGAGATTTTAAATTTGCGGAGATCGAGGAATGATAGAGTTACTTATTAGTTTAGATGCTAAGCGTGGAGTGGTTGGTTCTCTTTAGAGCTCATCGAAGGTACTTGTGGCTTTTTGCTCCCACAAAATTGTCTCACCCCATATTTGTCTAATAATAATTAAAGATGTTAGGTTTTGGCGATAGTTAGTTCTTTATCTTGTTTAGAGAATCCTTGCTTATGAGAGTTGGGTATACATCGAGGTACTATCAGTGTTGCGGTATAAAAGCCGTAGGACTCGGAGTTTGGCAAAAATTAACATGAAATAAAGCCCAAATGTATTAAAGTGAAAATCCAAAGCCATAAAAGATTTTTATGTCTGACGGTACCCCCGTTGTCATGGATTTCAAAAGGTTGAGGAAAATTCCAAAGTCATAATAAGACTTCTGATAAAACGGTAATCCCGTTGAATTAGTGGTTGAAAAGACCGAGGGCTTAAATTGCAAAAATGAAAATGTGCTGAAATAGTGTTAAGCCAAACTTTGACTCCGGGAGATATCTAAATAAAGCTTCTGTCTCTGGACTCGTAGATGAGTTGTTTCGGTCGTAATAAAAAGGATATCTCCCTAAATCGTGTTAAATTAGGACCTTGATGTGGACCTCATTCTTGTTTGCAACGGTTTTCGAGAGAAGATGGAAAACTAATTAGCGTCTTAGCTTCATATCTTTATCGGAATAAAACCTATCGAAATGAGAAATCATGAAGAAATTTATTTCTCACCAAAGATAAAATAAATAGAGGAAATAGGAAAATGGGAGCAAGAGGTAATTACACAAGTAACTTCCATGGGTAGTGTTAGCATCTAAAATCATATTTAACAATGATTTCAATTTTACGCTTAGTTTGGGAACTTGTGAAAAATCAGGGACGATGTATTCTATTTGTATGGTCACCTCTCGCTGAGTTGTGTTTCCTAATCCGTGACCTAAAAATGTCTTTTGAAAAATGTTGGAGTTATTGATCGACATGAAAGTTCAACAAACCGTCACTCATAATGGAAAGTGCTTAATCATAATATCTATATGTGAAATAAAAGGTAGACGGGGCGTTTTTAGAACTAAGGGTTTCTTAATCTCTATTGAGGAATCTATGCTACTTTTAATAGACTTAGTAGAAAGAGGTTGGAAACCTTGGTTTTAGAAGCGTGAGTTGATGACATTGCGTGAGGACACAACAACACTTTAGTATGGGGTATTTTGGTATGTGCAAAAACACATACCTTTTCTTGACCAAATTAGGCCCAAAATAACCGGAAACGAGCCGTTAATGCCTAATATTTGTTTTTTTCTTGAGTTTATGCATGTGCAGGTACGGATATCAGAAAACAAACAAAAGAACGACAAAACCGAAGAAAACCGAGCATGAGAATGGGAAGAGTGCAAAAGCCGACGCTGGGATGCTATTTTATGGGATTTTGATGCTTAAAAGTACAATTTACGGGTCTCGGGACGTGTCTTGGAAGTTTTCACATCTCACCCTTCACTTTCCCAAAATTTCCATTTTCACCCTCAACTTTACCATTTTGTCACTTTATACCCCTCAATTTCCTAATTTACACAAAGTACCCCTCATAAATCTCACTTACCCAAAGTCACCCTTATCCTTTCACATATTTACATTTTTGGTCCTTGATATTTGGAAAATTTACATTTATAATCCTTAAGTTAAAACTACCTTTACACTAAAATAATACCAAAGCCCAAAAATAACCCATGCCTTTTACTTACCAGCCCATGACCCTTTTCTTGTCATTAACCCAACACCACGAACCCCTTTCAATAATCCACCCCAATGACCCCTTTCCTACCATGACCCTTCCACAAAACAACCCGCGACCCTCTCTTTTTAACCCCCAGTCAACCCTCTAACATCACCCAAGTTAAACTAAAATAAATAAACACAGAAAATTAACAAACGCGCCAAAAAGATAAACCCACAATTACTGTTTATCACCTCTTTCTCCTTTTACCCTGCACACCCACATTTAATCCCAACTTAAGGAGCTTCCAGAAGCTCTGACACATGTGTCAGAAGTATGTCACATTCGGATCGCCAACATGGCAGAATGGAAGCACTTCATTGGCTGAGCCACATCACCAAAGCAATCCAAGGGCTATGATTGAAGATGATGATGCAAAAGATTGATCAAGGGTCGAGAATAGAGCATCCAGAAGCATCCCAAGCTTCTTCTCCAACTATAAAAGACCTTTTCATCACAAGAGATTTCTTGTCCAATTTCTCTACATTTATGAAATTGTTGCCATCTATTTTTCTGTCAATTTCAATGTTTTAAAATAGTTAAATAGTTTATAATCTCATTTTTAATTTGTAATCTTAGTTTTATTAATGCAAGTTTCATTTCAAATTTCAATTCCTTGTCTCAATTTCATTTCAAACTTTCAATACTGTTAATTACTGTTTCATTAGCTTCTCTTCCTGTTCATTAAGCTCACACAACCTTATTACAGCTTATGTGAGCTGATTGTTGTTTAATTTTGCTTTAATTTCAAATTTACTTAAAAAGTCAACAATAGTCAAAATCAAAAGTCAAAACAATTTCAGGTTAATTTCTAGTTTTATTGTGTTAATGGGTTGAGTTTGATGTTAGAATGTTCATTTTAATTCAGATTTAGTCATATTTCACCATGTTTTAGAAGTTAAATTGCAAATTGGTATCTTAAAGGGGTGTTTGTTTTTAGCCTGGTTTTGGATTTTCAGTCATATAGATAAGTTAGATTTGAGTTATGTGAGTTTAGTTACTTGTTTTAGAGCCTTGTTATTCATAGTTTTAAAGTTTCAAATCATAGTCTGTGTTTTCAGTTTTTAAAATCAAGTCTGTCACAATCCTCTTTTCTGTCAAAATCAGTTTCTTCAACAGTCATTATTTGGGTCTTAATTTAATTCCAGGTTAGTTAGAATTGGTTTTTATTATTTTCTATGCATCATAGATTATCAGTTGTTAGCTTAATTGGATTTAGGAGTGGTTTAGATTGCTTAATTTTCACCTAAAATTCCCCCATCTGTCTCCTTTAATCTGTTGCTGCAGTTGGTTCTGTCCCAATCTGTCATTTTCATCAGCAATTTCCATGGATCTAATCAATTTTTTAGTTGGTCTAATTTAGTTTTTATTCTTGTTTGTCATCCCTAGTTGATATGTTATTGGTTTATTTGGTCATTAAAAGTACTTTGATTATGAAAATATGTTGTTCAAAGTCCCTTCCTGTTCTGCTCCTTAGTCTGCTACTGTCCCATATTTGCTCAAATAGGTGATTTCAAGTTAATTTTTCTGCTTATTCTCTTAATGACTTAGCTTGATTTTTAGTTCCTCTAGTAGATTAGGTAGTGTAGTTATCTGTTTTTTGGCTTATTGAGGTCTTTAAGGCTTAATTCTGAGCTTATTTTGGGTCTGCTATACACCCTTGTCTGTCCCACTTTTGCTGTCTGCTGTAGCTTGTACTATCCCATTTTAGCTTCTTCAAAGCTTATTATTTGCTTATTGAGATGGTTTTAGTGCTTAGTTTTTGTTACCCCCAGTAGCCTATTGTCCCTAGTTCATCAGTTTTGTCTTTAAGTAGAATTAAGAGCTTATTTGGAGTACTTATTTTGGTTTGCAAGCTGCCCCTTAGTACCTTTTAGTCTGATCCCATAGTAGGTTTAGCCTTAGTGCTTATTTGCTTATGGCTTGTGCTTATTTGGTTATAATAGGTTGATTTTAGTCAGTTTTAGCTTATTATAGCTTTAGGTAACTTCTGGTAGGGGTGAGCATGGGGCAGGGTGGGGCAGTTTTATGGTAAAACCAAAAACCGAACCGTATATTTCGGTTTTTGGAAACTACAAACCGTTTGGTTTCGGTTTTTTCGGTTTTGGTTTTTCGGTTTTTGACATTGAATCGGTTCGGTTTCGGTACTTGAAAACAGGTGAGTTTTAATCTTATATGAAGTTTACAATTCTAAGTTTTCAAGTAAAAATATTTAAACAAATATCAATAATAGCATATTATCTAGCAATCTAAAGCGTTGAAAAAACGTACAAAACAACCAAACATCAATCTAAAATATAAAATGCACGTCTTTGCAGCTTTGCACTTTTCGTTCGCTTACGATAATTGTAGGGGAAATTTTCAAAGAACACTATTGTTCGAAAACAAAGATATAATATCTATAAATAAAACAATTTTTAATGTATAGATAGTAAACAACACATTTTTTTAATAGATAAAGTTTTATACTTAAATCTTTAAAATTAAATTGCAAATCTTTTATATAGATAAAATTATATAAAAACATTTAAAAAGGTGGGGCGGGTCGGTTTTCTCGGTTCGGTTTTTCTTATGAAACCAAAAACCGCCCCAAACATTCGGTTTTTATAAAATTCAAAACCACCGCCATCGGTTTGTCAAATGGGGCGGTTTTTTCGGTTCGACTTTTTAGGTTTTTTCGGTTTCGATTCGGTTTTCGGTTTTTGTGCTCACCCCTAACTTCTGGTAGCTTGTAGTAGCGTTTAGCTTATTTCTAATATCTTATTCATAATCAATTTCACATCTAAGTGCTTAATTTTTATTCTCTAGTTACTTTTTATATATTTTACAGATTCTCAGTACCATTTAGACCTTTTCTGCAAATTCTCGTATGTTTCCAAAACCTTTAGCTATTTTTCTAGAATATAATTCAGTTTTTAGCATTTTTAAATAACTTTTAATTCAAGTAAATCAGAAAATGGTCAAAAAAATATAAATTTAATTTTCTTAGGTTTATAAAAATCAAAACGTCATAAAAAGTATTTTTCCATATTTTTCTTAGTTAATTTAGTATTTTCTATACATTTTCTTAGTTTTAATTAGTTTTAAATTCATAATAAATAGAGAAAAAAATCAGAAAAAATATAATTTCAGTTTTGAAAATTATTTTTAGTTAATTTAAATTTTTTAAAAATAGTTTGGTAATTTTCTTGTAAATGTTCATATTTTCTAGCCTTTTAAATCAATTTTAAAAATACAAAAATAGTTTTTAATTCAAATAAAATTAAGAAAAACCAAAAAAATTAGTTTTAAATTTCAAATAATTTTTAAATCATATTTTTAGCTATACGAAAATATTAGTTCATGTTTAGAGGTTTAAATAGTGTAGTTTGCAATTTTAGTGTACGTTTTATAATAATCGTAACTTACGTTTTTAGTTGTAATTTGCATACTTAATTGATATTACTTGTTTCCACCATAGGTTTAGTAGATTTTATTGCCTTTTATTACTTTTCCTTGCCCCGTAGTTTAGAAATCATCAAAAATCCCTTTTTAACCATTCAAATCCCGAATAACGCGACGTGAGTTGTTAACTCCATTCATCATTCGCTGGGAGAACGACCCGGGAAATACATTGCCTTTGTATTTCTTTGGAAAATATCTTTATCACAAAACAAACATATCAATATTCATCCGGGAATTTTAGCAAGTTCAAGAAACGTAGTATTTTTTGTTTCTCATCTTTTGTCAAATGGTAGCAAGCCATAGGCATTATGAATGAGCTACCATTTGATTGTGATTGTAGGTGTAAGCTTTTCTTCAACCTTTCATCCAGCAAATCCCTACGAGATTTCCATGTGTCCTTGGTTTTACCCTTAATGTTGAATAAGGTACGAATCAAACTTTCGGTTACATTCTTAACAACATGCATGATATCTATATTATGTCTCAGTTTTAGTTTTGCCCAATACTCAAGCTGGAAGAACACACTCTTTTTTTTCCACCCCCGATTATCCTTTAAAGACTTATGCTTTCTCGTGTTAAGAGCATAATCAATTTCTTTAAGTATTTCATTTCCCGACTTAGGTGCGACTGGTTCCCGATAATCCACTTTCCCATCAAAATTCTTCTTATCCCTTCGCCATTGATTTGAAGCCGGAAGAAACCTTCAATGACCCATATAGCATATTTTTTTTACTATGAGGCAAGTAACGAGACGAAGTTTCATCCATACATGTTGGACAAGCATCGTAGCCCTTGCCAATCCAACCAGATATTTATCTTCCATAACAGAGCTACACGGAGTGTGAAGTGTTCTTTTTTGTGTGAATAATACGCTTCTATACCAACCTACAAATCTTTTAGTTCATCTACGAGAGGTTGCAAATAAACATCAATATTTATTCCGGGTGAATTCGGGCCAGAAATCAACATCGACATGAACATGTATAGATCTTTCATACATTTCCATGGTGGCAGGTTATACGGGACGAAAAATACCGGCCAAATGCTATACGGATTACTTAGGTTACCAAACGGATCAAATCCATCCGTTGCTAACCCTAAACGTATATTACGCGGATCACTAGCGAATGACGAGTCCACTCTATCAAGGTGTTTCCAAGCCTCACTATCTGCGGGATGTCTAACTATGTTATCATCATTCACCCACTTCACCTTATGCCACATCATGTCACAAGCAAGTTGTTTATCAATGAACAATCTTTGTAGTCTAGGTTTGAGAGGAAAATATCGAAGCACCTTTTGTGGTACCTTAGAATCTTTATCTTTAAAACGAGGCTCTTTGCACTTAACATTTGGGCATTCGGTATGCAATTTGTACTTATCTCGTTAAAGAACACAATCATTAACACATGCATGGGTTTTTTCTCCATAAAACCCTAATTCACGTACGTATTTTTTAGCTTCATAGAAGTTTTTCGGAACTAGTGATGGAGTTGGCAAGGCTTTTCTAAATACATCAAGCATTGAATCAAATGATTTGATAGTCCAACCACTTTTTGTCTTTAAATGCAAGATGGTAACAATAAACGAGAATTTTGAATAAGTTTTACATCCCGTATAAAGTTCTAGGTGTGATTCAGCAAATAATAGTCGAAGCGTTTCAACATCTTTATTAAAGGTACTTGAAGATTCACCATTACTATGCCAATTAACACCTCCTCTACTTTCACCTATGTTATTTAACATCTCATCAAGTTCATCATCATCATCCATATCATTATCACCGTCACTACCTTCACTAATTGCCATATCATCATCACTATCATCTAAATATGGCTCGCAATGATGAACCCAATTCTCATAACCAACAGTAATTCCTCTTTGCAATAAATGATCCAATATTGTAGTTCTACAATGTTTGCGATAATTGTTGCAATCTTTACAAGGGCAAGGAACTTTTGATGACACTTGTTTGTTACGGTATGCAAAATCAAGAAACTCATTCACAGCTAACTCATATCTTGTAACTCTATTCATATTTGCTATCCATTTAAAACAATTAACAAATAAAAGAAGTATATAGTATCATGCATACATAAAAGAAAACATAACTTTATTTCGAATAATTTTCACACAATTGCTTATACACATAAAAGAATATGCATTGTAAATTCTCACACAAGTCTTTATAGACCGACTCAAGTCTATGCAGGTTTCATTAGTGAAAACTATAGACCGGCTCAAACAATTAGTGCAGATCCTAAATGCTACACACTGTGTAACCTTGGTAAACTATGCCATGGCTATGCAACATGAGAATGCTTATTTATTCCTTCAAACTTTTCACAAATTTCTCAGAAAACATTTCACTCGCAGATTGACTTTTATTCCATTCGTCTCATTTCATAACTACATTCACAGTTTAAATTTAAACCACTGGTTTCATTTCATAACAAACAAAAGGATATCAAAATCAAAGCACTTCACATATCCAAATCAGTAAACGATAACAAAATCCAAGTAGCATTCGCAAACATTTACCCATATCAAAGAATTTCACATCACAAAATAAGTCAATTCACATATAACAAAGTTCCAAGCATTTCATTAAAATGAAAACACAATAACAAAGTTCAATTGGGAATCCCAAATAACTTCTAACCAATCATATAACCTCTAACCAAACATTTCACATCACAAAATAATTCAAATTCAACTTTCAAAACCTCAAATAACTTCTAACAAATCATATAACAGATCGAAACTAAAACATTCGAAACACGAGCTTACAAAACATAAACCCTGACAATCATTCTCTGTCATGCATTTCGGCAAACACTTGATCGGCACTTCCAATCCATAACATTTTTAGCAAAAACCACACACAACTAAGTCAGAAATTTCGTTGAATATTTATTGAACACAAACAAATTACATAATCATCTCAAATCAAATCGATACAAATTACATAATCATCTCAAATCAAATCGATACAAATAGCATAATCCTAAATAATATGAACTTGAATTTGACAGCTAATTACACGTTCATTCCATAATCATCTCAAATTGATACAAATTACCTCAAATCGATAGCGGTGGTATGAGAAGATGGCGGTGGCGCGGTTGTGGTGGTGAGCGAAGGCGGGCGTGGTGGTGAGCGACGGCGGGCGTAGTGAGAGAAGATGGGATTCTAGGCGTAGTGAGAGAAGATGAGTTTTTTGGTTTGAATTTTATGGGTTTATTTATATTGTAGTTTGGATCTGTTTTGTTAGTTATTGAATGTAATATTTACGTGTTGTTTATTTAAGTGTAAATTTAATCACAAATATTTTTAAGGGTAAATTTAAGTGTTTGTTTGTTTAAATTAAATGTAAATATTTTTACTTATTAACTTATTTAAGTGTAAATTTAATTTTATCAAAGTTATTTAGATAACAGAAAAAAGCACATAATATAACAAAATCTTACGAATAATCAGTATGTCTTAAATTGTCAGTGTATTTAATAATCAGTATGTCTTAACCTTAGTATATAATATTGATTCTTGTCGTTTTTTTTAAATTGAACAAGTTTAAATGTACTTGTTTTGATTTGAAATTTTCGTAATATTTCATATTGGAAAAGATACATGATCTTGCTATATAATATTGATGCCTTCATTTTAATTATTCACCAACTCGTAAAATTCATAATTTAATGACCACCGTTTTTTGTCTCAATATTTTATAAATCAGTGACCACCAACCTTAGTCTCTAATTTATGACCACCGTTTTTCGTCTCAATATTTTATAAATCAGTGACCACCATCCTTGGTCTCTAATTTGAAAACCTAGTGACCACTTATATTTGGTCTTTAAAATTTAGGGGTCATGGTTTATGTGACCACTGTTTTTCGTCTCAATATTTTATAAATCAGTGACCACCAACCTTAGTCTCTAATTTGAAAATCTAGTGACCACTAATATTTGGTCTTTAAATTTCGGGGTTAGGGTTAAAGTTTAGGGGTTAGGGTTTTAGTTTAGGGGTTAGGGTTTATGTGACCACTGATTTTTGTCTCAATATTTTATAAATCAGTGACCACCAACCTTGGTCTCTAACTTAGAAACCGAGTGACCGCTACTTTTTGTCCTTAAATTTAAAATAACTTTTTCGACACTGACCACCACTTTTGGTAACTTACTATTTCACTGAAAAATGTTAGATTTACGGTTTTAGAGACTATGTGACCATTATTTGTCGGCACTAATACTTGTCATTGTGACAAATTAGTGACCACATTTTGTGACGGTCACTAATTATGTGGCAATGACGAAAATGCAGTGACGACAATTATATTGGTGACTAAACTATGATAATAGAGACCAAAGCATGAGTGGTCACAAAATAATTGGTCACTAAAGGCACTTTTTCTTGTAGTGTATGTCTATAAGTCAAGGTGTGTGTTTTGCAGGTACTAAAGTGTAACATTAGGATATAAATACACTCATCCGGATCTAGGGTTTGGAATCTTCATTCTCTCATCTCATACACAAGGATTGATATCTCATAACTCACGGGTTCAAGTAACTCAACCTTGATATTCAATCGGCTATGATGTTTGAACACAACAGTTCAAGCCTCGTTCTCTAAAGAAAAGAAAAGTGTACGTTTCAGTGCGCTTTATCTTCTGAAGAAGAGAAATCTTCTTATGACGTCGGTTCACATCAGTTCAGGCCTCATACTTCATCATTATGGCGTCTGCAGATAACACTTCAGGCCCCGTTCCTCAAAGAAAAGAAAGGTGTATGCTTCGATGCGCTTTATCTTCAAAAGAAGAGAAATCTTCATGTGTATGACCATTCTCATCGACATTCTTCATCAACAAGCTTCATGTTTTTCTACGCTCTTTCAACCCTCAAGTGGATCTACGTTCATTGGTGTATATTCTTATTCACTTTTTCAAATCAAAAATGGCAATTTCGGATGCAATTTTTGAGGGGGAGAAGAGTGCATATACTACATGTTGATGGATGCTTGAATTATGGTCATATGACTCTCATTCAACGCCTAATGCTTCACTTTCTAAGGTTAACTGGGATTCATTGTTTGGGATTCATTGTTTCAAGATATGTTTGATGAGTACTTCCAACCTCCAACGAATGTTGATCATCTAGATTCTGAAGCTCATGCTCTGGTTTCTACTGACTCAATTGGTTCACCATCTAAGAAGTACTTCTCGGAATTCTCAAGAAACCTTATCTCCAGTTACTTCACAAGGCGTTGATAATGTCTATCATGATATTGTAGTTTCACTATTGAATAATGATCCGCTCTTTGGTATTTCTTTGCCAAATCTTCACGGATTATTATTCCTCTCATTGTGCACACTATAAATCAACCACATGAACATTAAGGAAAATGACTACCTCATCCGCTCGAAGACATTATTGGTGAATCTTCCATATCAGTCTCTACATTTATACCTTTAAGAAGAATGCATTGATGTTGAGGAATCATTTGTTCAAGTTCATTCAGTGGGTCAATGTACATCCGGTTGTATGTTTATTCACGTAATGGGCATTTGACACAAGTTGATTACTTCAGAGTTAATCGTTTATCACTTATTTGAGATTGAAGTTGACTTTCACAAAGGCGTGTTCTTATTAGATAACTTGCTCGAGCTTAACAATTTGAGTTGAAGACTTGGCTTATCTAGTTACCAACAGTAGGTTTGGATGGTTGAAGACGTGGTTAACTATCACTTTATGGAGTTACGTTGTTTTACTCAGTGACACACGATAATGTCGTTGTGGATAATCGCAAGAGGTGTTAATGTCTCATACTTTGGTTGAGTATTGAGTATTTAGAGATTTGCTTGGTGCATAAATTCTCAACACTGTTCTTCCATCACTAAGTGCAAGCTTAAGATACAAATGTGGAGAATTCGACTTCAGTTTCAAGTTTGGTATATCGGTTTTCTTCTTTAGTAGTCACTTCAAGTTGTCTATATATGGGTTGATAAAGATAGTCTGAGAGAGTTTCTATAGTAGTTGATTCTCACAGGATTCATTTGAGCTAATTCTTGTTCTTCTCTATTTCAAGAATATTCGGTATGTATGATGTGTTGCTGATTATGAGGTATCAAAACCAGTAAGGGGGAAGGAGACATACATCTAAATACACAACGAGTACACATGATGAACCTAATACTTCTTCTCTATTGAAGTAATCCCGGGAAAGAAAAATGTCATAACCGTAGAGATACTCAGTGTTTACTCATAGCTTCTGGTGTATTATTCCAACTATTTGGGGGAAGGATTTATTATTCCAACTATTTGGGGGAAGGATGTATTATTCCAACCATTTGGGGGAAGTGGTCTCTGGATACTTTTGGTATGTGTTATCTCAGCTCTCAATAGGAAGAAATATGAGAAGAATATGTGGAGCGTGAGATGATATTGCTTATCGACATATTCTATATGATTTATGATAAAGTGCTTTCGGTTAGTGCTTCATGTACACAATGTAATGATGATTCCGATGAGATCGCAACCATCAAGGGAGAGATATGTGTACATCCGGGTCGCACAACATATTCACATGATCGAGCTTAATCAGTTATTCCGGAGTTGACATCCGCAGAGAAGATCAGTGATTCAACCAGTTATTGTGATGTCATTGTCTCTTCTCTTGTTGGGTACATGTGTACGTTATGGGCTGATTGGTTATATGTTAGATAACTGGAATGCATTTGGTGAAATGAAGGTGTTGATATATTGTTCTCCTGAATTGACAACTGCTCAATCTCGAAGAGTTATGTGTACATCGGGAACGCACAACAAATTCATGTGATCGGGCTTAATCATTTATTTCGGGTTTGATAACCACATAAATGATCCGTGTTAACTTGTTACTTCGGTGTTATCGTCTTCTTCGGGTTCTTGAAGCTTCATACAATTAGACTGTTTGCTTCACTTCTTCTTCTTGGGGGAAATGGTCTTTTTACATGGATTGTCGGTTTGGGGGGAAGCTACCAAAGATTCACTTTTTGAAGGCTCAAGTTCTTGCGACGATTCAAGAGCCTCGAATGCTTTGGTGGTGAAAGTTTAAGAGATGATGACTTCTATCTTCTACAAAGTGCTGAACAATTTCCTTATCTCGGTACTCGTATCATCATCTTCTTAAACTATTTCTCTATCATTGTAAATATTTTTCAAAAAGCAAAATACAAAATTATAAAACCAACAAAAAGAAAATAGAAAAATATAAAACCAACAAAAATCCATAAAAATCAGAAAATTTGAAAAAGACCAAAAATATGTTTTCCCAAGACATGTCTTATGGTATCGATAACATCTACGGTCTTAGAAATGTCATTCAATAATGGCACGGGACTTTAGATGAAGTTCGAGCAGGAGGTGTAAATATTTCTTTCTTAACATGTCTCAAAATATGGCTTATAGTTACTTCAGACTGTAACCCGTGCTTAAACCATGGCTTGATATTATTTCAGATAGCAACCCGCTCTTCAAGAAAGGAAAGTGCTGCGCTAAACAAATTTTCAAAAAATCTCGTGCACTTATTCTAAAAACAAATTGAGGAAAGTATGTCGAAGGACTGCTGTTCCTACTCAAATATTTTTCCTTCAAAAATTCTTTAGAAAAATATTTGTTTTAACAAAATGGTGGTAAATGAGTTGTTTTAACAAAATGGTCGTAAAAAATTGAAAACTGAATCAATGACTTCAGCGCTTTTAAACTTTTCAGAAAAATAAGTCATTGATTGAGGGGGAGAATGTTTTCAAATCTATATCATCTAACGAGCTCATCTAATTATCCTATATAAATAAATGTAAAACATGTTAACCTCCATTAAAGGACTAGGTGCCTAGGATATGATTGTTAGGATTAGATGATTAAAGTTTGATAAACACATAATTCCCATGCATTTGTATGATCTGATTGATATGTTGGATTGACTTTTATTAGTCGATTGTTGTTTGGGTGATGTCGACCACCATATATCTGTATGTGTGTTCACTAACGTATGCAGGTATATTGGTACTTAAGAATGTTCCCGATCCGGATCCCACAATTGAATATGATTGGATGCCGAAAGGAAAGGGTAACTATATCTTGGGTTGACAAATGAAGAAACGGAGCTTAATTTAACTTCTATAGAGAGTTGGCATGAAAAAATGCAACATAAGAGGTCTCACTGCATCATCAGATGGTTTTCTTTATCATCAAATGAAGAAACGGAGCTTAATTTGACCTCAGTTTGCATGAAAAAAATGCAACGTAAGAAGTCTCACTACTTCAGCAGATGGTTTTCTTCCAAACCTCTAGCAACAACAACAAAAGCAGCTCAACCACCTAACGTATCTTTGTGCAGGACAAGTAGTGGATGATAACATTTTTAAAACATTCTGAAAATATTGTTTTGAAAATGGAAAAATATTGGTTTTGAAAATAAATTGGACTTAATTTTGGAAATCACCGGACTTCATTTTATCAAAACTTAAGTCACTCAATCATCGACTACGGTCATCGATTGAGGGGGAGAGTGATTTAAAATAAAATATTTTCAAACGATATTTCTTCATAAAAGGTCCGTTTGTAGAATAATAAGTGGTGATCTAAAGATTTAATGTTAAGTCATGGTATGATTTTCTTTAAAACTCAAAGATCTTACAAAATGAATTTTTTTTTCTGTTCTTGTTTGATTGTGAAATTGTTTTATTTTACTAAAAGATCTCTTAAAACAATCATACCTGACACTAACAATCTTTAATGTCTTAAAATGATCCTTATCTGTCATTTTTCAAAATCAAATCTTGCCACGTCTTTCCCCAAATTTTCTAAATGATTTAAATCTTTTGGGATCACAAATCTCAAATGGTTTGAAATTTTTGATCGGGGGAGAGATTGTGATTTAAATCTCAAATCTGTTTTAAATGGAATTGGTTTTAGTCCTTCAAAGGCACTCCTGCCTCCATGTGCCAAACGATTTCAATATACATAATGCACATGTTGAGGGGGAGCATTTATCCAAAAACAAGATGAGCTTTTAAATCAGGCACATATTCTCCCATGTTTTCTAAACCTTATTAAATCACTTGGGATCCAAAATCTCAAAGGGTTTGATATTTTTAATCGGGGGAGAATTTGTGATTTAATATGAAATTTGATAAAAGATGATCGTTTTGATTCAAAGTGCAAGTTCTCTCTAATATGTGCCAAACTCTTTCGTATATCGATGCACATATTGAGGGGGAGCGAATGGTTCTATTGGCAATCGTGAAAAGTACTTCAAAAACCTCTTACCTCTATGTGCAAAATGATTTTCAAATATTCAACGCACATATTGAGGGGGAGAATTTACCAAGAAATTCAAATGGCTTTTTCTAAGGAAATTGTGATCAAATATTATATTTCTAAGAACTCTTGCCTCCATGTGCTAAACAATTTCAACATCATATGCACATGTTGAGGGGGAGCATTTCTAAATGATCAAAACAATTAAGGTACAAAATGCTTTGATATTATATCACAAGTACCTTGATTGATTTTCCAAATGATTTTTCAATTGGTTTCATGAAGGAAAGAACTGTACCAAAAAGACTGACCAATTTACTTTATGCATGGTGCTATAAGGATGGTTATGCTAGGTATTAGTTCCCACGATCCCGCCAGAGCCGGAGGGATCTACCCAGGGACAATCCACTAGATAGTGTAGAGTCCTTAGGTATGATGAAAAAAAAGGAGAAAAGTGAGATATGGGAAGAGTGCGGACTGAGATAGAGCTAGAACTGGAATATACCCAACAAGGTTCTAGTTATGAAGTCTTGGTAAGCACTGAAGGGGTTGAAGAATGAAAAAGAAATGAATGTGAAAAAGGGTGAAAAGAAATAGCCCTCCAATAATTCAACATTAGGGCAGTAACCGGGTTCAATACATATGCTACTGGTGTTTACCAAGGTAACACTAGCATTGAAGACAAGACGTCATGGACCCAGTGACGCACTGCACTACACTTCCCAAGCTACTCAAGTTCCTCTTAAAAGGGCTTGTTTCATTCTCACGGGGAACCTACATAATCTATCGACTTTCTCTTAGAGATTGTTGATATTGAAGAAGGAGACCCTCTCCCTAGTCTTCGGCATAGGAACCAAATGTGCACAATTGAGTCTAGAGCCAAGAGATCATCCACGATATCTCATTAGGACACTAAATTAATGAAGACTTGCTGTTTCACACAATGTGGAAAGTAAGAATATATTAAGAGTCCTACGCATTATCCTTGTGGTATTGCCAGAACATCCGATTGATATGTTAAATATACACGATGAAGATGGAAATCCTTCTAGAGCCAACATCAAACAAGCTCTTGGTGGGTGACATGTGAGATCTTTCCAAAAGATCAAGCTTGTGACAACTGGATAGAAACAATGGGGCGATTCATTCTTGAATCAACCTTGGTCCAGGAAATGAATTGACGAATACTTTTGGAAAAACCGCTCGATGTGCGAATCTCTTGTTTTCTCTAGCACATCGAATGTGTACTATTTTCAAATACAAAAAGTATTTATGATTGAAAATTGATCTTTCTCATAAAACCTTCATCGTATTGCAAAACTATTTCTTCTAACCAATACGTGATTGTTTTCAAATCAATCTTTCATCAATTAGTGAATCTCAATTCGCTGGTTCACTCACTCCGTGTTGTCTTCTTTGAGACATTCCGGTTTGAGAACAGCTTGAACAGCTGCGAAACCCTGTCAAGGAGATTCTTCAGAATTATACCTGATCACAGGCATTACTTATACTGATCAACGGGGAACCGTGGGCCGTGTACCTCAATTCAATGAAAGTGATCAAAGAAACTTTCGTGTGTTTTATTGCTAACTGTTGTTTGCAGGTACATTTGGACGGTTGCAGTTGATCAGAATTGAGAAGTCAATCCAAAGCCGCATGCTCACAGCATCCACACTTAATTGAAGAAATCATGTCTAGTGCATATCTACATAACCTGGCTCTGATATCTTTATACTATGCTTCTGCTACGCTGCTGAAAATATCATGAACCAGTAAAGCTTCCGCTACTCTGATGGAAAGAAGTCATGATTCAAAAGTGTGAGCATGTCGGTCCATAAGTCACAACTTCAAATGATGGCAACACAATAAAGGGTGATCCAGAGATTTACTGTAGCTGATGATCTCGAATAAAGCTTGAAGATCATCAAAGATGTGGATCAGTTAAAGGCCTCCACTAAAAGTACAAAGTTATCAGACTTTAAAGAATCACTGCTAAAGCACAAAGATGAAGATGTTGAAGAACTAATGTCTACGAGCTCAAGACTGAAGATTAAATAGAATGCTAGGATTCGAAATGTAAAACATGGGGTGACCTCCCTTAGGGGGAGATTGTTAGGAATTAGAAATTCTATAGTGAAGTATCGGTCACCCCAAATATTATCTAGCATAAGTTAGCTCGTAGACATATCGTTAGTTACGTTATTTGTTAGTTTATTAGTTAGTTATTAGCGTAGTTTAGTTTAGTGCAACACCGTGGAGGAAGAACGGGTCTTTACCCACTGTATGCCTGATCCACAGTCCATTAGGAGGACGTATTGTATGTAACTATAAATACCCTCTAGCTCCCAAGGTAGAGCGTTGGACCTTTCATTCTGATTTAACCTTTTCTTTTTTGTTTACTTTTTCTCTCTAGAAAGGCTCCCATTCTACTTTCTCTCTCTAAACTCTTAAACCATACGCCCCATTTATGTTATGATATGATGTGTTTGTGAAATCCAATATGTTACACTTATTGATAACATCAAATTTCCTGATATTTTACATATCAAACCCGTGTTTATTGCCTCATATATATTAATATGGTACTTAATTCGTTTATATTCGTTCATATTTACATTTCAGGAAAAATGAGGCGTTGGAGCGGAAAAGATATGAGAAAAGGCCATAATATATTCTGAAGAAGGTTACGGCGTAATCGGCACTATTGACTATGCCATAACCAACACTACGAGGGCCTGTGAATGTTGTGTGACGGTTACGCAGTAATATTACTACATACGAAGTTTGGTGCTCAATTAAAACATTTTTATGTTGGTCTCCATCAATGGAATGAAGAAACTCAAGAGCCTAAGTTGCAATATTGCTATTTTGAAAAGCTGAAGAGGTTAGGCCATAACCCAAAAATTAGTTCCGCCCTAACTAATAGTTACACAGTAACTATAAAAATAGTTACGCCCTAACTATAGTTACATAGTAACTCTAAAAATAGTTACTCCCTAACTAGTTACGGCGTAATTTACACTTAAGGTTACGCCGTAACGATGTCGCGACCTATAAATACAGCCCTAAATCTTCATTTTTAAGCATCTCTCTTCACCCCTCTCCTGGGGTTCGATTAGGGCACCACTCCTGGGCAATTTCTAGCAGTCCAAAGCCATTTTCCAAAGAAGAATTCACTTGCAATCATCATCATTATTAGCTTTTCATCAAGTAATTTGTATCAAACATTATGTTTAATTCTATTCATGTTTTATTCATTATTGTTGGATTAATTTACTATATGATTGGCTAAGCACCCCTGGTGCTAGCCTTGTTATGATTCCTTAATTGTTTTGTTTATGTTTACGTTGATTCTGTATAATTATTTTTAAGTGTATGCATGCATAGTTTGTTGGTAGCTACCCTTGTTTCGGTAGTTTTGAATGGCGGTAGTGGCTAGTTACTTAGGAGATATGACCAACTGACCCTAAGTAGGTAGACTGAGTGGGAAGGGTAAGATATGAGCAACTGACGACCCTTTTTTCTTGTACGATTTCACCAACTGATCGCCTACCGTTTGGATGAACTTAAGAAGTCGGGGATGAGTGTTTAAGATGCTAGCGCCCGGGCACTCATTGTTATGAATCTAGCATGTAGCGGTACTTAATAACTTGGCTTAGGGGACTAAAAACAACTGGACTTATGACGGGTCACCTGTTTTCTCTAGTGGGACCCTTTGTTGATAGGTTAGGATGAACTGACCAAATGTTGTCCTAGCGACTTTGACCCTACCTGAAGTAATTGGAAGTAATTAGACGTAAACTTAACTAGTTAGGATGGGTAACTAGGTTAGCACCCCTCTCTTCTATTGATCACAACCCTAGCCTTTATTTGCTTTAGTAGTTAATTATATCAAAATCATATTAAAATCTGTGACACCTAGACTTAGTTTAAATTCGCACACATAGCTCTTGGGATGACCTCGGTTTTACCGAATACTACACTACACACGACCGGGTACACTGCCCGTTAGTGCATTAGGGTAGACCATAGGTATAACGACACTTATAAATACTAAAACCTAGTCAGTAAAATCTGCATCAAGTTTTTGGCGCCGTTGCCGGGGAGCTAATTAGGATTTTAATTTAAGTTTTTCTTTTTATAGTTTTATTTTCTTTTATTTTTGTTTTTAGTTTTCTTTTTCTCTTCTTTTTTGTTTTTGTTTGTTTTTGATATTTCAGGATATGGAAAATTCAAATTTTGACGTACTTATTATGGAAGAATACATGACTTTGACTTAAGATAACCAAATATCGGGCGTGGTATGTCCCGAATTGAATGATAACATCAGCTTTGAGATCAGCTGCCAGTTCATGAGGGAACTTAGACAAAAGCTCTTTGCGGGAACTGATGATGATGATGATGCCCACCTGCATGTGCGAAGAGTATTGGAGATCGCAGATCTTTTCCACACACCAGGAGTTACTCAAGATGCATTAATGCTTAGAGTGTTCCCAATTACACTCACTGGTGCAACCAGAAGATGGATGAAGATGCTTCCTGCTGGGTCGATCAATACATGGAATATTTTAAAGAAAGCATTCATTCGGAGATATTGTCCTCCTTCAAAGATTTCCAAGAAGATGGAAGAAATAAGGAGTTTCAGACAGAAGATGGATGAAACGCTAGATGAAGTTTGAGAAAGATATAATGACCTTCTTTACAGATGCCCAACGCATGATATCAGCAACCATCAGATGGTCCTTATTTTCTACAAAGGTTTAAACATCCCGTCCCGCCAAATGCTCAACTCTCAAGGACCTATCCCTACAATGCCACCTACACAAGCCCTTAGATTAATTGAAAAGATGGCTGACCATTAACAAAATTGGTATGATGGAGCAACCACTTGGGCTACAAATAGCAATAGCAATAGCAATAGCTTGGATGACAGTGGCGATATCACCAAAAAAGTTAATAAACTTGGATGTGATATGAATATGGTTAAGGAAAACATTCATGCTATACAAGAGCATTCTCTCCGAGAAGAAGGAAAAGAATATGAGCAGGTCAGGTATATTGAGTCATTGGAGAAAGCCGTCAATAAATACTTGGATAATTTAAAAAGGATGCACGACTCGAATGACGAAATGATTAGGAAATTCAAGGAGGGTGCGGACTTGAATTTAGAGAAGCTTGAAGCTAAGAGGAAAAGCTTGGAGGCTAAGCTTGAAGAATTAAACCAAAAGGTCATGGAAAGTAAAAAGAATGCGGTTGGAACTATCAAAGCAACGGTGGGAAAGATGAAAGAAGTCAACAACAAGCCAGTTCCTGGTGATTTACCTTATATCAGACCTTATATCCCACCTATCCCATTTCCAGGACGATTGAAGGTTGTGAGAAATGAAGAAACAAGTAATGATCAATTGAAGAAGATGGAAACATGGAGCTTACAGGCTGATGAAGCAATGTCACAAGCTAATGTGGAATCAACTACAACGCAGAATGGTAACACTTCTAAATCTTCTTTTATTACTAACAATCTTGATACTTTTCCTATACAGGTTGCTGAAAACATGGATGAAATTGTGCAACCCTTGACCTAACAAACCTCGCTTGTCGTATCAACCGATGATGGTTATGTATCTCCGGCTATTGAACCAATTTTAGTTGATCTTGCAAAGGAATTAGAAGACAAGATCTTGGACACTTCAGTGATTAACGAGGAGACATACGAGCCAATTAATCAGCCACGTCACGAGGTGAACTAATCATTAATCCCATCAACTAAAATGGGTAAGGTATGGAGGGAAATGATATCTCCTTTTAGGTACGATCATAATTTATCATTTCCCCATCTCATAGCAAATTCACACCCTCATGGTGTTTATTGCTATTTTCACCCGCACTTGATTTCAAGTGAGGGGATGAACACCCTTTTACTTAGTAAATAGGGTAGAGTCAAGCTCGTGACTCGAACACAAACAAGCACTTCATGGGAGGCACCCCATACCTATCTTTACTATTTCATTTGTTTTATTTCCATTTCTGTTAGGTTTTGTGTTTTTAACCATTTTTGCAGGAAAACGGAGAAAAGTTGCCGCAGCATGCTGAACGGGGACCTGATCTGTCCACAGTTATGGCGTAATTCATTCTTATGGTTACGCCATAACATAATTTTTGCAGAAGTTCTTCTTAGAGCATTACTAATTACGGTGTAATCCCATACAATGGTTACGCCATAGCTACACTCCTGTAGCATCTGCCAGGTTTTCTTTAATTACGGCGTAACTCTTTATAAGAGTTATGACATAACTATCCTCTAAAACACTTCTTTCTTTTTAAACACAATAACCTTGTATTAGTTTTTAAATGAACTTTGTGGGTATGTTCCCTGTAAGCCCTCACGAGACTACACTCGTCCACTTGGGACACCAAGTGGTTTAAAAGGCTTGTTGCATACGCTAAATTCAACCGTGATTCCTACGAAAGTGAGTTAGTGTTAGGTCACTAGTTTTACAAACACAAGCTTATAAGAAAGAGATGAGGCGATTGAACAAGTAAACAAACACAAACACACGTAAGACTAAGATGGTTATGTGTAGAGTGTAGGTGAAAGAAAAACTTGAACAACCAACCTTCAAATGAAGGTTTACATAAGGTATATATAGGAGGAAAGCTAGGGCAACACTCCTAGTTTCCATCCTTTCTTTAATGGGCTTGGGCCTAAGCTCATGGGCCTTCTACATAAGCTTAAGGCTAATAACAAACATAAAGGCCATAATAAAGCTAACTATTACATAATAATTACTAACACTTGATTATGGTTTAGGAGTGATTCCAACAATCTCCCCCTCAAGTGTTGGTGATGAACGGTGAAGGCGTTGATGTAATAGTTGCTCTGACGTCTTCTGACATTCTTCTTTCTTGTGAGAAGAATTGCCTTGATTCGAACAATCTCCCCAGTGTAGAGAGATAGTTTTCCTTGAGCATTTATGCTTTGACGTCATCATTTAACTTTGTTCTTTGATTATTGTTCTTTGTGGTGAAAGTGATAGTATGTTGTTGTCTGCATCAATTCTGCCTCAGGTCTGCTTCGCTGCTCCAGTGTCTCCACGTCATTCTTCAACATGCTCACACGCTCTTTGACGTTGGAATTCAATAATGATGAAGTTATTTAAGTCTTACAAAAGCCGTTCCTGAACTGGAGAATGACGTTCCTGAACTCTAATTCTTACAAAAGCCGTTCCTGAACTGGAGTCCCACAAGTGAGATAACACGATGTACCGAAGTACATCTACAGTTCAGATGAGTCGCTGAGGTACACCGAAGCGTCACCTCACGACTGTAGACCGTTTGAGACACACTCCGCGTAATCCACGGGGAGTTACCGAAGTGACCTGCTGTCAGGGCTGTTTGATGTTGACCCTGGCAGGAGTTTCCATTCAATCACTGAGGATCACTGTTGTGAACCTCTCATAAATGTTCTAGACAGATTGCTAAGATCTGTGAAGGACTCGATATGAACCACTGATGATCTTATTTGGTGATCGTCAAGTGATAAAATGTCAAGTGTTCCTAAGAGATCTTTTGATGAATCTCGTGGCTCTAGACTCAATAGTGCATTTTGGTTTTCCTGAGCGGAGACTAGGGAGAGGGTCTCCTTCTTCAATACCAGCGATCTCTAAGAGAAAGCCAATAGTTTACGTAGGGTTCCCTGTGAGAATGAAACAAGCTTATGTTGAGAGAAACTTGAGTGGCTAAGAAGGTTTAGTGCATGCGTCACTGGGTCCATGACGACTTTTAATCTTCAATACCGGTGTCACTAAGTGACAACCAGTAGCATATGAATTGAACCCGGTGTCTGCCCTAAGTTGAATAATCTGGAGGGCTATTTCTTTTCACCCTTTACTTTACATTTCTTTTTGATTCTTCAACTCCTTCTTTCTCCGATTCTCATTTTCTCCTTTTTACAATCATTCCTAAGGACTTCTAACACTAACTAATGGTAGAGTCCTTGGGTAGATCCCTTCGGCTCTGGCGGATCATAGGACGGTTATTCCTAACCTTAGTCACCTTATAACTCCATGACTAACCTATGTTGCCATAAAACCATTTTGTACCACTGAAAAATTAAATCTCTCACAGTGTTTATTAATGAAAACATTTTAGTACCACTTTAGAGATATGATTTTGCATAAATACTCCCCCTCCACATGTGCTTAATAGTTTTAATGGTTTAAATGCACAGTGAGGAAAGAGCGCGCACATTTTGAATTGATCCACTGGAGATAGACAATCCCCCGCGAGACACGGTTACGTTGCATAGTTAAAGAGTTACATTGTCAGCTTTTAGGTGACAACTAGCTCTAATAACTACCTTGAAGGTGTAGACAAACCTCAAAAGGTTGTCATACCCGTCAGAGTTCATGTCTAACAAGAGTGTCTCGAATGGTACTTTCTACTTGGACAAGTCCTTTGCGAGACACGTTTACATTACTAGCGAACTAGCTTGAAATTATTACCCGTCCAGGACAAGTCTTTTCGAGTTACTAACAGTTTAGTATCGTTAATTCGTTGGTTAAGTCTGAAGTACACATATTCATTTGTATTTTCCACAACATATTTCTTATCACACAATTTTCTCCCCCTCAAAAATGGCATATCAAATGTTATTTTTGAAAAGTTTGACAATAAATATGACCATTTCGAGTGTTGCGGGAAGATGACCACTATGAATAATTTGTGAACAAAGTTTTAACGCAAATACTCCCCCTCAACATGTGATATAAACGGTTGAGGTTTTGAAAATCATACGGGGAAGTACTTGTCTTTTTGAGCAAAAACCTTGAAAAATGAAAGGTTTGATAGGTTTTACTTAAAAAATAAGAAGCTTTCGCTTCTTTTATAAGGATTGTGGCACTGAAGCGTACCACAGGGTCCTTTCTTGACAAGAGCGGGTTGTACATTGTCATGTGTGCACAAGCCATTGACATATTAAGTCACACATCTAAAATTATATGAAAGAAACAATTCAAGGGGTACCAGGAAGTGCAGTGATGTTCCCAGGAGTACGAACAGGGCGTTGATAGCCGGTGATATTGATCCTGGGTCGACCACCAACAAAGCTTTCCAACGTTCTGAACTGATCCCTGCTGAACAACGTTCATCAATCATGGTGATGATCCTTCTCACATTCCTCCGATCCTGAGAATTCCATCGCTTAGGGTTCCCAATGTTTTCACGTATATCCTTCAATCGATAAGCTAATCCGTCCCTAACCATCTTCAGAGTATGATCTCCAAATTTGTGAAGCTCATTACACGCCATCAAGCAATTGCGATGAAGTTCACTGCGATAAACGACACCAAACGGTTTGCTGATGAGCGTTAATTGTGATAGCTGGTTGATATCGGGAAGATCAAGCTGTGGTGGAGTGAAGTTGACACGTGTCTGATATGATTCAACGGCAAGCTGGAGATCTTCAACACGTTCATTTATGACTATGCGTCTGATGAAAATGAGCAGTGACTTGATGAATTCACGTTGTATTTCGGTTGAAAATTGTCTCATGCGACCCTGTACTTTGGCAAGGTACATGTCTTCAATATCGTTGAGAGACAAATTCTCAAAGTCAGCTTCACAGAATGCATAATCCTTTTCATCCTATCTTTTGACCACAATCTTTTTGAGAAAGGTGTAGTCCCATTTGGATGAAAGACCAACATGTTGGATGGCAACGATGTCTTTAGTACTAAACACTGCATGTTGTGACTTCTGAACCTGACAGCTTCTGTAGTAGATTCGTCGGCGTTCTGGCCAGTGATGAATCCTATACAATGCATCTCGGTCGTATGCTTCCACTGTGTTGGAAAACAAGTGAGTGGCACGTTCCTCAATGGCAATGCAGTTTGAGTAGATAGCTGCAGGGAATGGAAGTGTCAAGGATGTAGCATATTTCCTTGAACCATCGCCACCATGGAGAAGAAATTCCAGGTCTTTGTTGAAGAAATATCGGAAGGGAATCCGTAGTTCATCTGGTTGGCCAATGGTCGGTAGAGGTTTGGTCCAATCGGTGTAGTATGGAGGGTTGTCCCTTTTGTGAAGTCAATGTTTGCTTCCGGGTTGAGCCAATCCATGTTGTTAGACATAGCTCGAGCAATGTTGTCAAGGTGATATTCGACCTCGAGGGCACTTTCAGAGCTGTCTTTTAGAAGTTGAAACGCTTCATTCTTGATTCGCTTCAACTCAGATTTCGTCATTTTCTTCACATGGAACTTTTCTTGCAACAGTTTTGGGGTTCTACCAAATTATGACCTTCTTCAGGGTAGAGAGTGTTATTAACAAGAGTAGAGAACCATTCAAATTCTTCAGTTTTGTCGTCATCTAGCCAAGATACGACGTCAGTTTGAGGCGTCTTCTTCTTCTTCTTTTTCGACGGCCTAGATGATGATACTGGTTTTTGAACTTGTTTGGGAGAGGTGGGTTGTTGTAGGGGCTCAAGGACCTCTTCATCGTCACCACCCATATACTCAAAGTAATCACCGGTTTTTTGAGTCAGGGGTGGTAACTCGGAATCGTCCTGAGGTTTATCTGTAGAAGAACGAGGAGGGGACTTTTGTTGAGTAGGAGTCTGTTGAAGAGGAGGTAGCATAGAAGATGATTCACCAGACTTCTTTTGACGTTTAGCTTCATCATGCTTATCCTAATCCTTGTCTTCATCGTCTCTAGGACGTTTAGACTTCTCAGCTTCGAATCTACATGCTTCTTGGAGTTGGTAGTCCAGCAATGCTTGAAACAGCTTTCCTTCATCAGAGGTAAATGTCCCAGATCGTTGAGACATTTGTGTGACAAGCTTGGCCACCAATTCATTATCCGAGAAAACTATAGGATCAGATGGATTGATTGTGACAGTTAAAGGTGTTGATCTTATAGTTTGCTTGGCTATCTGCATAAGATTTGGATATAGTTGTCTGGTAAACAACTCCTTTGTGACTTTAGGAATGATATTCTGAAGGTACTTGTTAGTGTAACCTTCGATCATTTCGTTCAGTTCCTCTTGACGATGACTTTTCATGAATTCTTGAATAAACTTCCTTTCTTCTTTCATCTTTTCATGCTCGTTATACAGATGCTGTATGTGATCATCATAGAAATTCAACTTCTTTTGGAGAATGTCTTTCTTTCTGACTTGTTGGACAGCTTTCAGAATTCTTTCATGAGTCTGAGAAATCCAAGATCGAGGTGGTTTCGTCACAGATTTGGATGTTGATTTGGTTGACTTCTTTGATGGTGGTGGTGAGGAGTGAGATGAAGAATCTGATGAGGAGGAGACATGAGGAGGCTCGGGGTCCTTGGGCGGTTCAGAAGTTTCCTTCTGTGATCGTGTAGGACTTTCCAGAAGCAGCTTGTCATAATCAGCATCTTTATCTTTCTCAGACTTCTCAGTTTCAGATTTCTCAAAGTCATATTCGATAGTATCCTCCACAAGCTTTTGTTGTTGTAAAAGAGTGGTGGCACCAGATCCCTTATCGGGTCGATTAACCGCATCAGGACCTGGTGAAGAGTGGGCAGCACCACTTGATCCTCCGGGTCCACCCATTTGATCTTTTGCAAATTCTTCAGCTTTTTGAAGGTGTCTAACGAGTTTAAACTTCTTCCTGTAGGATTGATCCAGTTGCTCTTCATCACTTTCTGAGCTTGAGCTTTGATCATACGGCACAAGCGCTGGAGTCTTCCCTTTGCCATGTTCAGCTGGAGGACTAGGAGGTTTCGGTACTAATGGAGTGTCATCCTTTGCAGTTTCAGAGTATGTAATCTCTTCTTCTGATTCAGTACCTTCAGAGCTTTCGTCCTTAAGCTTTCTTTGCGGTTCAAGTGTGGGAATAGGTTCAGCTTCCTTTACGGGAACAATCCTTTTGCGAGGAGGATTCCTTTTGGGAAACTTCCTTTGACTTTCAGAACTTACTGCACTGCCCGCACTTCCTCTTCTGGTTCTCCGAGTAGGAGTCCCTGAAGCCTTTTCATCAAGATGGCCAACTTTTCCTTCTTTTACGGCTACCCGATACCTTTTGTACGTTTCCAGATTTTTGATTTCCTTTGTAAGAAGGTGATCGGGCAACTCAGCACCCTGTTTCTTCGTAGACGATTCTTTGATTCTGACAGATAGTATGGGCTCAGTCAAGATGTCATGATTATCTGGGTCATTGAGTCTCCTGGGGATTTCTGGATGAAGTCCAAGAGCTCTCTGGATCAGCAGTTTGGTGTATCTGACATAGGGAATTTTGGAGCCCAGCTTCTTATGAAACAACATCATATCTTCCCATAGCAGTGCTTAAATTATAATGTCCTTCTTGTTGATCAACGACCAGAAAATTTGCAGTTCCATGAGCTTGGGATGCTCATAGCCACTGTCACGACCAGAGACTGATTTGGTGATGATCATATAGAGTGTCCTCCATGGTTGAGGAATATTCTTCAGCTCCACGTGAGAGTGCTTAGTAATGATTCCTGTAGATTCATCATAACCAATATCTATCAAGAATTGCAGGACAGTCTCTTCAGTAGGGGTAGCAAAGAAGTCGGTTGGAGCGATGTCTGGAATGATGAGAACAGCTCATAAGTCATCAGGAGTGATATTGACTTGTTTGTGATTAAGAGTCACATTCACAGCATTTTGACCAGTGATCCTCTACATAGAATCCCAGAATTGTTGAATGTAGACCTCTGGAACTGTGGCAGAGTGTGAGAGCATGTTTTGGTAGGGATGATTCCTGAGAATATCCACTGCAATGAGACAAAAAGATTCTGAGCATGTGACGGTGTCAAAGTCAACCCTAAGGTTGTTCTTTCCAAGCTTTCTTGGATAACCCTCTGGAAAGATATCAGCAATTGTAAGAACTTCTGATGCATCCACATTCATTTGTTCAGCCATGTCGTGATCTGAAATAACATTAGCCAAAAGAACCAATATATCGAAAGACATAATGTTAGTCAACAGAAGGTTTTATTGTCTAGTTATTGAATGTACAGTGTCAATGATTGTTACGAGTCCTAAGTCACTTGTTTGTCCAATAGTCTAATGACGTCGTGAAATGTTTCGTGAGTTAGTTAACTTTAAGTTTTAAAGTTTATGTTATAACTTATTGTTCACAACATATCAAACGATTAAGTTTATTAGTGACATTATTGGATTCGTGACGTTATGATTAGTTTATTTACAAGTTTGAACACGTAACAATTCATAATGAAGGTCAATCAAGGATTAGGCGTAGTTTTGGAAAAGTTAAGCGTAAACAGTAATGACATATGCGTAGACGAAAGCTTACGCATAGGATCCTAACTTACGCGTAAGAAATGTTACACGTAGGAAAGGGGCCTTATGCGTAGGGCTTACGCGTAGGCGTATAACAACCTTACGCGTAAGGTTTACTCGTAAGAGTAGACCTTATTGTAGGATCGTTATTTTTATTGTGTTGATGATTCGGGTGGTCTTGGATGATCAAAATACATGTTTGCCATAGTTAGAGAGTTAGTAGAGAGAGAGGGTGTTCTTGCTAGAGGTTTACACAAAGTATGGAATATTTGATTGAATGAGAAGCACCACCCCTTCCATGGATGGAAGGGGTATTTATACTTACAAATACACGACCTCCTATCGGCCTGTGGATCAGGGATACAGTGGGTAAAGACCCGTCCTTCCTCCACGGTGTTGCACTAAACTATTTTACGCTACTGACTAACTAATTAACTACATAATAACGTAAATAACGACAAGTCTACGAGCTAACTTATGCTAGATAATATTTGGGGTGACCGACTCTTTACTATGGAATTTTCTAATTCCTAACAATCTCCCCCTAAGGGAGGTCACCCCATGTTTTACATTTCGAATCCTAGCATTCTATTCTTGACAATTTTCTTGAGCTCGTAGACTTCAATTCTTCAATTCTGCAATCTTTGTGCTTAAGCAGTGACACTTCATAGTCCGCATATTTTGTACTTTTAGTGGAGGCCTTTAACTGATCCACATCTTTGATGATCTTCGAGCTTTCTTTGAGATCATCAGCCACAGTAAATCTCTGGATCACCCTTTATTGTGTTGCCATCATGTGAAGTTGTGACTTTCGGACCGACATGCTCACACTTTTGAATCATGACATCTTTCCATCAGAGTAGCGGAAGCCTTACTGGTTCATGATATTTGCAGCAGCGAAGCAGAAGCATAGTATGAAATATCAGAGCCAGGTTATGTAGATATGCACCAGTCATGATTTCTTCAAATTAAGTGTGGATGCTGTGAGCATGCGGCTTAAGATTGACTCCTCAATTCTGATCAGCTGCAACCGTTCAAATGTACCTGCAAACAACAGTTAGCAATAAAGCGCACGAAAGTGTCTTTGATCACTTTCGTTGAATTGAGGTACACGGCCCACGGTTCCCCGTTGATCAGTACAAGTACTGCCTGTGATCAGGTAGGATTCCTAAGAATCTCCTTGACAGGGTTTCGCAGCTGTTCTAGCTGTTCTCAAACCGGAACATCTCAAAGAAGACAACACGGAGTGAGTGAACCAGCGAATTGAGATTCACTGATTGATGAAAAATGATTTGAAAAACAATCGCGTATTGCTTGAAGAAAGAGTTTTGCAATACGACGAAGGTTTTATGAGAAAGATCAATTTTCAATCAAAATACTTTTTGTATTAGAGAATGAGTACACATTCGACGTGCTAGCGAAAAGAAGAGATTCGCACATCGAACGGTTTTTCTAAAAGTATTTTTTCAATCAGAGATACTTTTTGAATTTGAAAACATAAGTACACATTCGACGTGCTAGAGAAAAGAAGGTTTGCTCATCGAATGGTTTTTCCAAAAGTATACGTTAATTCCATTCCTGGACCAAGGTTGATTCAAGATTGAATCTCCCCATCGTTTCTATCCAGTTGTCACAAGCTTAATCTTTTGAAAAGATCTCACATGTCACCCACCAAGAGCTTGTTTGATGTTGGCTCTAGAAGGATTTCCATCTTCATTGTGAATATTTTTACATATCACTCGGATGTTCTGGCAATACAACAAGGATAATGCGTAGGACTCTTAATATATACTTACTTTTCACATTGTGTGAAAAAGCAAGTCTTCAAGAATTTAGTGTCCTAACGAGATATTGTGGATGATCTCTTGGCTCTAGACTCAATAGTGCACATTTGGTTCCTGTGTCGGAGACTAGGGAGAGGGTCTCCTTCTTCATTATCAACAATCTCTAAGAGAAAGTCGATAGATTATGTAGGTTCCCCGTGAGAATGAAACAAGCCCTTTTAAGAGGAACTTGAGTAGCTTGGGAAGTTTAGTGCAGTGCGTCACTGGGTCCATGACGTCTTGTCTTCAATACCAGTGTTACCATAGTAACCACCAGTAGCATATGAATTTGAACCCGGTTACTGCCCTAAGGTTGAATTATTGGAGGGCTATTTCTTTTCACCATTTTTCATATTCATTTCTTTTTCATTCTTCAACCCCTTCAGTGCTTACCGAGACTTCATTACTAGAACCTTGTTGGGTTTATTCTAGTACTAGCTCTGTCTCAGTCCGCACTCTTCCCATTTCTCATTTTTCTCCTTTTTTCAATATACCTAAGGACTCTACACTATCTAGTGGGTTGTCCCTGGGTAGATCCCTCCGGCTCTGGCAGATCGTGGGAACAAATACCTAACCTAACCATCCTTATAACTCCATGCATAAAGTAAAATGGTCGGTCTTTTGGTATAGTTCATTATTTCTTGAAACCAAGTTGAAAAATCATTTGGAAAAATCAATCAAGGTACTTGTGATACGAGATCAAATCATTCTGTACCTTAATAGTTTTGATCATTTAGAAATGCTCCCCCTCAACATGTGCATATAATTTTGAAATTGTTTAGCACATGGAGGCAAGAGTTCTTTGAAATAATTTCTTTGAAATAATTTCTTGATCACAATTTCCATGGAAAAAGCCATTTGATTTTCTTTGGTAAATTCTCCCCCTCAATATGTGCATAGGATATTTGAAAACATTTTATCACATAGAGGCAAGAGTTCTTTTGAAGTACATCCCCGATTACAAATTCCATTAAGAAACCATTTGAAAACTCAATCAAGGTACATTATGTTAAAACATAAAAGCTTTTGTACCTCGATAGTTTATTTTATTATAAAATGCTCCCCCTCAATATATGCTTCGAGATTCGAAAGTGTTTAGCACATACGAGAGAGCAGCCTGCACAATTGAATCAAAACGATCACCTTTTATCAAATTTCATTATTAAATCACAAATTCTCCCCCGATCAAAAATATCAAACCCTTTGAGATTTTGGATCCCAAGTGATTTAATAAGGTTTAGAAAACATGGGAGAATATGTGGCCTAGTTTAAATACTCATCATGTTTTTGGATAAATCCTCCTCCTCAACATGTGCATTGTGTATGAAATCGTTTGGCACATGGAGGCAGGAGTGCCTATAAAAGACTAAAACTGATTCCATTAAAACAGATTTGAGATTTAAATCACGATCTCTCCCCCGATCAAACCATTTGAGATTTGTGATCCCATCTGATTTAAATCATTAAGAAAGTTTGGGGAAAGACGTGGCAAGATTTAATTTTTGAAAAATGACAGATAAGGAACAGTTTTTTCGACATTAAAGATTGTTAGTGTCAGGTATGATAGTGTTAAGAGACCTTTTAAGTAAAATAAAATAATTTCACAATCAAACAAGAACAGAAAAAATTTCATTTTTACAGATCTTTGAGTTTTAAAGAAAACCATACCATGACATAACATTAAATCTTTAGATCAGCACATTTTAACGTACGAACGGACTTTTATGAAGAAATATTGTTTGAAAATAATTCATTTTAAATCACTCTCCCCCTCAAACGATGACCGTAGTCGATGATTGAGTGACTTATATTTTAGATAAAATGAAGTCCGGTGATTTTCAAAATTAAGTCCAATTAATTTTCAAAACAATATATTCCATTTTCAAAACAATTTAATCAAATTATTCAAAATTGTTCAAAAATGGTATCCTGCACAAAGATACGTTAGGTGGTTGAGAAGCTTCTGTTGTTGTTGCTGTAGGGTTTGGAAGAAAAACCGTCTGCTGATGCAGTGAGACTTCTTCTTACGTTGCATTTTGAATGCCAACTGAGGTCAAATTAAGCTCTGTTTCTTCAATCACTTAGAAGAAAACCATCTGCTGATGCAGTGAGACCTCTTACGTTGCATTTATGCCAACTCTCCATAGAAGTCCAATTAAGATCCGTTTCTTCATTTGTCAACCCAAGATATAGTTACCCTTTCCTTTCGGCATCCAATCATATTAATCTGTGGGATCCGGATCGGGAACATTCTTATAACCAATATACCTGCATACATTAGTGAACACACATACATATATATGGTGGTCGACATCACCCAAACAGTAATCGACTAATAAAAATCTATGCAACATATCAATCAGATCATTTAAATGTATGGGAAAAATGTGTTCATCAAACTCTAATTATCTAATCCTAGCAATCATATCCTTGGCACCTAGTCCTTCAACATAGGTTAACATCATTTTTAATTAAGCATATTAGGATAATTAAGAAAGCTCGTTAGAAGATATAGATTTGAAAATATTTTCCCCCTCAACCAATAACTTATTTTATAAAAGATTTTAAAAGTGCTGAAGTCATTGATTGAGTTTCCAAATTTTATAAAAACTCTGAAACTGATCGATTTAATAGCAACTCATTTACCACCATTTTTGAAAACACAACAAATATTTTTCTGAAGAATTTTAGACGGAAAAACATTTGTGTAGGAACAGCAGTCCTTCGACATACTTTCCTCAAATTGAATTAGGATAAGTGCACGAAATATTTGAAAGATTGTTTAGCGAAACACTTTCCTTCCTTTAAAGAGCGGGTTGCCATCTGAAATAATAGCAAGCCATGATTAAGCGCGGGTCACAGTCTTAAATAACTGCAAGCCATTATTTGAAGCCCGGGTTACAGTCTGAAATGAATATAAGCCATTTTTTTTTTTTTTTTTTTGAGACATGTTTAGAAAAGAATATTTACACCTCCTGCTCGAACTTCATCTAAAGTCCCGTGCCATTATTGAATGAAATTTCTAAGACCGTAGATGTTATCGATACCAGAAGACATGTCAACAGAAAACATATTTTTTGGAAATTTTCAAATTTTCTGATTTTTATCGGTTTTTGTTGATTTTATATTTTTCTATTTTCTTTTGCTGGTTTTATATTTTTGTATTTTGCTTTTCTGAATAATATTTACAAGGATAGATTAGATGATATAGTTAAAGAAGATGATGATACGAGTACCGAGATAAGGATATCGAGCAGCACGTCGTAGAAGATAGAAGTCATCAACTCTTAAACATTCACCACCAAAGCTTCCAGGGCTCTTGAATCGAAGAAAGAAATTGAACCATATGAAAGTAAGACATTGGCAGCTTCCCCCCAAACCGAAAATCCTTATGTTGAGCAGATTCGAAGCTCTATTTCAAGCTTGCCTTAGCCAGGTGCACAGAGATGCACACCATAATCATAAATCCCGCTGCTCCATTTAAGACCGATGATCGAGATTCTCCGTTCGAGGTTATATCATCCAATAGAAGAACAGCAACGTATCATCCCACATTTGAATACCTCTTCTCAAATTTCCTTTCTACTGAAGTCTGAAACGATCCATTCCAAAAGGTGTCAAGAGAACACTTCCCCCGTGTAGTTGAAAAGATGCAGTCAGTCTCTTAGTATAATGCTCAAGAACTCTCCCGAATACACTTCATAAGGGGAATGAAGAACACCTTCCCATGTTCACATTTTTCTTCCCTGATTAACGTGTATGAAGCTTAAGAACCCGAAGTACACCACTATCCAAGAACTCTCCCGAATACACATCATAAGGGGAATGAAGAACACCTTCCCATGTTCACATTTTTTTCCCTGATGAACGTGTATGAAGCTCAAGGACCCGAAGTACACACATTCCCCAAAGAGAGAACAACCGATAACATTGAAGAAGCAGGCCGAATCACTAATTATCTCTGCGGATGACAATCTCTGCGGATGTCAACTCCGGAATAAGTGATTATATCTCTGAATCACTGATTAAGCCCTCAAGTGAAACAGCTGAGCCCCCACTGTACACAATTCTCTCTCCTCTGATGATTATGATAACATCGAGATCATCACGCACTTGTGTACCTCATTTATCTTCAGAAACTAACTCTTTCATCGCTTCCCCCACATAGTTGGAATAAGAATACTAGACGCCTTGATGAGTAAAACCTTGAGTTTCTCTGCGGTCATGACATTTGTTTTCCCGGGATATCTTCAATCACTTAGAAGAATTAAGTTCATCAAGTTTACTCGCCATGAGTCAAACCTTGAGTTTCTCTGCGGTAATAACATTTGTCTTCCCGGGATATCTTCAATTACTTAGAAGAATTAAGTTCATCAAGTTTACTCGCGTTTAGATGCTTGTCTCCTTACCCCTTTCTGGTTTTGATACTTCAGAATCAGCAACTCTTTGAATGCCCAAATACTTGAAATTTGTTGAGAAGATCGCTTGAAGTCTTTGTGAGAATCAACATGCTGAATAATGTGAGCAAGTCTAATTGGGGATTAAATTCGACATATCACATTCCCCCAATTAGTGCTCTCCCCTAAACCGACAATCTGTTTGATAAATGCCCAGAATATGAAGAAGTCTTTTGATAATCACATGCAACTCGTCTTTTAGTCTTCTAACATACAACAGAAAATGTAGAACCGACTGTAGACTCGACCTTCTTCTAGATTGTCCAGTTGGGGAATAGATAGTTAACATCTTCAACTCACACCAAAAAGCATCCCACCAAAAAGCATCCCAATTAACTTACATCTTGCAAATCCCCTTAACTAAAATCCCTCCCAATCAAACAAGAACAGAAAGATGTTCATCAAGGAAATCAGCAATCAGGCCGCAACGAACACACAAGATGGTAACACCAAACTACCAATCACATCAAACAAGAACAGAAAGATTGTTCGGAATCATCATGTTGATGTATACGTGAAGCATTAACCGGAAGCACTTTGTCGATAAACTCATCAATCCGAGTGAAGATGTCAACCAACGGCTCTTAGAAGAGAAAAAAACTCCATGTGAAGATGACCCGATAAGAAGAAGCTCGGTTCTTACATGAGTTTAGAGCCGTATGACCATTTATATTCTCAAATATCAATCAACAATGCAAAAAAAAATCACACTTCTTCTCCCCCTCAAGAATTGCATACGGAGTTGCCATTCTTGATTAAACAAGTGAATATCTTCAACAAATGTAGTCTATTCACACTTCTCCCCCACAAAATTAGCACATGATGTCGCCATCGTCATAGTAGTTGAGAAAGTGGAATAAGAAAACAATCAATGGTAGCCCGGTTCACTTGATGACTGAAGCGCATGGAAAAAGTATGAAGCATGTTGATGAGAATGGTCATAGTATAGAAGATTTCTCTTCTTCAGAAGATAAAGCGCACTGAAACGTACACATTTCTTTCCTTTGAGGAACGAGGCATGAACTGTAGTGTTCATACGTCATAAGAAGATTTCTCTTCTTTTTAAGATAAAGCGCACTGAGACGTACACTTTTCTTTTCTTTAGAGTACGAGGCCTGAACTGATGTGACCAGACGTCATAATCTCTCTCTTTTCAACTCTCTTAGCAAAACATGTAATCATCCCCATTATCATTCTGTAGGCTCTTTGTCGTGACAACTGATGGAGAAAACTCAATATGATGAATTTGACCCTGAAGTAAACTAACCCGAACTCGTGACTTAAACTTGCACATATGTAACAAAGAGCGGTGCCGATTTCCATTAGCATCTCTAAGTACTCTCTATGTACTCTATAATCTTCAACCAACCATAAAGTATAAGACGTACATTACCTCTTGAAAATCCACAATTGAATGTGACACTGAGCACTACAATGTAACTCCTTAATGTGATAGTTATTTTGTGGTGGTATGAGCCCAATTCCCCCAAGTGGTAAAAGAAAAAGTAAAAGACACCCAATAATAACTAGATTTCCAAGTCTTCGTTTTTGATAATAAGCATCGAACAAGGATCATGAAGAATCATCATCCAACCATCCCCTATACCTTCAGATACTAAGTACACTCGCCCGTGATATTTCACTTCAACCTCAAATAAATAATACTGAATTAACGCCGTTGTCACATCTTCTGAACTGCTCAAATCTAGCCTTCTTTGACATTTAAATGAACTTTAATAATGGTTTCATCCCGACCATGGTATAAGCACATAACCCCGTAAAACCAAGTAATAACCAAACTGTCATGACGAATATCCAAACACACATCCAAATTATGAAGCACGCCCTTTTATCCCTTCTTTGAAGCAGAAACCGTAGCACCAGCATCAGATAAGATCTTGAAATACACTTTCCTTTTCTCCAGGATGGTTCCATCATCACGGGATTTTACAATTATATAGTTTAAACCGAGAAATAGTTTCTTTCCCGGGATTTTACAAAACCAAGAATAAACCGTATGATAGTTCCGGATATGCACTTTACTTTTACCAGGATGTTTCCATTGTCACGGGATTTTACAAGTCTATGATTTAAACCGAGAAATAGGTTCTTTCCCGGGATTTTACAAAATCAAGACAAAACCATAAACAATGTTAGCTTGAATGTGTTATGACAACTTTGGTTACGGTGAATATCTGTTTTAGGGGAACATGCAGCGGTTCATCAACGATCCAAAATCCAACATCATCAATATCATCAACCATCATCAACCATCCAATAAACACTTTGGTGAACACGTCTATCACAAATACTGTCGGCTATTGCAGTGACCACAAGGAGAAGTAAACCCGATATACCAAACTTAATCATGAAGTAGAATTTTCCAGATTTGTTACTTAACCTTGTACTAATCCTTGTGAAGAAGAAACGGTGTACCCAATGTACAAAACCTCTTGACATTCTCAAAAGAGTGAGACACCGAAGTGATAGCAACGTTGTTAAGCGAGAAAGAATCACAAACGTAATTAAATAGCCAAGTCTTTATCACCCTCTATAAACGCCCAAACAAGTCATCTTCGCGGAACGGTAGAAAGAAAGAAGACGAAATAAGTAAACGCGTCCGAAAAATCTCACTTCATATCCAAATAAGAAATACCATCCAATTAACCCCATAGTCAACTTTGATCAATATCAATTCAGGCAGTGACATACTATCTTGCGTGAAAATGACTACACCAAAGTACCCAACCGCATAAATCAACAAATCTCATCATCATATCCAATCTCATCATCAAAACTTATTATCACAAATCTCATGTACGATCCAATTTTTTGCGAAGCTCATTAGTCCATCCCGGTTCATCATTAATCTTAGGCCCAACTCAAATAACCACAAAATCCGTCAAACCCGAATAAGAAGTAACGAGTCATTTCCATAGTCACATGAAATACAACTTATCACATACTTGTGAGAATTTAATAATCAACATACTTCATCACATAACATTTAAACACAATAGTTATAAAGTTGTTTAGACAATACAACTCATCCCACGAGTCTTCTATCACACGAATCCATTTTATATCACATGAGGCCCAACAGTAAAGATAACTCTCCATTCAGTCCACCCAATACAAACTGGGTCAAAGGCCCATGTTGCCACCTCACGGCCCATCCAGAGTTACGGCCCACCACAATGATTTCAATCCGATCCATATTTAGCCATTAGGCTCACGACCTTGTGATAATCCAAGAAACAGTTTGCCCTAAAAATACTGGTTATAAAAACGCAGCATAATCACATAACTTTGCCCTAATTAGATGTAACATCCGCCCCAATCAAACATTCTTATCATAAAGCCCTAAAAAATTTCACATTCACCCGCCTCCCTTTTTCTCTGACTAATCATAACACCACAAAATCTGGATTTCATTTTACACAATCACCCAAACCGATCATATCATTAGGTCGATCAAAACTACTTCTCATCCATACCTCGCCACAGGGATGGCAAGAGGTAATATTGGAGGCCACGAGAACAAGCATCACGGTAGGTTTTGAATTGTCTCGTCATGTTATAATTATGAGTCTTAGATCCCTTAAGTTTCTGAAAGACGAATCAAAGAAAAAGAAAAAGCATTGTTGCTTATTTCAATTCTTTTGAATTTCGTAAATAATAAGTAAGATCAATGATGACAACGTCCTTCGTGAGTTAAGATTTTAAAAAAATCTTGATGCATCTTGAATGCCATGAGTAGACTTAATCTGAGATCTCAAAAATTGTCTTGAAAATATTTTAGTGGGATTGCTTTCAAATTCTTGTATAACCGGATCGAATGAAAAGAAGGATGAAGCTAAATGGCTTTGAATCATCTTGATAATATTCGTATAATTCCAAGAAAGATCTATGATGTATGTCTCCTAATGGATTTGTTCAAATGAACGAGTTTTAGATGAAGAAGTGAGATCTTTGTAATCCTTTTACCATGTCGTAACGAGTTTTAGGTAGGCTGAGGTCTTGATTCTTGTTTTCTATATGGTTTGAGATGGTCGTGGTATTGTGGTTGTTGTCTCGGTCTTTCAAGTCATAACATCTTCTTCTTCCTTTCTGTTAATGTCAAGTCTAGTCGTGAGCTAAGTCGCTAAGCCAAGTCGCTAAGCCAACTCGCTAAGCCAACTCGCTAAGCCAAGTCGCTAAGCAAAGTCGCTAAGCTAACTCGCTAAGACAACTCGCTACGACTTGTTAAATAACAAGTCGTTAGGTCTAAGTCGCTAGTCCAAATTTCTAACTTGTTAAATAACAAGTCGCTAAGATAAGCACAAGTTGCTACCAATTTTTTGTCCCAAGTTGCTAGGCATTATTCGTCAAGTCGCTGCTTCCATTTATATGAGCCAAGTTGCTAACTTTTTAACTCAAAAAATCAAAAACCACAACTCGCTTTCGAATAACGGAATGCAAATCGCTAACAAGAATTTTGACATTTTCCGATGAGTTTTCCGATCACTTTTCCGACCATCTTCAAAGGTAACCCAGAAAACTGACAAGAACTGCTTCATTTGACCCATGTTGACCAATGTATGGACTATGACAATTTGACCATATGACTACTAAAATGACTGTTTGACCACATGGTATTCAAGATTGTTAAAGAAAAAGACACTTGGGAATAAACAGTTTGCATTTGTTGACCAGCAGATAAAAACTGTTAAAGCACTGTTTACCCATAAAGAAATAATCCGACCACATACATACAAAAACCAGTAAACAAGTTTCAAAACCACAACCACCATGGTACGAAACCACACAAATCAACAAAAACAGTTTCAAACACGAATCAAAACCACAAGAAATCATCAAAACACAAAAACCTTGGCTCTGATACCAATTGTAGGATCGTTATTTTTATTGTGTTGATGATTCGGGTGGTCTTGGATGATTAAAATACATGTTTGCCATAGTTAGAGAGTTAGTAGAGAGAGAGGGTGTTCTTGCTAGAGGTTTACACAAAGTATGGAATATTTGATTGAATGAGAAGCACCACCCCTTCCATGGATGGAAGGGGTATTTATACTTACAAATACACGACCTCCTATCGGCCTGTGGATCAGGGATACAGTGGGTAAAGACCCGTCCTTCCTCCACGGTGTTGCACTAAACTATTTTACGCTACTGACTAACTAATTAACTACATAATAACGTAAATAACGACAAGTCTACGAGCTAACTTATGCTAGATAATATTTGGGGTGACCGACTCTTTATTATGGAATTTTCTAATTCCTAACACTTATGCGTAGAGGTTACTGTTTACGCATATCCTTCACAGGATACGCGTAGTCCCATTGTAGAACCTTACGCGTAATAGTTACGCGTAGGATTTCTCTTACGCATAACTTCTTACGCGTAAGGTAATCCTTATGCGTAGAGTTGCAAATGACCTTGATTCTGAATTTTAAGCGTAGCAAAGCCTGAAATAAATTCATCAAATCATCAAAATTAACACAAACATTCATTATATCAACAAAACATGGCATGAATCATTCGTTAATTGTAACGCGTAGAGAGTCATACGCGTAGGTCAAAACCCTAAGGGTTAAGATTTACGCGTATCATTTCTAGCCATGGGATTTGCACCATATTAATTCTGGTAGGTCTAGAGTGTTGTTAGAGTCTTTAGGCCAAGTATTAACATCTAATTCGTTGAGAATCAAAATGGGAAAATGACAAAAAAATGCATTGAACTTGACACTTGTTGTTATTGTGTGTAGCCAACTATTTTTTTTTTTTCATTGTAACACAAACCTTTTGAATTTTTGTCATTGTATGTAGCCAGTTAGGTGAATTTGTGTTATTGTATGTACCCAGTCAGGCTTAGCGTTACATCGTTAGTCCTTTTATATTAACGGTCGTTAGTAAATAACTTAAAATTTCGTTCTCTTACGTTTTTATTCGCTTTCATCCGTTATTATACGTTTTTGTCCGTTTTTTATACTTTTTCGTCCGTTGCTTTTTCCCGTTTTTTACGTTTTCGTCTGTTTTCTTACATTCTCGTCCCTTTTCGTCCGCTTTTATACGTTTTCATTCGCTTTTATACGTTTTAGTCCGTTTTTATAAGTTTTCATCCGTTTTCGTCCGTTTTCATCTGTTTTTATACGTTTTCAATCGTTTTTCATCCGTTTTATATTTTTTCGTCCGTTTTCTTAAGTTTTTGTCCGTATTCTTAAGTTTTATACATTTTCGTCCGAAAAAGTAAGAAAATGAATGAAAAAGTAAGAAAACCAACGAAAGCGTATAAAAAAAGATGAAAATGTTAGAAAACAGACGAAAACTTTAAAAAACTAACGAAAATGTATAAAAACAGTTGAAAATGTAAGAAAACGGATGAAAAACGTATAAATACGAATGAAAACGTAAAAAAACGGACAAAACGCATAAAAACGGATGAAAACGTAAGAAAACAGACGAAAACTTATAAAAACGGACGAAAACGTATAATAACGGACTAAAACGTAAGAAAACGTAAGTAAACAAACGAAAATGTAAAAAACGGATGAAAGCATTGGACCAAAATGTATAAAACGGACGAAAAAGTATAAAAACGGACGAAAACGTATAATAACGGACTAAAACGTAAGAAAACGTAAGTAAACAAACGAAAATGTAAAAAACGGATGAAAGCATTGGACCAAAATGTATAAAACGGACGAAAAAGTATAAAAACGGATGAAAACGAATAATAACGGATGAAAACGAATAAAAATGTAAAAGAACGAAATTTTAAGTTATTTACTAACGACCGTTAGTAAATAAGGACTAACGATGTAACGCTAAGCCTGACTGGGTACATACAATAACACAAATTCACCTAACTGGATACATACAATGACAAAAATTCAAAAGGTTTGTGTTACAATGAAAAAAAAAATAGTTGGCTACACACAATGACAACAAGTGTCAAGTTCGATGCATTTTTTTGTCATTTTTACCCAAAGTTATGAACATTAAACCCTAATTCCAAATTGTTAAACAATTAGTGTTTCTGGGTGGTTAACAACCATGGAAATCATCAATTCAACAACATATGACCATAACCCAACAATCTTTTAGACCACAACACTTCACATTTAGAAAAACCCAAATCGACTCATAAACCCTAATTTTCAAAAATCATTAATACGTGTTTCTGGGTAGGTTTTGATGGTTAAAATAATATCCTTGATGTATTTGAAACGTTTTGACACTATCCATTTAACCAAAAACACACACACGATGATTGTGTGTTCATACGCTTATGCGTAGAACACATAATCACTCGAAAAACACTTTTTAGCCGTTGGATTTACATGAAATTAAAAACCTTATCTTAAAAACATGTTTTAATCACAAAACAACTTACAAAGTGATGATCAAGCGCACGGATTTCTTGATTAAATCTTAGGCGTAGGATGGTTAGGTTGTGTGTATTAAATGTGAAGTAAAAAAGTAAGTGGGAGTTGTTTTATTAAATTTAACTTTAACATTTTGACAGTTTTGGTCCCTCCACCTTTTCCTTTTTCAAACAAAGCCATTTAACTTTCATTTTGGTTACCAAACAAAGTTTTTAGGAAAGAAACTTGACGACACTCCCCCTCGACTTAAGAAATAATGAAAGGTTATAAATTTAGTCCGAGGAGTGTCATTTAACCAGAAAAATTCACCACCATTGTTAAATGAAACAACCGAGATATGGTAACATGCAAGTACACAGATATTTTGAAACAGTTAAGTGAAAATTTTCTCCCCCTCAACACTTGATCGTAAAAATACTGAATTTTGAAAGATTATAGTGTTGAAGGAAGAAATGTACTTGCCATGTTGAAAGATTATAGATTAGAAGAATATTTTTGTTGTTTTATAAGATTTTATATTTTTGTATTTTGTTTTTGAAAAATTATTTACAAAAGATGTTTTGGTGTTTGACAGGTTTTTAAGACTGTTTTAAGATGTCATCCAATTCCTCTTGAGTCAAACACCTCATACCAATCCGGTGGATCAACTCATTAAACCTAGCGGGAGGCAAAGCTTTGGTAGGAAGATCTGCCAATTGGTATTCTGTACCCACAAAGTATAATTCAACGGTACCCTGTTCCACGTGGTCTTTGATGAAAGGATAGCGAAGATCGATGTGCTTTGATTTCGAGTGCTGAACTGAGTTGCACGAGATCGCAATGGCACTCCGATTGTCGCAGTACATCGGGATTCTGTCAAATACGTAACCATAGTCTTTGAGTTGTGTTCTCATCCAGATGACTTGAGCACAACACGCGGACATGGCTACATATTCTGCTTCGGTTGATGACAGCGATGTACAATCCTGCTTCTTTGATTGCCAAGACACCAGTTTATCACCAAGAAATTGTAGAGCTCCTGAAGTACTTTTCCTTGAGTCTAAGCATCCTGCGTGGTCAGCGTCTGAAAAAGCGATTAGTTCAAAACCAGAATCCTTCGGATACCAGATCCCCAAGTTAATGGTTCCCTTGATGTATCGGAGGATTCTTTTAGCCTCAGAGAGGTGGGTTTCAGTTGGTCGCGACTGATAACAGGAGCATAGATATATGGCAAAGACAATATCAGGTCTGCTAGCTGTTAGATACATGAGAGACCCAATAATACTTCGGTATTTGGTAGGGTCAACTAATTTCCCATGTAAATCAGCGTCTAGCTTCTTGGTATGAGTCATTGGTGTGGCATAAGTATCACAGGTTTTCATTCCAAATTTGTTTAACAATTCAAGGACGTATTTGGACTGACTCAAGAAAATACCACGGGGTGATTGATGAACTTGCAGTCCTAGAAAGAACGTGAGTTCACCCATCATGGACATTTCAAAATTTTTCTTCATTAGTTTTGCAAAAGCGGTTGAAAACTTTTTATGTGTAGACCCAAAAATGATGTCATCCACGTAAATTTGAAAAATTAAGATATGTGCCCCGTGATATTGTATAAAAAGAGTTGAGTCAACCGAGCCTTTGGTGAAATTATTAGCAATGAGGAAAGATGATAGCTTATCGTACCATGCCCGAGGGGCTTGTTTGAGACCATAAAGAGCTTTGTTCAGTTTGTAGACATGGTTCGGGCACTCTGGATCAACGAATCCTTCGGGTTCGCTGACATAAACCGTTTCTTTCAGTTGTCCGTTGAGAAACGCAGTTTTGACATCCATTTGAAAGACCGTCATATTCATATGAGCCGCGAACGCGAGAAATATCCGAACAGCCTCAAGACGAGCAACCGGAGCAAAAGATTCTTCAAAGTCTATTTCCTCTTCCTGACGATAACCCTTAGCAACGAGACGTGACTTCTTTCGGATGACGTTCCCTTCAGCATCCAATTTGTTTTTCCAAATCCATTTTAGACCAATGACGTAGACCCCTGTTGGTCTTTCAACCAGTTCCCATACTTCAAGACGTTTGAATTGGTTGAGTTCTTCTTGCATGGATTCAATCCAGTTGTCTTTTGTCATTGCGTCTTTAATGTTTTTAGGCTCAGATTGGCAGACAGTGAGTGCATAAATGCAATGTTCACCGTCTGTGTGAAGACGTTGTCTCGTAACGACTGGTTGATTCGGGTTGCCAATAATATTAGCCAGAGGATGGTCTTTTGTCCATCGATGTGTAGAGGGTTGATGTTGATATACATTGTGCAGATTCTGAGTGTTCAAATGGTTTGTTGAAGATTCTGTGACATCTGGTGCAGCAGTCTCATTAGCAAATGGGTTGAAGAACGCATTTGGATCAAAATCTGCAGGTGGGGGTACTTCATTCAGAATATCATCAGCTGGTTCATCATTGTTGGAAGCGGTGTGTTCAACTGTTGTGTTGGAGTCAACTGGTGTAGGTGCATCTTCAACAGTAGTTGTTGTAGCAGGTGTATCAGGTATAGGAATATTATCAGGTTGTGCAGCAGAAACAGCGGATACACCTGGAGCACGTTCATCAATATCGTCACTGAACAGAGGAGCAAATAACCTTTCCATTTGTTGACGAGTTAGCTGGGGGCTTTGTTCAGCTGATGATGGGGGTTGAGGGAAGTTTAAACGGTTGTGACCGGGTTCTAAGCTATTATACTCAGAAGCCATTTCCGTGAGTTCATCAAAATGAGCATGAATCATTTCCATCACCTGTTTTGTACGACGATTCCAGATCCGGTAACCTTTAGAATTCTCGTAATATCCAATAAAGACTCCAATGTCGGCTTTGGCTTTGAGCTTTCCAAAATCATCACGATCATTATTCGGATAGCAAAGGGATCCAAATATGTGAAAGTGTTTGAGATTCGGTTTGTGGTTGTGGACAATCTCGAAAGGTGTTTTGTTGTGGCGTTTTGTGATCATAGAACGGTTTTGAGTATAGCATGCAGTAGATACGGCTTCTGCCCACAAGTAATCTGGAAGTTTAGCATTGATTAACATTGTTCTTGCAGCTTCCACTAACGTTCGGTTTCGTCTTTCAACAACTCCGTTTTGTTCTGGTGTACGTGCAATAGATGTTTGATGCTGAATTCCCACTTTCTCCTAGAATTCACGAAGGGTTTGGTTAACAAATTCAGTACCTCTTTCTGTTCTGATTAGTCTGACGGTGTTGCGGAGCTGAACCTGTATTTTCGTGAGAAAGGTGATGATCATTTGTGGAGCTTGGTCTTTGCTTCGAAGAAAGTAGACCCAAGTCCATCGTGAGTAGTCATCAACAATTACTAAGATGTAGCATTTGCCATTGATCGTTTGCACATGCATCGGGCCACACAAATCCATGTGAAGAAGATGAAGCACATGCTGAGAGCTGTGTTCCACCTTTGAAGGAAAATGGGCACGAGTGCTTTTTCCTTGTTCACAGGCTGAGAAAAGATGATCTTTTGAATACCGGAATCGTGGGAGACCTTCAACTAGTTTGTGTCGAGCAAGGTTGGTGATGGTTTGAAAGTTTAGATGTGAGAGACGACGGTGCCATAGCCAGGATTTTGTTGATGTTGCCTTTGAAAGTAAGCAGATGGGAGATGAAGCAACCATGTCTTGCATAGAGATAGTGTAGGGACTAGAATTACGCGAGCTAGACATAAGGTCATTTCCTTGTAGATCACGAATGAAACAAGTTTTCTCCCTGAAAGCAACCTCCAAATCTCCATCACAAAACTGACCTACTGAAAACAGATTATGACCGAGGCCTTCCACATAGTAAACCCTGCTGATTTCGATGTTCCCATTGACATAATCTCCGTAGCCCATGATAGCTGCGAAGTGATCATTCCCGAACCTGACAGTGCCAATGAACTTTGCAATAAAGTTTGATAACAGTTTAAGGTTGCCTGTCATGTGTCGGGAACATCCGCTATCAACAATCCAGAGAATGATCTGTATCACCTGCATTACACGCAGACGACACAGATGGAATAGAACACTAGAACAAAAAGTGGATTTGGCCACACTGAATATGTGTGACGATATACATATAGTCACACATGTTTTTTCGGCCGTGTGTGACTAAAGTTCGCGCGACCATAGGTACCCTATGGTCACGTGTTTAACTTTTTTTTAGTCTCTATTGCAAAAGAGTAACCAAAACCGTAACATGTGTGACTAATTAGGTACAAATTTTGTTGGATTAATCCATATTAGTGACCATAAACACTGTATAGTCACACAAAGCATGTTTGTTTTGGGTATTTAGTCACATACAATTAAGCATAAAGTGGCAAAAAGTGTTAATAAGTGTGACCATATGTTGTTTAAGGTGAAGAAATATGTCTTTTGTGTGACTATTGATCATCTAATGGCCACTTGAATTTTATGTTTGTGTGGCCTTTTCTAACATTTAGTCACACAAAGCATGTTTGTTTTGGGTATTTAATCACATACAATTAATCATAAAGTGGCTAAAAGTGTTAATAAGTGTGACCATATGGTGTTTCAAGTGAAGAAAGGTGTCTTTTGTGTGACTATTGATCATCCAATGGCCACATGAATTTTATGTTTGTGTGGCCTTTTCTAACATTTAGTCACACAAATCATGTTTGTTTTGGGTATTTAGTCACATACAATTAACCATAAAGTGGCTAAAAGTGTTAATAAGTGTGACCATATGGTGTTTTAAGTGAAGAAATGTGTGTTTTGTGTGACTATTGATCATCCAATGGCCACTTGAATTTTATGTTTGTGTGGCCTTTTCTAACATTTAGTCACACAAAGCACGTTTCTTTTGGGTATTTAGTCACATCCAATTAATCATAAAGTGGCCAAAAGTGTTAATAAGTGTGACCACATGGTGTTTTAAGTGAAGAAATGTGTGTTTTGTGTGACTATTGCTCATCCAATGGCCACATGAATTTTATGTTTGTGTGGCCTTTTCTAACATTTAGTCACGCATCGAATTAAGCAAACTGTGACGAAAAAGTGTTAATAATTGTGACTATATGAATCTTTTAGTCACATATAAGAAATCAATATATATCAAAACAAATTCTAATATATACAAAATATATTCAAAATATATTCAAATACAATAAAATTATAATGTATATAAAATTGTAATGTCGTACATAATAAAATTCTCAATAATTTAACGACTTCTGACTCTTGATCTTCTTAGCTTCCTTTTGCATGGTATGACTAGAGACGTAGCGCTTCGTATTTAATTTAGGTGCAGTTCTGTTCTCACCAATCAGTTCTATGGTACTTGGTGGTGTTAGCTGTAGGAAACAAAAGCCGGGGTATCAAACACTGAATTAAATATTAAGAATGATATATGTAGGTTTATAAAACACATGCATCTATGTACCTTTTCATCAAAAACCACTTGATCCTTTGGCCATGCATAAAAACCACCTACTACATCCTTAACTGTTTTGAGACCGTTACTTCCTACATCCGGTATGCACGCTGCATCCACTAAAGATTTTTCAATAGACACTCTGTAGCAATCCTTTGGGAGTGGTTTGTTATGAAGCATTTGTTTTCCATCAGTTTTGTACACGGTACCCTCCGCAATAATAGTTGATTTCTTTAAGTGCCACAGTCTGCACTTAATTACCTAAAAAGATAATTTGTTGCATGTATATATGTATCAGTAATTAATTAAACTAAAGAACATATGAAAATGTTTAAATACATACTTGTGGTAGTACTGTTAATGGAGACTCCTGTTCTTGTATCCAGAAAGTTGACGTTTCCTATATGTATAATACACGGTAAATAATACATGTATGTAGAATTCAAAAATCCCAGGGGGGGTGATTTATAACTTACACTTATTTGAATTTCCTTTTCCAAAGTTGCAAGTCCATTAGACTTCTCAATGCTCGCAACTTTCTCACGTCCAGCAACACGTGTTCCGGCATCCTCATCAGCACTGCTATTTAAAAGATTAATGTTCACCGGAGACACCTGAAATATAAATTGTATAAGAAGACTACAGTAGTATTTAAAAGGGTAAAAAAAAGATGAAATGTTACTTTCTTATGTCTTACTTCCGTTTCTGTCAATGGAGTTGATGTTGACTGCAACTGCCCCCTTTGTGCAGCCAATTGTTTCATCAAATCCTGTATTACCGCCTCTTTTGCTTGACGTTGGTGCCTCTCATTATCAAGTTCACTTTGAAGTGACACCACTCTTTCATCAGATGCTTGTCTGATTCGAGGAAGATCAAAATACCTCTTGTAGGTTACTCCACCTCCCACTCCTCTCGCATATCCTCCCTTTTCCTTACCTAATACAAATGTCATGGCATCAGTGCCATTATCAAGCTTCAAGGTTCCTTGTTTGATCTTCTCCTCCGTCTCTTTCTGCACACACAATATGGGAAATAGGTTATT